>MNCL01000053.1:0-600000 GCA_001932985.1 Proctacanthus coquilletti | reverse complement strand
GGACAGAGAAAAGGCATCAGCTTTCTTAGGTACAATCTTGGGGATGTTTTCTCTTGATAGTCATGCTATACAAAGCCAAAGAAATACCTAAACAAATTTTAGACAATAATTATTGAGAAAAACATTTCATTATATTTTTTGCTTGTTGAAATCTACTTAATGTACATTAAAGTATACTCTAAAAATGTATTAATCAAAAAAAGGATGCATTTTCATTTATGCGTTATAGTTCTCCTATATCTCCCAAAAGACTTTAAGAAAATTCGTGTCTTTAAGTAGAATCTTCTTTGAACTCATGAATTTTAGACATAGAGAAAAATAATCTGGAACAAAATCCAGGAAAAGACATGGCTTTGGCCGATTTTCAACTATGTTTAGTCGGTCATCTAAATATTTGCACGTTCCCTGTGGCATTGCCCCCCAGTAAAGAATAGGACCTTCTTTACTGACGTTAGTCCATGTTTAAATACGCCCAATACGTGCACTAGTAAATAAATATTCAAAATATAATTTGACCTAGTGTCCAAATAAAACTATAATATCAGTTCAGTTTTTTTTGACTACAACGTGTATATAAAGCCACCTTATAAAACTCGAAAGGAAAATAACATTTTAAAATTTTCTTTTTCTTTTTTAATTTGAATTTATCTAAGAGGATTTTCAAAACGCTACAATGATTTTTCGAAGAATTTTCATCACATTTCTTCTAATTCTTGTTAAAAAATTCTAAAACTCCCGAAACAAAAAATGCCTCTATAATTCTTGTACCTTTAAGTTTTCCAGAGATGCTCTAAGCGGTGCAAAAGTTAAATCTCGACGAGTAGCCCTAAATTTCCATAGATCATCGTTTCAACCCTCAGCCCCATTACTCTTAAAAGATTTAAATTAGGATCTGTCTGTCAGCAATACATTTTAATACTTTAAGATAAAAGTGTCTATTAACATGATTAATTACTTTTCATCCGTAAAATTAATACAAGTTAAGAATATATTTTAAATTTTTGATATAAACTTGTATGTAATAAAAATAATTTTACTCATATTCTTCTCATCCGGAAATTAAATACAGATATCAAATTTAATTAAATGTCTACACATCTGTACAATCTTCTAAACTCTTTAACTCAATATTATAATTACCCACATGTCGAGATTGGAGACGACATTATGAATCAACAATTTAACATAACATGATTATTTCGTTTGTTTAATTTATACGAATTAGACATCAAGATACCTGTTCCCTGGAATTTCGAAACATAAGATCAAAGTATTTACCAAAAAGAGACATCACAAACTTGTCTGTTGTCTTACTGCATTACGGCTAATTACACTCGAATTTATACATGAAATGGCCAAAAGTTAAACGGAAAATACAGGCAATTTCCCGGAAAACTCATTCAAAGCCACAACCAGAAACTCCGTCTTAACTTCCACCTGGATGCCGTCTAGCCAGATCAAGGAAGATACCTTTTACCATTTGCGTGTTTATAACGATGTTACATACTTTTTTGTTCTCTTTTTTTTTTTTTAACAACTTCGAAACAAGATGGGATACTCGAGATCGCAATTTCCCACACCATTTTAATTAAATTGATTAAAGCTGAAGCTGAATTTACGTTGGGAGAGGAACAGGAAAAAGAAACAAAACTGAAATACCGTCGTCGTCCACCTCTTTCCAAGAGAAATTAATTAAGGATACCAAAATAAGAGGTGATCTTTTTTTTTTTTTTGCTTTTCCTACCTTATTCATAATAGCGCTCCCGAAACGTGTCACATTACAGAGGATGGTGTTTATTCCGACCAAATAAAAAAAAAAATAAATAAATAAATAAATAAATAAATAAATATCTCCATCCCTTGATTGCTCCACCTGAGCTCGTCACGCAGGCATTACACTGGCGACGGGGAGTCTTTTATATGAGAATGATTGTATATTGATTAATATTATGAAACTAAACCTAAGACTAGTTTTAAACTAAGTGAATATAATTATTATTGACATTATAATTATATTTAAAGAAAAGGTATTTCATTAAGAGAATAAATAATATAAATTCAGGGATGAAAGATGGTATGTCTGCGGTGTTTCTTTTGTAACGCTTTAGGTTTTTGTTCTGTTACTGCTGTAGGTCTTTTCTTAGTCATTGATTATTTCATAGATTGTTTTATTTTAGTTATTTTTATTATAGTTTTGTTTTTTTTTATATCTTTTATATTATCGTGAACAAGTAACTGACAGAGTAAATTTTTGTGCGTGCAAATTAGGTAACTACTATTAATCACTACACCATTGCGGTTTTTGAACGATTCATTAAACTTAACCACTCAACTGTACTAAGGCGTTTTAATAGAAAAAAAAAAAACAAAAAAAGCAAAAAAAAAAAACAATGGAACATTATTAAAAAAAAGAAAAAAAATTCTTTCATGGAAAGATAAATGTGGACAAAACTGCCTCTGTCAGAAGCTACTACCCCTTACAGGTGTCCAGCAATAATGTTGAGTGACCCTAGGAGTACCTATCCTCAAAATGTGAACTAATAAAAATGGGACACGAAACGATGATTACACTGCCCACTATTTCAATTTTATTTTCAATTTAATATTAGTTCGATTTTTATGTTTATTGAAAAAAATCTTTAGTTGAACAAATCGTTATTACGCGCCATAAACATAAAAATAAATTATTAACGACAGCAGTTTTGTACGTTTTAACTTAACAATGAAAAAAAAAAAAAAGAAGAAAAACAGAAGAAAAATGCGGTGCTCATTAAAGAGAATCGGAAAGGTATAGTAGAAACGTCTTTTTTTTTCCAATGACAGATTTTAAAAGAGGAAATATATCAGCAGCAGTATTTTTAATAGTCAGAGAATCTGTAGTAGAGAATCCATTAAACGTCTATAGACACGTCAACGTTTCTACCTAAACATTGCATTTTTTTTTAACCACCATTCGCTTAATTTAGGCAATAAACTGAAAATGTCACGAGCTTCTGTTTGAATCTACATAAAAAAAAAAATTCTTTCAAAATACCTTTTGTAAAAACCAATCAAAAAAAAAAAAACCACACAAAAAATAATAATAAATCACACATACACACCTTTTACAGTATTTTTTTATTATTATTATTTTTTTGATTTGTTTTATTTTTAACTGTGATTCTAAATTTAAAAGAAAAATATAACGAAGATATGTAATTACTCATCAACAATCTAAATATTATTTAATTTTAACGTGAGGTTTTCTCCTAATTTAAGGTTTTGGTATACAATTTTTTTACAATGCAAATTTAAAGAAAAAAAAATTGAAAAAAAAGTATAAAAAAAAAAAAATAGAAAGAATATAAAAAAGAAATAAAATCTGTAATGTTATATGGAAAAAAACTGGCTTTTGATTATAAAACCCTTTCCCCTTTGTCCTTTTCCGACTTTTTGTGAGTTTAAGTTCGATTAAATAGAAAATTTGGGACTATCAAACAACAAAAGTAATAAAAATCGTACGATCTGAGATGTTTTATTAACTCGAAATTAACATAATTTCAACAACTTAAAGTTTCATTTTATCAATACGACGATAAAATAAAAATATTTAATTTCATACATACTCATATTACCTTTACCTTTATTATTTGTAGCACAGGTGAAATTTCTAGGCCGTTATAAATTTAACTTAATTTTCGAAAGCACTTAAACGTTCCTTAAGTATTTGCATATTTATCCGGAAATTAAATTCTTTCTGAGATTTCTTTTAAAAGTATACTCGAAAAATAAAACACCCTCAAATGTAAATTATTACCCTCATTTCTGCGACATACGTAGACTCCTTGAAACGGCGAAATATTGCACTCTTTTCGTAATTCTCAGCACACACAGTACCGGGAAATAAAAGGCAATTTGTACTTCAAACGTAAGTAAAGTTTAAAGTACCATTGAAATTACATTTTCTTCAGATATACCTGGTGAAAGAAAAAAAAAAAGGAAGAGATTTTCATAATCATCACTTTCGCACTGTTGCTAGAAAAAACAAAAAAAAAAAAAACTCCTCAAAATTCGCTTGACAAGTGTTTTCCCGGAAGATTAATTTAAAAAAAAAAAAAAAATTGCTGTCTCCTCTATTCATCCAGAATCTAATTTGCATAAAAGATGAGCTTCACGATGGGAGAGAATTTCTGCATTTTTTGTATTTAATCCACTAGAAAAACGAATTCATGAGTGCTATATTTTACCTGTGGATGCTGCCCTGGATGGTGAGATTCAAAATGGAGAGGACCATTTCCAGACGGTTTGAAAAAAAAAAATGAAAAATTCTTTTAAAGCTTTTTATGTCAAGTGGAATTCTGCGAATGTGAGGGAATTATGTGTAATTGCTGGCCACAATGTGATTATAAGCTGCATGCAAATTTTACATGAGGATTTTAGCAATATTTTTTTTTTTTTATTATTCTATTAAACATGTAAAAATATCCCGTAATCCTGGTATAATTAATCGGTGTAATCTAAAATACCATCTAGTAAATTACTATATTAGAAAAGTAGCATCAATTAACATCAAATTTCTAAGAGATTTATTATATAAAACCCATTTAAAGATAGCTTTTATAAATCAATGCTAGCGCAACTAGTCTTCGATTCTAAAGGTTGTGAGTTCGATTCTCACTTCGTGTTCGCTTTTGGATTAAAACTTATTCTACCTTTCAAGTGAAGCAACTTTAAACAAAATAGACTACTGCTTAAAAAGGACGGGTAAGTGTGAATCGCTACAAAACCAAACACAGCATTTATCAGGATCACTATCGAAAGTAGTGATTACATGGGAGTGGTTTAGGATATTGACGTGAAAGTTGACTAGAAAATCGTGGGAGATAAGGAACTGTTATTGACTCCTTAAAATGGTTGTTTGGGATATCGATTCAGCTTTTGGTGTCGCACAAGAACAAAGATATATTTGTAAAATTGTGTAGATGTATTCAGTACATTGTCTTATTATTTTTTTTTTCTATTACTTTAAAGCAGTGGAGTTTTGTTTAAAGGAAGAACCAACGAAAAAAATGTCCAATTTTGTTGGTGTTTTCAGTGATGATCCTGTCATTTAAAATGTTGTACACTTTTTGCTATTATCCTGTAAATGTAGAAGATATTTTATTTAAAGAAAACATCTTTTTTTTTTAAACTGCCTCTTATTTCTACTACAAAGAATTACGTGTTCATATTACAAAAATATTTTAACTTTAAATATTTTTGATTTCAAATTCGTCTCCCAGAAAGATTACAATCTGAATCACATTTCCATATCGCGAAAAAGCTTTATTATGTAAATGGAAAAATATAAAATTCATGGTATCAGAGCTCGATTAGTCGTTAGATTCGTATTCGATCCAAAATAGTACGATACAAAAGGTAATTCAATTTGAATACGGAATAGAAAGGTTGGACTAAAACATATTTTGAGAAGACAAGCAAATAAGTAAATACTCATGTTACTTAGTCGAAAACACTTCGCTTGGATTCATTTAATATTGTCAATTTTAATAATTCATGTCTAAAACTCACGACAGGTTTTATAATGTATTCCTTTCTGAATTAATTTTCTTCCACTTTGAAATTTTTAAATGGTAGCAGGTATAGTTCCTCCAATTAGGGAAAATATTTTTATATATACAATATTTTTTTTTTTTGAAACAAATTCCAGTAAAGCAGAATTGGAACAAGCCTAGAGAATTTATTATAATTAAAAATCGTAGAATGCAGTAATATGGTCCATTTCATCAGTAAAGTGACAAAGGTGTCAGACAAAATCAATATTACATTTCATATTGGATTTACGAAATGAATAAGAAAAAAATTATTTTTATCTTATAATTATAACAATTTCATAGGTGTAGATGAAAAAATAAAATCAAATTTAGGTTCTTATTTGAGTTTTTTAAATTGTGTTGTTTTTATATCGACTTAAAATTTACTTTTAATTATTTTCAAAGGCTGATGATGCGGAATAAAAGTCGGACAATAATTTTAACTATACGCATGAATGTCTATTGCAATTACTATTTAAAATTAATGGAAACTACTTCAAAATTATATAATAAAATATTCATTTATGGCTTTAATAAAACTTCGTAATTTCAAAAATAAAGTGGATCTACTCCCTTTCATCTAAAAATTAAAATTTCAATCTAAAAATATTTGCACTAGTCAGGATATTAATTTTATATTGTTTTCAATTTCTATACATTTTATTTTACTTATACAATATTATTATAATAAAGGGCCAATCTCCATAATTCTAACAGGAATGATAGTAAAATAATAGTAGTAAATATGTTTATGTGATTTAAAACAAAATTTTAATATATAAAGTTCAGAATTATAAGAAATTTTACGAAAACTTAAAAAAATAAAAAAATTAATGATAACTAAATGATTTGAATAAGTCTCCAAATATTTTCGATAATGAGATCTATTTAAAATTGTCGGGGTATACTTTCAAAAAATATTTGTTTAAGAAGACACAAAAGTGCAATGTTAAAAGTCACAAAATATGAGTATTTAAAGGTGTGATCGTTATCAAATCCAATTTATAAAATCTACCAACAGTATCTATCTCTTCTTGGGAAAAAATTATTATTATAATTAGTATAAATTAAATAATATTAGGTTAAAATAAATCGCTAAATCAAGTAATCAACGAAGTACATGTATTCAAATTAGCTACATGAGCTGGAAATCTATAAGATCAATCTTATTATCCGGTTATTTAACAAGCCTATAGAATTACAGAACTGGATAATTGTCTACATAGACATATCTCAAAGAAATCTAGCATGTTAGTTAATTAATTGGCAAAGCCTTTCAGCTCTTGTAGTTCAGGATTTGACAATCGAGTTTTCCTTCTATAGTTTGTTGTGAGGGAATTAAAACATTAGTCCTAGCTTAAATGTCCTTCCATCTAACGAAAGATGTGCATGAATTTCATCCAACACAATAACGTCAACAGAATAATCCCATTCAATTAAAGGCGGTAAAATAGAGTTACTGGTTAAACCCTGAACGAACAGTGCAAGGATAAAACAAATAGTCCTTGACGAAAGTGATAATCTGACTTAACAAATTCGCCGAAAGTCCCAAATTAATGCGACCTTAATGACTAGATTTAATAATGTCTAGCCGGGAAGTGCGGTTACTACCATTGTTTCCCGGAAAAACGAAGTTCGCGGAACAGAAGCATCATCCCTTGTGAATCGATTAAGTTGGAGCGCTCTTAATGCCCCAACGGAATCCCAGAGCTTCATGTGCGCCGTTCAAGCTTAATGACGAGACAAGAAGTTTAATGTACTTGCAAAATAGTTTCTTTTATGAATTTCCAACAAATCTGCAGAAAATGCACTCATCACACGGTTCTTTAATTAAGGGAACAAATTCGCCATTATCTTGAGATTTACCCATTTACACATTCCATTGTGCGATTATCCAGTCACCGACTCCCCCGCAGCAGTGCTCCTGTTTGATACCGGGCGAAATTAAAACTTTATAATCTGTTAAAACTCCAGAATCGCTCGCTTGCCTGGAGGAAATGAATTTCACCTAGAGTTTTGCTTCTCGCATACGCTCGTGGGGGTTACAGGGGCTTTAGTTGAATCGAGGCCCTATGAGTTATCTTGAAATATATTAACAGAGTCCCGTCTGAGGGCTGCGGCATTCCACATTCGAGCAGTGGTCATGATATGAATTTCCGGAAGTTTTTTTCCGCCAGGTAAACTCCACAACCCGGAACTCTCCATAAATTGGAACACTTATTGAAACATGTTTTTACACTCCTGTAAATTTGGGTCAGCCCAACTCCTATTACCAATGAATCACAATTTCGTGAGCCCGCAACGTATGTCCTCTCCCGGCATTTCTGGAGCACCCTTTTTAGAGGGACGAAATTTGGACGATGAAATATAAGCTAATGCTAGACAACATGTTAAACCCTTTTCACTGTTTTCCACTATTTTCCATCATCAGCGAATGTCGGTCACAGTACCCACTGCCAAAAGGGACCTATTCGCCAAATCGAGCGCTTTTGATAAATTTCACAGAGTGCTTTTATCTTCGACAGTCTATCTAAAAACTGCGAACATGTGAATTTCCACCATTTTCGGTAGAGTTTTATTTCATTCCTATTGTATTTTAGGGTTTTAACTAAAAATACGAGCATTTGGAGTAAGTTAGTGCAATTTTCGCGCTATTGGTTTCGTTGTATTTTTCACTTTTATGCTTTTGATTGTTTAGTCCATTATACTGAAGCGAATATCAGGTTCAGTTCATTTGAATTTTGGAAACGAATATGTCTGATTGTGGGAATAAATACTAAAACAAATAAAAGCTTATTTAACATATTTTTGTTTGAATTTATCTAGTTCAAAATTATTTTATATACTACAAGTATTTTAAAAGAATTGTTACTTTACATATTTATATAAAGATTAAATTTGCTAAAAGCATATTTTAAATAATCCACAATTCCAAAATAAAATAAATTTGAAAATTACCATTTTCATCAGAATTAGATGCCGACAATAACACATGAAAAATTCATTGAAATTCTTAATTTAAAATCTAATTTTATCTGGAATTAAACCACACACATTCAGACATCACTATAGAATTAAAGGTGTACTGACGCCACACTATATATATGATCTATAATATAACTAATATACGTATTTCGATCGCGCTCTCATTTCCGTATAGATCAGTAATTTAGGAGTAAAGTGGAGTACATATCATCTTGACCTGATACCTGAGAGTGCAGAAATAAAACAAAAATTGGCAGAATATTTATAGATTGGTTTAATAATGCAAGGTGGGGTGTCCTCAAAATGTTCTTTAAATTATATTTACTTGGAATTAAATAAAACTATCAACCAACATTGACATTGTTCCACAGATGAATGAATTTTTATTAGCAAAAATTTGAAAATGTTGTTTAGAGCTAAATGGTATAAGTATCAAAAGTTATTGAACTTTCGCAACTCTATAAGTTATTATTATATTAATTAATAATTATTAATATGAGCATTAAAAGTCTGACATAATTCCATTCTATTCTCGCTCCCTAATTAACCCCTGACTAAATTTTACCCCAAAAAAGACATGGTTCTATGTCAATTAATTCACTTTATAAGATCATCTTGTATTGACCTGTGCGTACGTACACAGCACTGAATAAGACACATCAGATAGGCATTCATAAAAATTAACAAGCACAAAATATTGAAAAATATTTCCTTACAAGCTTGTCAATTTAGAGAATGTAGTTTTGAAGTGTTCTGTTCTAAGATTCTCTAGAAAATAATTTAAAATATTAAATACATATCTCCATACCAGTTTTGAAAATAATAATTTCACCTGGAATTTTACACCCTCACCTTGCATTCTAAAAGGGCTCTAGTCTTCTGTTGTAAATTATTTCTTTCTGCTTATTCTACATTTCCTTGTGAACCAGAACCCTAAAGGAATTTTATATTAAATTCTTTACTGCTTCTTGATTTTTAGGTGCAATTCTTAGGGCACTACAAGACCAGCATTAAAGTTAGCTTGGCATTTTCTTGTACTCTATTGATAAAAATGGTATCGTCTTATAAAGAAATTTAGCGTTCAAATTATAAATAAACGATTTCAATAACATACATTCTAGAATTTCAACCAAATAAAATATCATAATTATAACAATTATTTTATTATTGTAACAATTAAATTACAACCGATAAATGAAATATTTTTTCGTGTGATTCCTCAAGAACTAATGAACTAAATTTAATAAACTAGTGCATTAAAAAAAGAATTTAATAAGCTTTAAAATAAGGTGCTGAACGGGGACCTTCTCATTTGAAACTTTAAGCGTAAACCTCGTCCCCATTTAGGGGTTCATATAAAAAGGTGAAAAATATGTGGAAAATATTTCCACCCGAAAATAAAACTTTCCTATTTATTAAATTATATTTTTTTTTTTCGTCTTCGCTGGGCCACCCTGTATTTTTACATAATCTCCTTCTCTGTGCGTGTTCCTAAAGAAAAACGTAAAAAAAGGGCTTATTGAATTTTGAGTTCCATTAATTGAAATTTCTCGTAACCATCCACCCGTGTGATCGGCAAAATAAAGCTCTAGAGATAGTACTTATAAATAATAAAGAGTGCACAATTGAAACGATGAGACAAATAAAAATTTTATCGCAAAATATAAATTTCGAATGGGGAATTTAATTCTCAGCAAAAAAATAAAATAAAATAAAGAGAGGTTCATATTTAATTATATCATATAGTCAGAAAATTATTTCTTATCTATTTCAATCGATAAATTAAAATCCAAATAGCCAACTATTTTATATAAACATACTTTTACTAATTTTATTTAAGAATTATACATAATCAAAGTCCAAAAATTGTGGAAAAAGGAAAATATCTCGAGAGTAAAATTCACATTGCTTACCTGTGTTAGTTTTGATGAACAGATCTTAAAACATTGCATCGGTTTTCCATCAAAATGTGTACTAAATGAAAGTTGATTTTCTAACAAATTGAAAATTCCTATTCGTTATTAATTCTGATGAAATTTCTTTAACAAAATTAACCAAACACCACGTTACAGATTGCCTTGTTTTTATAACATAAACACAATCGATAATTATTTACGCTAGAGAGAACAGTCAAGTACATTTGACCTTTGTTTCGCCTTCGCCTGTGACTGTATTGGATTGTTTCTTGAATGAGGGCTCATCACTTATCTCCAAACCTGAGCAATCTTAATGGCACCAAATCATTCAATTGAACGGCGCTCAACCACGCAAAAGCCCATCTAAAATGTAATCGAGAGGAAATCACAAGGAAATGACTACATCACCCTGTGCCACGCCGCACGACTACCAGAGATTTCTCCAGATTTGTTTGCAAACAATCCAATCCCGGCTGCGGGGGAATTGTTTTTTAAGTCCGGAGTCAAATCAGCTAGATAATCTTTGCGAGAGTTATACGGGTTTGGGTGCAAGTGGGTAAGTGGCACATATCCGTGCCGCCCCCGTTTTCTCGACACGATGGCGGCAAAGTCACGCGGGGTCGAAAAGCAGCGCTTATATGCCAGATCTGCAGAATATTCGCTATCTAGGCAAATTTCGAAATGCCTGTTGACAAGAGTTTATCCTCAATATTCAACAAGTGGATGTACATGTACCCGGAACGCAGGTGAACGAGCCCACCTTGATATTTTATCGATTCCTTGTTATTTTCTCCTTCCGTTTTGTCGGAAGGGATACCTCTAGCTTCCTGACAAAGAAGTCTCCGTCCAGCTGTCGGTGAGATATGGGAGCATATTGAAGAGATCGACCTCCTGGGATTACAGTCGATTTCATACCTGGAGGAACATGTGAAGTAATTAAACTTTTCATGGAAGACAAGTTATAAAAACAGTTCCGGCGATGAAAATCGCGGCAGTAACTACAAAAAAAAAAAAAAAACATTGAACATTAAATTTCGAATATAACATTGAGGTACTTTTCCGGAGAGATATAATCCCAAAACCGTGGGAGTTTTATCGGCACCAAAGCCCTTGTGTCTTTATCTTCTAAATTTATTGGGGAAAAACTTCGACAACAAAAGCAATTCAGTTTCAGCGGAAGCTCATACAGAGAAGGATTTAATCCCGCTTTATTGATAATAAAAGTCCTTACAGAAATATCTGATAGATTTAGCGGCTATAAACTCTTGAATTCCGGCCGTGGAAAAGAGACAATCCTCAGTTTATAAATGTCCCCCGGTTGGTAGATTATATCTCCTTCCTTGAAAGATCCTAGGACCATCCCTTGAGGTTGCTTTTCAATTTTAACGTCTTTCTATAAAACTACTGATTTATCTTCAATTTTACTGTTCACTAGGACCTCGGAATGAATTCTTTTATTTTTACGTTTTTTTAAAAACTCACCAAAGTAATCTGTATTTAGGCTTTTTCTTTTAAAGTTTCTAGTTTTGAGAAAAAAAAAGTAAAACCATAGTTTATAAATAGCAAAGTCCTCAGACATTAATACGATTTCGAAGTAAATTAAATTAATTTTCGTTTTCTACAATTTTCAATCTAATACAATTTATTATGCTATATTTGATGTAATTGTCAAGCTTTTGGATATTAAAAGTTCAAAAAAAAACGAAGGAGTCGAATATTTTCGGGTCAGAAAATGTACAAAATTCTTAAATAAATCGGACTAAATATTTTTTCATAAATTCATTCTGTGGATAAAAAAATGCGCAAAAAATTAATACGTGAAAGTAAAAAACTTTATAATTATACACAAATATTCCTTTTTAAATTATACTTTTTCTTTTAATAGTGTGTAATTTCGTGCTAAAAAAAATAAGATAGAAAAATGGCAAAGCATTTGAATTTTTCACAATTTTCACAAAGTACATGATTTCAAAATATCGTAGTAATTTATAAAATTATATGAGATAAGGAAATATGTGCAAAGTCATAATAAATGCAGTACATAACGACACTCAACTTAAGTATCCAATATTTTCTATTTTTTAAAAAGAAATTTAAAATGATTTTGATTCTGATGAATCTATGAAAATGTACCGACAAAAAAGGAGAATTTAAATATGTTCTATTAATAACGTGATCAAAGCATTCATTAAGGATTACCAACAAAGCTGCGAAACTACCACATAATTTGCCTAAAATCCATCTTTGCTCTGTAAACTCTTTCATTTATTTTTCTGTACGATGACACGTACTTCAGTTTATCTAGTAATCACTAGTATTATTAAATGGTGCTCACATCATGCAAACAGACAAACAAAAGACTTGTGGAAAACAAACACAATTTCTAAAAATTATAATGGTTGTGCTTTTCGAAAATAATTTTATTGTAAAGTGATAAGAGATGAAGTAAATTGTAGTATATATGACCATTTTTTACTGAGGAATAAAATCTTATATTTGTGGGTGGATGTATCATAGAGTGAATATTTAAAAATATCAAAGCATTTCTAACCATATAAATCAGTTTCTTCTTTTTAAATAATGAAAAGATTTTTCCTAGGAAGTATTTAAATAGGGACAAACGTTTGTCCCTAGAGTCGGTTTTGAAATTTAAAAAATGTCCTAGACAATTTGAAAGAAAATAAAAAATCCGCACAGCATCGTTTACAAAGATTTTAGAATTAACTGAGTGGTCATTAAAAGTCTTAATAATGTCCTTTTTATTTCGCGCGAGGCACATTTTCTTGAGCTGTTTAAGTCCTTTTTATTGGGGCGTGATTCAAACAGATTTATGGCACCAATGCTGTTGTGGATTATCAAAAAAGGCAGGATAATTTCACGTTGCTAACCTTCAATCAAAGCAACTTCCCCAGATAGTCGTTAAATGAATTCTGATTCGTGCTGAATATAAAAATGCAAGGACTTTTATTACCTGGACGCTTTAAACTGTCCCAATGAGACTAATTCGTGAAAGTACACCGGAGCACGATGGGACGCATCCAAATTATCCCTCCTGATCCCAGCTTCCTGGTCCAGGATTAGCGGGTTTGCCACCTAGCCAACAGTCGATCGGGACAAATTCGTGGAAATTGGCCGCCGGTGGTGTCCTTTGTGACCTGCAACTGCACATGTTCAGCGGAATCCTATTAAGGACTGTGCCAGGATTATTAGCCGTCGGAGGAAATTATCATTACAAGCCGATTCTGGCCAGTTTGATTAGATTGGCGTACATAGTGAACCGATTCGATTGGAACCCTTTGGTCCGCCATTGCGGGTGGGAAAGTGGTTCTTTTGTGATTATCTGATGAGAGCTGAACCCAATCACCGGCGGCTTTATACCGACAGATTTGATCAAGTTTCTCCTCGGCCGTCCACCCGTTCCCGCCCGGTTCCACAGATTCACCAGTAAATTTCCGAACCCCATTTCATCGGTAGGAGCGCGCTGTTGTGGAAATTTTGACATGACCTTTACAGAGAACAAGCTGCGTTAACAGTGATGTCTGGCGCTTACTTTTGCAGATTGATTCGCCTTTAAGGGGCTCCCGGTTCCCGGTTGCCGGTTATCCGTTGAGATGAAGGAATACTGGGGCAACCCGCTGGGAAGCACTTTGTTCACAAAAACATGACAAGATTCAATTTAAGGCGTATTAGTTCAATCATGCATGGGAAACGATAAAGGAAAATATTTGCGCAATTTTCTGTGGTAATTTGAGGGAAATTTTCCAATACTGGTCCCGGACCCCTGCCATAATGCGGGAATTTATTTCTGAAATATATTTAACAAAATTTTTCGCTCCATAATGCAAGAATCCTTCTAAAAAGACTATTACTGAATGAAGAGTATTTTTATGGTTTTTCGAAAACCAAATAAATAATTTTATAAAAATAAAATATAGGTAACAAATTTGGTAAACAATTCTGTGAGAACTTTCTTTAACTCTTGGATACCTTCAACGTTGGTAAAAGTTTTATCAAATTTGGTCTTATCACGATTGAAGCTAATACAACATTTACAGCACTTGTTCTACTTCCTAAGGGAATTCCTCCCCTAAACGAATCTTACTCGCAAAGATCCGGTATACAAAATTTAAAATAAGTGTTAATTTTCCATTACGTTCACCGTACTTCTACACCTCTGTCTGCTGAGCGAAGTTAAAATAACTTGAAGTTTTAAGTTACGAGAGTTGCTACGAAATGTTAAACTCCATTTTAACATTGATAAAGGGAATTGCAAGCACTAAGAGGATTAGTTCTATTATAATCTTATGTTGCAGGTGAAAAAAGTACCATTGTCTAGAATACAACACCACCATGGAAATTCGACTTCAGTCTGTTTCCTAAGTACTCCCAAATGTACAGCAATACCGGTAAGGACGCTTTGTGTAAAATATTTTGAACTATGGTATTAATGGCTTTACAATTTCGGAACGAAGAGAATAGTTCTATGGCAATTCTACCATTGCTAACAAATTATAAAGTTTTGTTATATTGTACTAGTCTGAAGTACTATGTTTAAAAGCATAGTGTACTTGCAGCACGCATACTACTTTTAACATTAATCATTCAAATATTTTGGCTGCATACTACAAGAATTAAAAAATTGAATTTTATATTATTTATTTATTTAATATTATTCCCTTTTTAATATTCATGTATAAAATTTCAAACTTTGATATAAAATTTACTTGTAATTTACTCGTAAATTAAAAAATCTTTTGCCTGTATTCAAAAATAGGAAACATATTGCTTTCAAGACCGTAAATCAAATTAAAACTTAAATTAAAAACCTTTTTTAAATATAAATAACTTCAAAATCAAGCAAGCAGAGAATTAATCAATAATTTTAAATAAAGGTCTATAGTAATTGTAATCAAAATTTTAACATGTCAGTTTTAATTAACTTTTCCAACATGCATTAAAGTGATGAAATAAAGGTTTTTTTTTAAATTGAAGCTCCTCTTGAATAAGTACAATTATTAAACTTACTATGTAAATTTCTATTCGAAAATAAAAATTGATATAATGAAGTCAGTGTCTTATTACGCAGAAAAATAATAACTGCAGTTTTATTATATTAAATATTTCTTTATTGCAGTATTAATCAAAAAAAGTTTAAAATTTATTAAAATAACTAAAACTGGTCACCCCTTAAAAATGCCTTTTCCACAAATTAAGCATCTTATAAAATAATTAACAAAACACTAAGAAAATGCTTCATATTTTCAAAATCACAAAACATTTCAAACAAATTATTAAATTTCTTTTTCTTTAAGTATACAATTTTTTCCCGTATAAAAAAAAATTTCATTTTTCTTTTTGATTATTAATTCACACTTTTGATTTTAAATATTTCTAATTTCGTAGAAGCAGTTAAATTTTCCATTTTAAATTAAATTATTTTAAAATTTAATCAAAAGTCTATTTCATTTCAAAAGGGAACAATTCCACTTTTATCAATTTTATTCAAAGATTCCAAAATATAGTCGATATGATATTAAATTTATCTTCGGTCAAAATTAATAACTTCACAGTAAAAATCCATTAATGAAACAATATGATTTTTACAGCATTAAATTAATCAGAATTGAATTAAAATTAATTAGTTCGGACATTCAACTTTAGATCGAGGACATTCTGCTTTATTTCACTTGTAAATTTGTCATGAATTTAAACTTCTAGGAAACTTTTACCAAAAGTTTTCATTAATTTGAAAACTCTGATCTATGTCTCAGATCGTAGTTTCCTTGTCTGGGAAGTTGCTCATCTTATTAGTGATGGGGCTATGCATAAGAAAATTAAGAAAGGCCCGGCAATTTGCTAGGGCAAACAATAAATAAGCTGAGTGCTTAAAATGCCGCCTTAATCCGAAAATATGTTTTGATTTACGACAGATTTACATCCAGAAGATTTTCATAAGGAAAACGTTTATACGAATTTATTGCACGCTTAATAAATCAAAGCGTTCAAGGATTATACGAATTTTTAAAACTTATTACACTTTTAATAATAGTTTGTCCTTTTTTAGTTCTTTCCAATGCAATTGATGAACTATGTAATTTTGCAATAATATGGAGATGAAAGTGATGGAATCTGTTTTGATTGTCATACCTTTCCTAACAGCAACATTGGAGTTTTCGCATATTTTTAAGATATGTGAAATTATTAGCCCTCTTCTTCGCCCTTTTGGTGTTAGATTTAGATAGTGATTTAATTTTAGCGACCTCTTAGTTCATTACATGCGTAATTTCGAATTATGGTTTTATATTAACTTAAAATTGCCCCACGTAGGAATTTTGCCAAGATAAACACAGTTCGTTCCTTTAACTGCAAAGTACATTGCTGTGTTCAACAACTTCTAAGAATTTCTTCTAATTACTTTCTTCAAGGTTTTAGAACTTGGGATATTTTGTTCGTTTCCTTTATATTAGATTACTTAAAGCTATAACTCTAATTTCTCGGTAATCCAATTTAATTGTTGGGAAGGATCATCTGGAAAATCGAACTATTCAAATTAGAGAATGCAAATTTTGTTTGATGAATAATACGCGAAATTAGTTAGCAAATTATGCTATATTTACATATAGAAACTTTCTTCTTATATTTCAAAGTAAAAAATACTTTTAAAATTTCATATAAATCATATGTTAATATATTTTGTATTCACGAGAAACTATTTCAATTTTACTTTGAATTTTTTTTATAATTTGCTTATATTTTGAAAATTTACAGAATATAAAAATTTTAACAAATTCTAACTATAGAATATAAAATATACTAAAAAATTAATTAAATCAGAATTAAATGAGAATTTTTTTCCCGAAAAGTAGAACTTGACTGCCTTTAAATCTACACCGAAATTTTGAAAAAGACTTCTCATTAAAATATAATGTTTTTTTTTCTTTAAATTCGTTACACTATTTTTTAAAGCCTATCTTTCAAAAGTCTATCTATTGAAGATATTGAGTATTTTGTTTATTTGAATGTAAAGAAAAACTTTGATGAAATTTTGATTATTCCGAAAATATTTCAATTTAAAACTACCCAGGACTGACAAACCTGGTCTGAACGAGCAAAGTACTGAATCAGTAGTTTGGATTAAGATTGGTCCTCTTGAAAAAGGAACTAATAAAGGACGAAACACATTAGGGGCGAACAGTGACCATGGCCTGAGGTTTTGAGTACATTATTGCATTAAAGTAATTATTAATCCACTTTCGATGCAATTAGGTAAAAGGGTCCCTCTCTTCCCGCGCCGTATATTGCGTTCCTGTTAATTTATGGTGGTCCACGCGACCATCCAGTCGCGACGGCCTTTCGCGGATACCTAAAGTTGCATTTGCAATAGGCAGACCAGAACAGGGACAGCCGTTGTCCGAAATACGTGTTTCCCTTATCAGAGGAACAGGCTGCGCTCAGGCTGGGACTCACCTTCCTGAGCGCAGCACCCTCTGGGATGGAAATTTATGAGAAAGTTCCCTACGGATGCCAACAAGATTACCTCTCTGCGAGATACCATGGAGGGAGTAATAACGCACGCTTCTTGAATTTTAAATATCCTCCATCTACCCGGTTTGAATTTCGCCTTTGCTTCTGTCTGCAAAATGCGCGAAAAATTATATTCTCCGACTGACTTGGTGCGCTCCCTAGCCCCGATTCCCGGGGCCAGAGGTTTCAACAGATTCACTCCCTTGTTACAACGCTTATTTGCCTTTTAACATTCTAACGTGTCGGAGTTTCAAAATTGTTATCGGTGCATTCTGGCTGTAACTTTTTATAGGGCTCTAGCGAAAACGAGTGGATTGAAAATTCAAAAATTTCCCCCAAGGATGAGCTTCACTGGATCCAGACTTCTATTGTTAATAGACGCTACACCGAGCGCCAAAATGCAAATGCAATCGCAAAAGCAGACGGAAATTTATTTTAGAGATGAGAAGAAGTCCTTTGAATTTAATCTAACTTTTTTAATCGAACTGATAATGTGAAAAATCGAACGTTAATACTCTTCTGCAACATTAAATTATTTTTTTAAATCATACATTTGCATAATTTTCGCTATTAACAAATATAGCTCTGTTCTAGAGTTAATTAGAAAATTCGTAGGGGTAGGGTTCCGAATAGCTCTCTGCATCCGCACTCATTTAGTGTTGAAAAAAGAAATTGTCAATGTTACGTGGACCCCAGATAAATGAGTTAACAAATCAAAAAGCACATTCTACAGAAAACAACAAAAATCGAATGTTTTTATAATAAATATGAAATAAAATCCCCTGGTTAATTAATTAAAAAATACTTCTTAAAGTATTCTATAAAATTTTTTTAAGACTTGATAACACCAAAATTAAATTAACAAGTTATTTTAATAAGTAACGTCTAGGGCATCTTAGAAATATCCAGTTTTACCTTTAAATTGCATTTATATTGAATGAAGAGACCCTTTTTTTCAAGTTTCTGCTTGTATAACTTCAATCCACAGCTTAGTGCAACTCAGTAAAGTAAAATATAATATTTAATTTTAATATTCATCTTTAAAGTAGTTAAAGTTTAAAAGGAGTGCAAATTTTCTCTGCATTTTTCTTAAAAATTGCACAGGACTCTGGAGCAGTTGTAGAGTAATTTTCGCAAAAATGAAAAAAAAGTAGCAATAAATTTTAACGAGACCAAAAATTCTAGGAAATGAAGTAGTAGGACTAAATAGTACTTTTTAAAAAATCATATTTGATAAAAATTGAAAATTGTGAATCCGGTGATATGTAATAGAGAAAATCAAAATAATCATTTAAATCATTTTTCTTAAAAACAATCATATGTTTTAAAAGGTATTAAATAGTCCGGATAGTTCAACGAGTGCGTCTAGAATTACAAAATTACTGAGACTAAATTATGAAACCTATTTCAGCATGTTTATTTGCCATGAATGTGAACCTGTGATGATGCAATTAAACACCGATTTGATTGCATTCATAGTTTTATTGGGACAATTTGGGGGTCAATCAAAGTCAGATACCTTTTCAGAAAATCCGCGTAATGCACGCGTAGTTAATATGCATGAGTTTATAATGCGATTACTTCGAAACGGGAGGATCGTTCAATGGTCGGAGTCAGCGAATGAGTTATTCTGCGATGCATTTTGATAGTGTACAATCCGATTTGGAAGCATCGCTTCTCGTAATTAGAAAAAATGCTCTTAGCAACCTCGCCCTGATTCGGCGGAATACATCCAAATTCTAGAGCTAGCCCAACACAGGCCGTGATCCCGCAGCAAAAATAAACCCGAATAAGGAGGACAAGCATTGCACTCGGTGCATAACTTCATTAGTGGAGCCGGGAAGATGCATTGCATAAATAAGATATTTTCGCTGTTTGTTTTGACGTCTCAGAAACTCGGCGCTCTATCGCAAAGATAGCAAGCAGAAGAAAATCTCAGCAACAAAAATGCTTCCGTTGTGGAACTTGCTCGGCACTTCGAGCTGCAATCAGCACACATTCGAAGTTTTGCTAGGGAGAGGTGCAAGTTTAAAATTAATTTTCACCGAATGTGACTTTCTTATCTTCCGAATGTTTCCTTAAGAAGCCGGGCTACCTCCCATCGTTAGCTACTGGGCATCCGGATCGTTCACACTAGCTGTTCACGTTGCTGCTAGCTTGAGAATTTTCTGGGCGAAAGGCATGCTGCAATTTATTGGGACAATTGAAAACGAGCCCGTCTTGGGTTGCTGCAGTCCAACAGATTTATACGACAGTTTATTTTGGGAAAAACAAAGTAATCCACCTAATTATAGGAATTAGCAACTGTGAAAAATGGCAATATTTCTTTCGAAACCACATGCTGTTGATGAATAACATAAAAACACATTTACATCAACGGTCATTTTTCACTGTTTGTATCTAGACGATTTTAATAAAGTTATTCTACATGAAATTAAAAATCGATTTCAAATAGCTCGTAGCGTTTGTGCTTAAATGTCCGTCTAATGTGAACTTGTAGACATTCTTGTCCTCAGAAAACAGCCCACTTTCGGTCCTAGAAGAATTTTTTCCATCTGATTTATCTCGATTGGAGTTTTCCAGTGAGTCAGCAAAA
This sequence comes from Proctacanthus coquilletti, assembly GCA_001932985.1. Taxonomy (NCBI): domain Eukaryota; kingdom Metazoa; phylum Arthropoda; class Insecta; order Diptera; family Asilidae; genus Proctacanthus; species Proctacanthus coquilletti. The sequence goes on along the minus strand of MNCL01000053.1, from coordinate 579,406 downwards.
TTGCGACATCGCATGCATAAAACATTCCCTAAGTTAGGGGGATCCATTTCATACCAAAACATCAGTATGCTATACAATTTCAAACCTAATGGGATTTTCAAATACACGTGGCCCACTCTCCGATCTTATTCTGTTTATATGACACTTTTTATATAATTCATGGTTACATCCCTTTTAGATGACACAATTTGAACTAAAAATTAATGCAGCGTAAACAAACAACTGCAAAAATACTTTCTAAAGTGGCCGAATAAAAAAATTAATACATCTACAAAAGCCAAGTGCTATATACGCTTTAATTACATTCAATGGGAATTTTTAGGGCAAATTTCTCTATTTTATTTTTAATGAAAAATTTGTCGTAGCTTGTTTTGATAACCCTATCCCAAAAGACAAGTAAATATATCAATAAAAATAACGAGGTCACTGAATTTAATTTTACACAAATTGGTCTTTCTCTTTCCCTGCTAAAAATGTAATAAAGATGATTTTAAAATGATGTTTTCTTAAGTTTCAGAATAACAAGAGAATTTCCCCATACTTCATATTTTCGGCCAAAGTTGTATTAGAAATTTACACATATAAAATAAAAATGGAAGGTGTCACAAAAATAGATTATAACAAAGTTTAAGACTTAAAGTATAGTTTGACCATAAGGATAATTGTAGCATTGAAAAACAGACGGAAACCCAAGGTTTTTTTACTACTTTAATTATTTTATTATTTTATTGATAATCTGTGACTTTTACCTAACGAATAAAAAAATATTATTATATTCGAAAAATATCTATTTATTTATGTACTTACAGGTAAAAATCGAATTCGGTTAAAATAAGCGAGTCTCTTTAAATCAACGTTAATAGACCAGGTCTACTGTTCCAAAGATTGTAGGTTCAATTCCCATGTTTACTGATGGGCTATATCATAATAAATTCAAGTATAAAAATCATAAACTTTTAATTTTTATTTTTATTTTGCCATAGTTGATTTAATTTTTCTTAGCAAAATAAATAGTTACACTTATGAAAATTTTTAATAAGTATATAAAATTGGTTAATAGCGAGAACAATTATGTTAAATTAAAATAATATTAGTACATTTAAATCGTACTAATCTGGAAAATCATCATGCTCTTCTGAAATGTGATTCAAATTTTATGAATTAAAACAAGATTCACGTTGATTCAAGCTACTTTTGATTAATTTTTTGTATATATTTCCAAATTATTATTTTTCCAAAGTAAATTTTATTGAAAACTACGGCTAACTAAGGCTATGGTAGGGAAGACAAATATAATAAATTAAAAAATTTCATTAAAATTGAATAATAAAAAGAAAGGACTTAGTTCGACCTTTTACTTTTTCATTTGTTGGTGATATACGTATGTAAATTTCACCAAAATATTTTTGTGTCCAATTTACTCCAAAATGGACATGATCGTCTGCATGGACTTGTGTAGTCACAAATTTCAGACCCATGGAAATTTGCATCATTTCAATTGTGAGTACGAAAGCAGAACGCGTCACAATGCGCGTCCGACCGGCCGGTAATTAATGGGTCCCAATCGGTCCTTTGAACCATTTCAATATTTTAAAGCGAATTTATATCTCATTACCCGCAAGTCCTTAATAATGTGCATTAAATTTGGCTCGTTAAATTTTCAGGTTAATTCACCATTCGAAACCATTTGGCCAGTTAGTAGCAATTACGGGGCTGGAGCGGGCGCAGAGAGTGACACCCTGCGGCCGCACTGCATTTCACATTTCCATTAGTAAATATTAATGGTTTGTTTTCGTATCGGCACGGTGGCGATCAGTTCGGCCCTGGTTGCAGCACCGCAGACCTAGGCCTGTCCGCAATATCTTTCGTATCAGCGGACCTGGGCAATTAATTTGTCAGATTTTGACAAATTTCGGAAGTGACGTGAACGTAGATCAGGACAAGTGTATCCATCTGGTTGACGAGCATCCCTCGTCCGTGCACGGCCCGTCCATTCGGGTACAATGAGCCCGTAATGCTGGAAAGCCGCCACCGAGTCTCGACTCACAATCACAATTGAACTCGTAAATCTTGCGCTAAATCATTCCCAGGAAATCAATTCACTCTATTACTCGTAGATGGTGGTTAAATTAAAGGATTCTGCGGATGTGGTTTTATTGAAAATTTCGAGCCTTATCCCTATTCCCGGGAGCACGACCGTATGTGGGCCGGTCGACCGGACCGGCAATTCGGGCCCTGGGCGTTCGCTACTATTTCGCCGGAGCCGGTCCAGATAAAAACAGAAAATTCAATTAAACCAGAGCTTTCCTGTTGAATGGCCACACAATGGTCATGCCCGTAAATTCTAAGTTTCCCATTCCCGATTGGGGCCATATGACCTCCTGCAAGAATTTCATTTCTGTAACTTTTCCTTTGATATTTCGAAACAGGCGAATTTGCATGAATGTTTTACTGCCTCGCAAAGCAGTGAAGAATAATTGAATATATATTGGCAAATATCCGGGGCGGGGCATGCGGGATTCACGAACAACACTCCTCGAAAACCTTAGAGTACTGGGGGAAGTATAGGGCGCCTCTATTAGGACATCTGGCACCAGTTCCTCCGGAGCGCATTAATCGCTCCACTGGATTGGGACGTGTTTTCAAAATTTCTGAAATAGATTTCCAACCGATTTTATTTTCTCTGATTCTGCTCCCATATCACATGGGAATGATTTCAAGTGTTTTCATCCCCAGTGAAAACGAAACAGCTCCAGGAAATTATTTCTATTTTTCTGCATGACCAGTTGCCATGTCACCAACATCCCATCCAAAGTCGAAACTCAATTAATTTCCTAAGAAATCAAATTAAATTTCTGAGGATCTGGATGACCCTATGGTATTTTTTTCTGGCATATGAACAAAGTAGAAGACTGATGCAACCGAAAACATTTTATTGTATTAAAGGTGATAAGTGTCTGGTTACAATAAGTGGGCGACACATAAACCTCTGGATTTCGTTTACCTTGATTCATTTAGCAGGTACATCGCACACGAATCATCTTTAGCGACATTCTTAAAATAAAAAAATATCCTATATCAAAAATGTTTTCATTCTCACAAATGCGATTTATTCGATTATTTTTAAGACTTTATACTTTTTACCTAAACATGAATAGAACAATCAAACTGCTTTTATTTCACCTTTTTAACTCGAATAATCCGGCGCTGTAGCGTGAGTATAAATCTGTTGACTAAGTAACAAAATATTATTTTAATGGTTACATTTCATGTGACCAATAAAAATTCATTAATTTATGGATGAAAATTACGACACCATAAATTCAATTTTGATAAGATCTGTAAATCTCATTGAACTGAAAATTTAACTTTAATATAAATTGATAATTAAGTCTCAACTCGTTATTGGATTGGAGTACGAAAATTTTTATTTTGTCTTAAGGAAAACAATAAAAAAAAAACAGAAACGTGTCGAAATTTATGCTAAATATATAAAAATCTTACGTGTATATCTTCCAACAAAGAATAATTTATAAAAAAATGGATAAATGACTTAATTTATAATTTGAGGGGAAAATAAATTCAATTCTGTGAATTTAATAAAACAGATGAAAAGAGGTCACTTATAAAATTCTCATGGATTTGTGGTTTTGATTAGAATATTCGAATTGAAACGTATTTAACTCGTCTATTAAAAAATGCATGCAAAAATTAATATCCTTTTTTACTAAACCAATGTTTTATCATTTTTGGTAGACGAATTAAAAACAAAAACTAGAAATATAAAAATTATTAAGGCCAGTGCCTAGGTGTGAGTATAAATAAATAACATAACTATTGTTGTATTCCTTTTTTTTATTTGTTTTATCTGGCCCATACGAAAGATTTCAATTAAAACTAGTAAAACTAAAAATCTCAATTTGGTATAAGACCTCGTAAATTTTTATGTTCCATAGATTTCTTGAAAAAACTTAAATGTTAAACAATTGAAATAAATTAGTAAAAATTATGTATACCTACCGTTTTATTATATAGAAGTTTTTTAAATTACCTTCATGAAGAAAAAAACAAAATTTAAGGATATACCCATAAATTTATTCAATCGATTTTTCTTTTTTTTTTGAACAGTAGATAAAAATTTAATTTTGAAGCCTGTGGGTGTAAAAATCATTCATAAAAACCAGTTCAATATTTTATATAAGAATGAGTGATATTTTTTAAAATGTTAAAATTAAACGAGAGAAGAGTTATGAAAAATGAAAATAATAATATTATAATAAAAAAAAAGATCTTTAAAACCTTATTAAAGCCCTATGCAATGAAATTCCCGATTCACAAATAATTAGGTCTAAGGTATTCAAATAATCCTAAATTTACTATAGCTATAAAAACATATTAAACAACAAGACTCCCTGCTATGAATTTCCACAAAACAGGTATAAAAATGGCTAACTTAAAATTTTATACCAGAAGAAATTCGCGTAGAATTGCACCTCTCGAACGCAATTTGCCGAAGAAATGGATAAATCCAGTTGACATCACGCTCATTTCTCAAAAATCGCGATTTAAGTAGATGTCAACTGGAATTGTTTTCCTTTCTGCTTAGGTCGCATTCCCGCCCGAGGCTAGGGAGAACACGGAATGAAGGTACCAAGTGTTGTAATATCCGCTTCGTCACGGATTCTCAATCCCCTCGTTTATCGACGGAAAATCCACGAGTACTGGCGATAGCTTCTTCAGGCAATCAACTAGGTGAGGGAGATTCTAAGGCAACTCGGTGCCATCTCCAAGACGTTTTCATGTAATATGAATTGTTTGAGCGAAATCTGCCGAATTCCAGGATGCTCAGAATAAATGGCACCAATTTTTTATCATTTTAATAGATCCCGAAGCTGAAAAAGGGAATTTTAATCAGCCAGCCAATTTTACGATCTTCTTCTGGGCCAGGCAACATTAAGCAGTATTGAGTTTTTACAGTATAAAAAATCGAAATAAAATATATCCATCGCTCCCTCCTAATTTGTTAAGAGCCTCTTCAATATCGGCCAATTTACAGGAGTAGCAGAAGAAGCTCCTATTTCTATTACGAGTTACTTTTCTTGCTCCTGAAAGAGATCCCTTTTCTGCTGTTTAGGTTCTTCGACTTCTGTCGAATTTGTGGCACTAGCTACCTCTACACGGAAAAATAGTCATAGAAGAATCCTTTAAGAATTGCAAAGACTAATTGAATTGCAAACCGATCGTCTTTTAGGCAGGCATGTAATTTTTCTAGACTAATTAGATTAATTCCGCAACATCAAAATTTAATTCAAATTAAAACACTCTTACAGTCACTTCGTGCCCAGAAAGTTTTTCTAGATTTAATTCAACTTCCTCAAACCGGACCCCAAGGCTGTGCTCGGTTAGAAGAAGGTCTATTAAGTTCCTACTTTAAATATTATTCTTGCTACGTTACATTTTGATATTGGATATATTCGCTCAAATGGGAGGACAAATAATTAACCACCACTAACGGCTGTCACGTACTAGCATAACAAGGAAACGTGACCGGCTGCTTACGACGTTTTTAGATTCACCTCGGAACTATTTCCTCTTTTGCGAAACCCTAGAAATGGGAATTACCTCAGGTCTGAAGGGCACAAGTGAATCCTTTGTTTATTTTTCAGATTTGTTCTTATCGTGGAACCTTTTTCACATTCAAATGAGCTGATTTAGTTCTAAAGCGTGCAAAAATTGCGGTCATTGTGAAGACATTTCATGGAGAGAGAAGAAGTCTCACGAACTTCGACTTAGTTTTTGTTCTTTCTGTCGTTAGTAGGTTAACATTTTTAAAAGTTCTACAATGACAACTGTGTTTTCTTCTTTTATTCGGAAATATTAATAAAAAATTTTTTTTATACTTTTACATCCTCAATTTAATTTTTAAAATACAAAATTTTGTACTGCAAATGTTGGGCGTTTTCTACAGAACGTAATTTTCACAATCATATGCGTGTTTTATTTCAATGGACAGTAAAATGATACTTATTTTTTATATTCTACGCGACTGATAATTCTTAATATAATTTAAATTTCGTTATTCGATGTATTTATCTTCCTTTAGATTTTTTAAAAAAATATTTTTTATTACTACTTTAAGAAAAATGAAAAAAAAACAACGATTTCTTTGAAACTCAACATTTTTTCCTTTAATAACCGGACTGGCGATCCCAAACGTCCTTTTACGCGAATTTGAAATTAAAAAATTGGGATCTGATAGTTTTTTTATGCGATTTTTATTCACTTTTATGCGACCAAAATAAAGGCAAAGTTAGAAAAAAATCTGTAATTTAAGGAAATTTTAAGAATTGAAATGCATGGAATCAGTAGTTCTTTTTACGCGAATTTAATTAACACGTACTTTTTTGGAATGTACCTATCGCGTAAAAGGAGGATCAGGTGTACATCTGTACTTGAAAACAAATAAAAAATTCTTGTTTGACAACAGAATTGTACCATAACTACAAAAATATGAGGAAAATTAATTAACAATATTTTTAACAATATTTTAACTAATCAATAGTAAAAAGTAGTAAGTTTTTTTTTTGCAATTTTCTCTTGTTTAATACAAAAAATTTCCTTATTTGGGGTAAAAGCTAGCAACGTTTTCATTTGATTTTACCAAGACTTTTCTTTCGGTCTTATGTCTTAGAAAAAAAAGGCGGATAAACATCGGATTTGTTTTATAAATGTTTAATTTTTTAAACAAATTTATAAATTTTCATATTAATAAAATTAGTAAATTATTAAAATTCTATCCTATGGTCAGTACTTAACGAAAACATTTTGTGTACACACCACTGTCAACAAATCTAAAATAGTTTTATGAAAAATGATAATAGAAAAATTGAAAAATGCATTTCTGTCGCACAACATCTGAAGATTGTCTACATTAAAAGCAACACACAAAAAAACAAAAAAAAAATACACAGCGAATTAATGTAACCAAAAATCATTTCTGGATTAAAGTAAAATTTATGAACCTTGTACGAAAAGAGAATCTCAACGTCTGAAAAACACTATCAATCAGCTGCGGACGAATTTATCATCTCGAAAAGGTTTGCCCACTTATTGCGAGGGAAGTGGAAATCATGTCGGGTATTTCCCAGAGGAAACTGCCAGTTCTGAATTTTATTTTATTTATTTATTATTATTTTTTTGTTTAGCTTCTTATAATTAATTATATACCTCCAGTAGCTTGTCTCTTATAGAAGATTATTTAAATTAAACAAAAAAAAATATATAAAAGAAAACAACGTGATAGAAGCGCATAAATTTGATTATGTACGAAATTTTATTGTGCTCTTTTTCCAAATGTTAAAAAAGTCAGATGTTTTTATTTTCTTTAAAACTGTCGATTAAAGAAATACTTTTGATTACGAATAAATGAATAGACATTTACAAAATTTTGATAACATGCTTTTAAGAAACACATAAATTATATTATACTATAAAATCGTGTAGTTTCATCACTAATCAAAAATCAAATGAATATGAAAACTGAAACAATAAATTTCTACCAATTAACATTTTAAAAGATTAAAGATATGGGCAATCGTTTTGTAAAATTATTACGCCACTTTGATATAAAACAAATGAACCACAATAGCATTATTTATTTCTAATGTGTCTATTTTCGAAGTACTCAATTGTACTTTATTTCGATCTGACTAATTTAATTGTTCATTTTTACAAATCTAAATCAACGTAATTAAAATAATTTTACGCATTAAATACACAAATTTGTTGAAATTCAATTGACTTTTGCGGTTGTAAAATTCAGTATAATCGATTTTATCAATAATTGGAACATATTCAAAACGGAAATTTGGAGTAATTGTATTTTTTTTTAATAAATCAATAGGCAATTGCATAACATTTTTAATAATGTAAAAAAAACATTAGAATATTTCATGAAAATGTTAATTATAAAACTGAAATGGACAAAATGTCCTTCGAAAAAAATTAGAAAATGTTTATATGTTGTGAATATGGCGCTATATCTAAATAATTTTTTTGAAAATTAGGACTTTATAACTAGATCTTTAAATTGTACACGTTTATGAAATAAGTGGCCGTAATCCAAAAAATTTTACAAACGAACAGAACTTGAAACATTTGAAGGAGTCGCATTTAATTCGTAGTACTACAGAAAAAATTATGATCTTCAGAAAATTTATTTTTTCTTTGTACACAGAAGTGTTCTACTTGACACGCACTTGTACCTGCGACATAATTTCTAGAGTATTTTGTTTTTTCAATATGTTTTTTTTTTTCTTTTTGTTATTTAAGAAAATATAAAGATTTATTTTTAATAAAATCTTTTTTATGTTTGAAAAGAACATCTTCGAACATTTTCAGGACAATAAAATACTCTAGCATTAATAAAAAATTTAAGAATAAAACTTTAGTTATTTTTAAAATTACGTATAATATTTTTATTATTTTTAAAGTGTTCACAGAGTACGATTACAGAAGTCCTAATAAAGTTAATTTTTAGAATATATCTTCGTTTTTAATAGTAAAACATTTAATTTGATCGAATTTAATTTTTGTTATTTATTTAATAATTTTAATATTCTCCTGTGCAAGCAAATAAATTAAAAATTTTATAATTTATGTCACTTAACATGACTGGTTTTTTGTTTGTATCTAATTTCTAAATTTCATAATTTTTTTTTAAAATGAAACGTTTTGACTAAATTGTAACCGGTATTGAGATTTATTAGTGTACCTTTTACACTTTTGCCGATCTGCCTGGCTGTTTATGGACATATCACAAAAGTTTAATAATTGTAGTCCCCGGGACAAATCAAAATATAAACAAAATATTTATTTTTTTGTATATTTTAAAAGGTTTCATTGTTAAACAACTTTCTAGATAAATTAATATTTATATATGGAAATTAAAAATTAATTCTTAACATTTCTTAACACGGCATAAACATAGACCTAGTCCTGTATTTGGACTAACAATCCAAAACCAAAAGACTGATGACCTTAAGAAACATCTAAAAGCAATTCCGAAGGTAGAAAAAATACCTGTTTAAAGTTTGCCCTGGTCTGTCCCATCCTACTGACGGCTAATTAAAAATTAATAGACTTAGTAGGCATATTTGAACGTAGAAACACCAATGCAAAGGTATTTTCTCGAATCCCTTACATTTTATCTTGAACGCGCACCTCTTATACTGCAAGAATTTTGGTTGCGACGAAAATCGATGCGGAAACCTCAACGCAGCCAAGACAGAAATGGTCCCTTTTAACCGCATAGGCCACAAGAATGCCGGATTGGTGAAATAATTCCTTTATTTTAGACAAACTGTCGAGTTTCTGAAACACGAATAAAAAATTAGGATATTTTTAGTCTTTATTCAGAATTTAGTACAAAGCTCCTCTGAAAGACTTCTATAAAAAGCTCCCTTCTTCGATATAAAACTATTTCATGAATTATCGGAAAGCGGCGTTAGAATTGTTTCAAATTTTTTTAATCGCAGCCAACAGTGCATATTCTACTTAATTATGATGTAAGTATGAAATTTCTAGGAATTAAGCTGTTACGCTTTTTCTAAGATGTTGGCAACCTTTACGTTATTACAACTACCTCGAATAACACGGTCAATTAGTTCCGTGTTATTGAAAATCGTGTTATTGAAAATCGTGTTCTTGAAAACCGTGTTATTCGGTACCCTAGATCGATACATGAATAGACAAATTTCCAACTCAAACGTGTTATTCGAGGGTGGTCGCATTTTTCGACAGTTTTTCATTCAAGACTCCGTGTAACTCAAGTACCGCGTTATCGATGGCTGACTGTACGTCCAAACTTAAGTGTCTTGAACTAGAATTCTTCTAGCGTTACAGCATTAACCAAACGTTAAAGAAGTATTCACCATTGAAAGCCAAAACCCGTTGGTCTCAAATGTATCTAAGAATTTTTTTTCTTTTAATTATTTAATTATTAATTATGATCCTATAGATTCATGCACATAGTTCAACAAAAAAACAATCAATTTAATTGTATTAAGTTGTTACTCCTCTAAAAACCATTATTATTCCTATTTCTTTCCTCGAAATATTAGAAAACAATTTCTTAGGTTTGATTTGTTTTTTAAAAAAAAACCGTGATATTTTCTATATACAAGATTTTTATTCAACCTTTGGCGGTATATTTGATAAGATATGACATCCTAATTATACCTTTTGGGTTTTCTGTAGCCTGTTAAAAATGAAACTATAAGTTTTTACGTTAGAAACGATCCAAAAAAATATGCGTAAATAGAATTCGCGTAAAAGGTACTATTGGCCCAATAAAAAATTTACAAATTAATTTCAATAAATGTAAAAAAAAATAATTAAAAACCAAACATCAAAAAAGTACTTTAAATGTGTCGTCTATTCAAACATCAAATTTTAATTAAAAGAACCGTTCTTATTTTATTTATGCGTAGTATATAAAATTTTTTATTTAGAATTTTCTTATTTGAAACAAGAATTCAAATCTACTCTTAAAAATTTCTTAAATTATAAAGATTTTCTCAACTTAGACTTAGTTTGGTCACGTTAAAGTGATTAAAAATCGCGTAAAAAAATTATTTTTCATATTTCGATTCGCGTAAGAAGAGATTTAGATATAACATCGTTAAGAATTTTGTCCTCCTATTGAAATTTCATTAAATGCGGAGTTTTAAAATATTATTAATATTAGTACGTATAAATGGGCCAAGTTGTTAAAAATTTATATTCAAAATGACCCTTTCGTATAATTCTTCATCCGGAAAGCTCAAAGCTGTTCTTAAAATTTTTAAGGAGACCTCCACGTCGGAGGAAATGAATTGTGGAACTAATGACGACCATCATAAACCAATTGTATATAAAAAAAATAAAAAATCGAGGTTATAATTTAAAAGACACGAGTACAAATCCAAATTTCTTTAATTTCGCGTTTTATATTCACCCCATGCAAAAATGAAAAGTATTCAATAATAAAATTTAAATTTAAAGATTTTATAGATGTTTTACAAGGTGGAATGCATGTCAATCAGTTTTCACGAAGTTTTATAACTTTTTTATCTTCTACATGGCGTTTTATAGCCCAATACTTGTGAACGTAAGAAAATTTTTTCCTTTTTAGATAAGAAAAAGCTTTTTGTTTTATGATTTTTATAAAAGGATATGTCTCTTGTGATTTTTCCTTTTATGCAGTGGAGAAGGAGCGATGAATTTTTTTATATTCCTTTAAAATAGTTACACTTGAAAAATAATTGCAAAATTTTGTTTAGAGTTAAATAAATAAAATTATTTGTTATAGAACTATGAAGGCTGCACCAAAATAGAAGGTTTTTTTTTTATGTTGAAGGTATAAAATGTATTAAAAGACCTACTAAAACCAACCTTATTTTATGTAGTATTTTTCTTTTCAAATTGGGAAACAAATATTACACTATAAAGTCATATTTCTTGACTTGTAAAACACAGGCCCATTAATTAAAATTATGAAAAATATAAAATCTTAACTCGAAAATAGTTTTCTTATGTTGTAAGACATTTTTTAAACATATTAATACTTTAAATTTAACCCTTTAATCATCTTTAATGTGTTGCCAAAAAAATAATTCCCATCCGGCAGACCCATTATCATGCTCTAAAAAATTTTATGTTTATCAATAAATTAAATTATTTCATTGATCTTTTTATATTAGAAAATTTTTCTGCGATGGAAATTCCTTCCCTGTCACATTAATCGCAAATCTCAGCGAGACAAGACCCATAAAAAATATAATTGAAAAGGATTCGAGTGCGTTTTACTGGGATATTTCCTAGCAAGATTTGCGTCCTGACGGCAAAACTTTCAACCCAAAGAACATTTCAGAGAGTAGAGGAGTCCTTCGACTTCTCGGCTCGTGGAGGAGGAGGGAATATAAAATTGATCAATTCTTGTCCGGATATCGCTCCAGAAAGTTTCATCTGGCGCAATAAACGCAAGGACCATTCAACATGAATTACATTGAAATTCGGAATATTTGATATATGACATACTTGGGAATAAACAGGCCCTTTATGTAAATATAGACTGGTGGCTGGGGCGGCAGAGACGATAGAAATATTATGTTAACTAAGCACTACGAGTATAACCATCTAAAGATCTGGCAGGACACGCATTCTATTCCTTGATAGCCTTTGTTGCCGAAATCATGCTTTCTTCGGTGATTATCACTTCGAGGACGGTTTCCCAACTAATGGAACTAATAAAAACGATGTCTATTTCAGTTATAGTTATTTGCTTTTGACATTTCCACCTTAAGGATGCCTCTTTTATCTACGCTTAGTTGATTTTTATGATTGTTGTTTGCCAAAGTTTTCTTTGGACTAATATTAAGTGAAAAATACAGAACTGAGGTCAACATAAGACCCGAACGATCAAATGACCTTATAAATGTCTAATCGACTATAATTTTCGAATGATTAGAGAACAGAACAGAAAAAATAAAACAAGTAATTAAAGGAATTTTTATATTTCTAATTTAGCTAAGAAATTTTTAATGAAAATATATAGAAAATATTCCAAAACATATTCTCCTCAAATTTAAAAAAAAAGATTTCTTGTGACCAAAATTTATATGGGATGACCCGGGAAGTATTTTCATTAAGAAAAATAAAAATTATTAAGATTCGTGAATTTGACAAAAATTTTTACATGAACAAACGTAAAACCATATACGAATTAAATTAAAAATCTCCAAATCGCGTATAAGCTTTTTTTTCCGTACTTATAGTTGTACTGGTAATTGCAAAAGCATTTATTATATTGAAAATATTTAGGAAAATTAAGATATAAATAATACAACTTAAAGAATTAAAGTCCATGACAGAACAGATAGAGCTAAGAAATAGACAGACTTTAAAAAATAAAAGTCTTTAAAAAATCAAGAAAACAAAATATATAATTATTAAAACATAAATTAGTTGGTTCGAATGCATTTTTTTACGTTCAAGATATTCTGTATGTTCATTTCGATTACTAAGTTATGAATTTATAATTCTTGAAACGTATATTTCTTATTTTAAATTCATAAATAGTAACGTTGAAAAGTTCTAGTCTCGGGATATTAATAGTTATTTTTTAACTCATAGTTCGCTTTTTAAATTGTGTTGTATGTGCTTTTGACTCCGACATGAATGAAGCCTGTGTTTTAAGTACTCAGATTTTAATAAAGGTATTTAAGAAAACCATTTCTTATACACTTTATAAGGGCGACTATACGCACCTTAGGATCGAATATTATCAATCCTTTCTTGGGTAGATTATGAAAATGTTGTGTTTGTTGCTATAAATAGATTTAAAAGAAAGTACTTATTGTAGCTTTAGCTAAAGATCAATGGTTATCCTTCACTCACAAAAACAATCTTTTTCATTTGTCTTAACTTTATAAATGTATAATAAATCCTCGAGGTAGATCTAGAGGAAATAGATATGAGATACTAAAAAACCTTTTTGATTTTTTACCTTTTTGTTCGAAATACTTTCTAAATGTTCTCAAAAAGGGCCTCTTCTTATCGTTTTTGAAATCTGCGGACCGTCATAAGATTAAGACATTTTCTCAAACTCTAAAATAAAACACAAAATAGAAAAAATAATAATAAAGAAGACAAACGAAGGACAAGACCAAATCTGTAAATGTTCCTTGTACATTTTTGTCCCAAAACCTTTCCCACTCCTGTAAGTAAGGAGTAAAGGTAAAGTCAAGTGTCCTTAAGGCACCCAGAGCCTCAACTTTAAATGAAAAGAGCCACTTGGGCGGCGAGCTGATTTGTTTAATGCCAGAGGTAGGGAATTTTATAAATAAATAATCGCCCCAGCCCTCAACAGCGCGAACAAAATTACAATTGATTTATAACAGTTTTAACCTAACCATCTGTACTTACAAGAAGTTCTGAGAGGAAAGGATGCAAACATCCTTGGCTATTAACCCGCAGCAATTCCCACCGAGTCCTACTTCTATCCGCGTGAATTTGTCGTGGATTGAAGATGAGCCTGGCAAGGCAAAAATCGCGTTAATGTTCGGTAGCTCACGTAAGAAAACCACGGCTGCTTCAGGGAAGTAAACATTTACTAAGAACAGCCCCGTGTAAATTTTAATGAAGTAATAAACGAAAGTAAACGGATGCCATTGGCGGCGGCACGGGAATCGAGAAGAGGATTGGAACAGGCTCTTTGCCAGAAACTTCGGACATTCCCATTGAAAATTAAAGTCTTAACAAGCTGATTATAGGATAGATGCTGAGAAGCCGGCAGAAACAACAGCCCCAGAATGCCCAGAGGGCTCACTTGTCAACACTTTGAACTTAATGGCTTACTTGAAAAGTTTGGACCAAGGTCTAGAGTTCAGGAGCAGTCAACCAACTTCTTCTTCAACCCGGAGTCTGTGTCTAGTTATGAGTTCTAACGAAAACGAAAAAGAGCAGTCATCTTGGAGCGCCTTTGAACCTCTCATAATTTATGCAAGACGGGAACATGTTCCCCCTAAAATTTAATATCCCCGGGAATAAACCGAGATTCCCGATGGCATTGTATACGCACAAGTACTGGCCTATTGCCGTCGCTGTGGTGATTGGGATAATGGGAACACAGCCGCAATGCCCATCTTGCGCGAACCCTTTCAATCATTAGGTATTCATTCGAACCTTAGAATCGGGAATATGCTCCTATTCTCTATAACGGGTAACAGGACCTTTAAATTATTATCGGAAGCCTTGTTCTCTGCGTGTGATGTATTGCAAGCATCCAGGGCAAATCTCGGCAATCATTTATCGCGCTACGATTCAAGTCCTGATTTGAATAATTTATGCCACCGTGACTTCTGGAGCCACAGTTATGGGGGCTCCTTTAGGACCACTAGGTGAGATTCCCTTTGCCATTACTTCTGTTAGCTCCAAAGACGATTTCGAAGACGATGGCGTCTGTCTTCGAGCAGCACTCACCGACATCATCTGGCATGGTTTGCACCATTTGAGGTAGAAAACGGAAGATCATTTGGCAATAATTTATCTCCGTCCGCACCAGGCGGCAGATTTTTCAGTATGGCAACGGGAATTACCTTGAATGTCCTCACTTTGAACGCAGGATATGAGCCATGTTACAAATTGATTCGATTCCCTACACTTTTTTTCTTTGGTATTAAGATAATCCTACAATTATTCAGAAGCATGCCTAATGAATATATTTAGAAGGGAGCTTGTCCTCGAAAACTTCTCCGCCTTTTAAATCTCCTCAATAATTTCAATGTCAAGAACAATGGCTCAGAATGATTTATATAAATAAATTACGCCCTCAGATTGAAAATGCGCGTGTGTACTTACCCATAAATTGAAATGTCATCAATTCAACACTCCTGATGATGAGGTGTCGTGCTCCGATCAAAAATTGATTTTTTAATGGAATTTATTTCGCCGGCTTTTAAACGTATTATCAAAATTTTCAATAGTATACATTTATACTTTTATTATATAAAAAAAAAAATTGTTAGCATCGATATACACTGGCAAACTTGAAATATTAAGTTTAAAATATTTAGCAAAAGATCAAATACGATAGAATCGTCGTAAAAAGTAACTTGGGATATATTCAATTGTGCTGAGAAAATACAATATTTAAAAAATAGACATACACAATTCATTTTTAAAGCCTTCGAACCCCTTTCGGCTACAATTTAAATACAATATAAAAATTATAAACCTTAAGACAAATCTTCTATGACTTTTATTCCCTTAAAAATTCAAATAGTGTCATTCAATAGTAAACTTTTTGGCTATATACAAAGAGTCCCTTTTCAAAATTCGTAGAATTGTCGAAGTTTTAAAGAAAAATGACGATAACAATAGCAATCACGTTAAAATTTTGAAAGCATTTTACTCAAAACTCGGTAAATGATTAAATAAATCGATTTATTTGAAATTTTTTCCAGATCTTTTTTATAAAGTTATAAATTTCTTACTATACAATTTTTAATATCATAATTTAATTTTGTTTTATTAATTTTTTTGTTGAAAATCACAAGTCTATATTTAAGCAGTTTGAAGTTTATATTGTAACATAACATTAAAGTAATCATTATAAAATTTAAAGATATATAGTTTTAGATAAATAATAAATAAAAAAAAAAATAAAAAAATTGTTTCCTCATAAGAAGCAAGTTATTAGAATTCACTAAATAATTTGGGTATAGAAAACTATTTTCTTTTAAAAGCAGCCCCATTCGAAAAGGTTGCAATAAAAGATTTCATTTAGTTTAAACTTCTCGTTCACATTTAAATTTTCACTTACACATTTAATTAATTTTAATATTTTCAAAGTTTTCCGAATTGTGCAGAATTCCAATGCAAAACTTTAGTGCAGAAAAGCAATCCCACTTTCCAGGATAAAATACCCACTCCGAAAACGAAGGAATATCCCCAGCTTTCCTTTCTAAATCTGGAAGTTCTAGTCTGTGGTGTAGTGTTCTAAAAATGTCCTTTTTATTCGCCTGAATTGGTTAATGCTAGGTTTAAACCAAATTGTAGAAGTTTAGAATCGTACGTAAACCTCCAAACCTCTGGAGTATTGGATATCCCTATTGCAACAACACGGTCCGTGCCGCATGTACCGAAAACGGTACACCTCTAAATTTAATCTTAGATTATATTTTTGGGATTCCGTATCTGAAAGATCAGAAAGGAACCCTTATCGTGAGACTTCTGTGTCTGTCTGTCTGTCTGCCTGCCTGTCTGTATGTCGCCGCCGTTTTTACCAGTAACTGCTGTTGCTATCGGTTTAATATTTGGCATAGTTGTAAAGCTCATTTGCCCGTATCTATTCCCGGTAAAAGAATTTCCGAAATATTTTTATTAAAATTAAATAGGAGACAAATTGAAAACTCAAAAGAAATATTTTTTTTTACCGTGTGAAGCTTGCAGAGCTTGCTTTAAGGATTCAAAAAATATTTTTCTTTTTTAGTTTTAAGCCGCATTATTTTTTGACTTAGGCCCAAAAATATGCGAAAAAATACTATTCCCCCTTATCTCCGAAATTCGCAAACCAAAAAATCTGAAATAATTCGTTCTAATAAAAGGTCTGATATATATTTCAAGAAAAATAAAACGAAGTTCCACACATTTAAAATTTCTTAACAAAATAAATAAATCTGTTAATTTTTTTTAATATTGTACAGAATCCTCAGTGCGCGAGTCTGACTCACATTAGTCCCTTTTTACGGAAATTTTACCCGAAATTACACAATCAATCAATTATTTATACTTAATAGAGCATTATAAAGCTTGTAAATTAGTCTTTAGTTGTTTTGACCTACTCTAAAACTCTTAATAGTGGACACAATGCCAAAGTCATTACAACTATAGTGGGCTCCTCTAAAACTGCAGAAGATTGCTATTGCTCCCTCGAAATGTTGGCATAGTGCAACTTTCCAGAATTATTTGTGAAAAAGCCTACCACAGTATTTAAAAACTTTATAAAATATTATTGGAGAAATGGTTGAACATTTTTGCGGTCCAATTTATAAGAGAAGTTCCCTTACTCTAACTAGAATAGAATGCTGAACACTGCATGTAGATTTATTTAACTTTAGCCAGTGTAATTCTGTTTTATGTAGGACGTTTGTAAACTGCATAACCAGAAAGTTTTGTTAGCAGCAGTCGTTAATTTAAATGAATGCCATTATAAAGATCAAATCAAAAAGGAATAGAAATTATTACAATAGATTAAATTTAAAAATTTAAAAGTTGGTTTAACAATGAAATAAAATTCTTAGTTTATAATTTTCATGATAAAACATTTTCCAGTGCTCCCTTCGTAGATAAGATTTAATTAAACTCCACTACAGTTCGTTGAATCAGAAGAGATAAAAATCTCATTATCCTTGGAAATCCCTTAATGCGTCCAATAAAAACGTTTTTTTCTATGAGTTCAGGACGCGGAGTGTGGCCGTTGTTCTTTATTAAATAAATTCATTTAAATTTACGGCAATCACATTCCCGCCCTCCTTTAAATCAAACAAATTGATGTGTGTCATGATAATAAAACAAAGCAACTATGGTGGTATGACACACTTGCAGTTCGGCTCGTATCAGGCCCATAAATTCGGCCAATTTAGCGCTCCCTCGGTCTATGTTTACTGCAAATGTGACACATGTAGGGATCAGACCGAATGCAAAAGTGGACGACTACAATTGAGAATCAGTCCTCACAAAATTCGGGTTTGCATTAAAAATTTGACGGTTAAAGTTCGCCAGGGCATCCTGTAAAAAGCTCACTTTATGTGTAGAGCCGGGATTACTGCCATGCAAATGAAGGCCATTTTATGGTGGTAAAATTTATAGAGCGACCGAAGCCAGCCACTAGATTACGTGTAATAAAGTGCACACGGAATAATTGTGCTCTTGTTTGCTAGTGAGACGAAATCTGGACAATTATTGTCATCCATCTCATACTTCGGCGAAAATATATTTTTAATATTTCGGAAATGTTCACATTAAAGACAATTATTAGTAGGATATTGAGACAAATCTTATAATTCATTGGATTTCAAAAGAAAATTAAATTACAGTAAAGAAAGAATTTGTGTACTTTGAAGAAAAACATTTTTATCCAAAAATTTATTAATACATCAAAAGAGGTTGAATTCAAGTTTAAAACATTTCTTAAAGCTCATCAAAGATAATTTTTTTATTATGTATACAAACAATTTTTGGTGGAAAATTTAATTTATTAATTCTTTTATCATTTACATAAATCTTCAAAGTAGATGTTTTCTGGGTTCCACCTTAAATACCATTAGCAAATTATAGATATTCTTCCTTAGATATTGCCATAGAAAAATAAAAAATGAAATTCTTTTCCTTACGTAATTTTTTCTGTAGATACTTTTAAATTTCTTAGATAGTTTCTTCCTAAAATACTTAGTAATATTGGTTGAACATTTTTAGATATTCTTTTTAAGCTCAGGTATGGTTAGTTTTACTTATGAGACCTTTTAAACACTCATAAATTTTTAAAGTGCTCATAAAACTTTAACGTACAACTTACCAAGGCTTGTTTTGGGGGCCTCAGAAAAGGCTTGAGAATAACCCGCGGATCGAAATCACAATAAAACTGAAGATATGGATATGCCAAACATTGTAACTTATTAATTAAAACTAGTTATCTTTCAATACCTTATTTAAAATTATTTAATAAAAATAGGTCTCCAAAATAATGAACACTAAATGATAACTAACATCGGAATGTATTCTTTTTTTAGTTTCAAATCCGAAGCTAGTGTATATAAAAATTAGCCTAGGATATGGCGCCCACATCCTGGGTCTGGCCCTCTGGCCATAACCGTGTCGTCAGGCCCCCTTATACAGTCCTAGCAAAACAAAAAAGGTCGGCATTTAAATTTTATTTTTAATTTTTAAGATATGATTTTGCGCTATAGATTCATAGACTCAGAATCCAGCGCTCCACCCTATTCCGGCGGCCGTAGCTTCGGATTGCTAGGAAAACAAATATTTGCACGGAATCGTAAATAGAAAGAAAACAAACATTTAAAAATTGTAAAAAAAATAAAGAAAAGAATATTTAATACTTCCACGGGATTTGAATGTACGATCTTCTGTCCGTAAATTTAGTATACTATTCTTTACGCTAACAAATCTTGCATTCGTACTAATTACACACCAGACTTTGAAAAAATTGTTATTACTAAATTTATAAATATCGATAATTTTCATATTACTGAAGTGTACGCATTTGTATCATGCCTAAAAATTGAATATTTGTAATTAAAACCGTCCTAGATGTTGACCGGATAAGTCATAAAGCTGTTACTATGCTAATTCTAATCAAAAAACATCCAATAGTTTCTTAATTCGTGCACAGAAAAAAATTATACGCAGTCGATATGAATTAATTCCTATTTAATTTCAGGAAGCAATTTTCTTTATATTACACAAAACATTTATAAATTAAGGATAATTGTAGTTCATATATTAATGGATTTAATTACTTTTTAAATAGTGAAAGAACTTTTGAAAATCGTTGCCGCACTTTCGGAAATTACCTCCTACAAACATCCAAACAAACGGAAAGGAATTTCATTTATACAAATTAAGTTAAGTGAAAACTGTGTTAAATTGAAATGGCTCAATGCAAAACCAATTTCCATATCTTGATGCTTATTGGCACCTTTGTCAATCACATTTCCTTCTAAACCAATTTAAATGTAATGCAGACCAGAAATTGTAATACTAACCTCTAGTCACAATTATCTATTACATAAAGCATAAAATTGTCGTTCTCTATTAAAAGTCTCACATTTCTTCAAATGAACTTAGCAATTTAAATTTCAAACAGATTCCCCAAGGACGCCGCAACTTCTTTGGAAGGATTCATCGTGTCCTGTAACTTCGGAAATCGGGAAAGTTCCCATCTAAAACTTCAATTGCAGTTAGATGTGATGGTAGGGCGGGCAGGGGGGAGGGGTCCAAACTATTTAGCAAGTAAAATCATTTCCCGAAAGTATCAACTTGTAAGCTAAACTTCCATGCCAAAAGTTTTTGCACCAGGCACACGAAAGATGAAAGCAACAATTTCCGGAGCACAAGTCGATATTGCAGTTGGAGCTAGAACTGGTGTTGGAGACACTTACTGGCCCAGAGGCAGTACAAATTTACTTTGTTAATAGGTTTCGCTTTGCTTTGAGTATGTCTCGTGTATTCATGAAATAATTACCGAGCCAAATATGAGAACGACGACTTAGGGGTTTCAGCTTTGTACGGAATGAACAACAACTTTGTAATCAATTTGGGATTTTGTTAAATCAGTGCCGTCCACTACAGCCCCAAGTTGTTGAATACACAACCCGCTGCTAATTCAACTTGTTACCTAATCTTCATAGTGCAATTAATGATTGCATATACTAAAATTATTTGGGAAACATATAAAACTAAGAATAAACTTAATTTTTGATAAAATTAAAAATTTTTTTAAAGACAAACAGAACCAAACACTGTAGGCAAATATTTTTGAAAATATATATCTTCGATTTTAGCCACTAGAACCTACAAACTAACGACATTAAAATTAAAATCCATAACATTATATAAAAGTCTTAGGAATACGTACAGAGCCATATTTGTGTATTCAAAAATTTTTGGGAGCTCTATATTAAAGGTGTGGTTTCTGTAACCGAATTTGGAATTTTTTTACATTTGTTTATGCTCTAATCACGCAAAAATCAGTACACAAATATTTATGGGACTTTCAGTTTAAAGCATCTTTTGAGTAAATTTGTAATTTATAAATATCTGTCCTCTTGTCTGTCTATCTATTCTTTCATTTCTGAATTTGAATTCATTTTTTATTAAAATTTTATAAAGAAATCAAATAAAGAATACCTTCTTTGGCAAATTACTAATTGTAAAAATTATTTGAAAATATTTAAACAAAACAAATATAAACAATAGTAGGGCTGTTTTAATTTTCTTTTAAGTTTTTTTAGTATTCAGAATATACTTTTTAAATCGTCCATTTGCATGTTTTTAAATGCTATGTATAAATAACAAGAAAGAAAAGTGTAGTTATGGAAATCTGGAAATCTGAATTAGATAATAGTTGTATTAGGCAAACAAATAAATAGATACAAAGATATATGAATTTATTGTCATAGTACAAAGGTAGAATCTTAAGTGTTATTAAAGAATTGTTGTACACATAGTTTGAATGGTGACGAAATAGCCTGGGTTATCTTGCTTCTTTATGAAACTCGAAACTGTTACAGTGTATCCCAATAGGCAACTCCAAGGGATTCTCTTCAAAACCTCTTGTGCTTCAAGTAGCTACAAGCTGTGAATCCATGGGACCACTTTAACGGCCTTTCGCAGCACGTGTAAAACACAGCAACAAAATCCATTCATGCGCCAATTCCAGAACTATAGACAGTATCGTATCTGTTCATTATGCTGAAATAGACACAAGAAATTTCCTGAATGGCAAACCCATCGGCTTCGGATTACAAAAGGTCCAATGAGCCACTATCTCATTCGGGCCGGCATCCTCTAGTAATAAAACATTAATGTGCAGGCAATCATAGTCATTAAGCAAACACGCAAACAATCATTTAAGGCCCCCCTTCCACGTCCGAGCCGGCCAATCGTAGCCTGAGGAACGAGGAAGTGCATAAGTAAACAATTGTTAAGGTAATCCAAGGTAGGCTAGCCGACCGCCTATTGATTTTCGTATTTCAATTCGAAACAAAAGGTGCATATTCCGATGACCTACTCTGTCTCTCCCCAGGTATGTACTGGCGAGAATTTATTAATCACCGCAATTACGCACATACACCTATTGATTTCTGCGTACCACAACTGTTTGTCGTACTTTAATTGCCGTGCAAAGGGGATGATAACGCACCCGACCCATTTCGGCCATTACCCATGCAAATTACCGGACACTAGGTGGACAATAACGGCAACAAAAATACATAATATCCTTAATTTTTTGAGTGACCTGCCGAAATTAATTTAAAAATCGGGAATTTATTTTTGGGGCAAAAATGCAAATGTACACGGTAAACAATGTTCCAGGAGGTGTACTCGGTACGGACTTGATTCAGCCCAAGCGCACACCGGTAGGCTTCAGCATACGCTGATTGCCATCCATTTCCACATACAGTGCTAACAAAATTTAATGCTTCAAGCACTCGCCAGTCGCTCCCTTTGCTCAAAGGTAAATTTGCCTTTATTAATTAAATTGTTGCCTTTATGGAAGAGATCTTAAGCATCGTTTCATAGAAATACACAAAATCTAGACAGCCTATAAATTTGGGTTTTTACAAGGGTAAATATAGTGGCATATTTTTAAAACACAAGTAAATTATTAATCGAATTGTTTTCGAAATATTTTTAACTCAAAAAAGCTCTTGTTGATCCTATTTGAATCATATTTATCTTTTGCAAATTTAGAGAATAGATAAATAAACTAAAGAGTAACTTCTCTCATTTTATCAACTCACTAAGGTGGATAATTATATCAATAATTAAATCTTAATCTCTGGAAATTTCATCTTTTTAGAAAAAGTAGAAAATTGATAATTTAAAAATTAATAGAGCCTGATTTTATTAATTCTAATGCGCTTAATTGGAATTTAACCTCAAATAGCTCTATCAAACATTTAAGAACTTTATTTTTTACACCAAATCTGCTTTTTCTGTAGTACAAATATGGAATTAAAACTATCACTTAGATTTTTCGAATTAAATAAAAGAGAAGCCAATAAAAAATATACAAATTTATAAAGAGAAGCAAGGAGTTGAATTCAAATTTCTATTCATCAAAAATAGAAAACTAAAAAATTCAAAAACTTAAGGAAATATGGACGTGCCAATATTCAAATTAAAAATAGTACATTTTTTTCTTCATAGAACGAATCTATCCTATAAAACAGTTTATCCTTCTTCATGAATTTTTGAATTATTAATAAGTGCAAGTACTGTACGATCAAGTTTATTATATAATGGCATATTTTTGTTTTACGAACTTTATTTAAAGATGTATTGAAATTTAATAAAAATTTATACCAATAATTCCAGCATTCTATTTGCGCACAGCAATGAGATCATGCGATTAAAAAGGTGTAAAAAAACGATGGTGCTCATTTGAAGGTTACTGCTAAGTGTTAAAAAACATCTGAATAATTTATTACAATAAATAAAATATAATATCTTTTAAAACAGCGTAACAAATTAAAAAATATTTTTTTTTATTTTTAAGACTCGCACAAATTTTCAACTATACTTTTAACAAAAATTTAATAAAACAATAGAAAAAAGTACAATTCCTATAATTTCCCAAAACATTTATTAAACGTCCCATAGTGGTAAAAAGTAAACAGCCATTTCTCTCGACTATAGAATAAAAGTGTGCATCCCTTTAAATTTATTTAATTGAATCTACCGAATGAACGCGAACATGCGGCAAATGAACCTGTCCTCATGATTTCTAATCATCGAATGTTTGGACTTTAATAATTATGATTACTGATTGCATTTTGTTTAATTACTGTCTGGAAAATCATGAAGCAGATCAGATTTCTTGCAGAATTGGAAATAAACAAATTTCCCTTGGTTCTTCAATTGATTTCCCTTGAGATTGATTGCATCCGCTATACTGAAGTACTGCTCATACGAAAGCGCTGCTAAATTTAATCCAGATAGATCAATACCATTCGGATATAAATTCGAAAATATCCAATCTTCTAAACGAGCTTCCACAGCCCACTTGGATGCTAAGTCCTGATAGTACCCTTTTCGAAGCTCGTCAATTGTTTGTAATTGACTAAGGTACTCTAACGACTTTTCGTGATAGGAGTGTCTATCTACAGCCCGCATTAAAAGAGCGGCAGTCAGAAGGGTCCCTGAATGAAAATTTCTAATTATGAAAACAATTCTATATCAATTGAGGAAGAAAAACTTACATTTACTGTCGGGCTCATATTTTAAAAGTTCATTACAAGAATCCAATTGGTTCCTCAGTTCCTCTATAACTGCTGCTCCGAATTCATATTCGAATTTTGGACATTTTATCCCGCAATATCCGTCCTTACAGCTTTTAAGCTGTAGTTGGAAAACTTCATCAGGACTTTTACACCTTATTTGAAGATTAACATCTCCCGATGGTGGTTCAACTTCTTTAGACGCAAATTTGAAACACCATGTGCTATCATAAACACTGTCTGGATTGACTGACTTCCAGTCACACTGGTTTGGAAGTAAGTCGCACTCAATGGAAAACTCCTTAATATTAACTGGCTTACTAAAGGCCAACACAGCTTGTTCCTTATCAATCCTAAATGCTGCAAGATCTAGTTTTTGCTGTGAGTATCCTACAATTTGAAATATTTATTTATAAAATACAAATAAAAATCAATTTCACAAACCAAGTAACCACCGCTGGTAAAACCACGCACTGCTGTCCTTAGGGTCCGTGAACGCAGCAGATAGAACCATTTCAAGCTCCTCCTTCAACTTCTGCTCATTAATTGGCTGATCGGAATGGACCTCGTTAGGATAGAGTAAAGGCAGCAACTTGCTGCGGTAGTGCCACGAAGAATAATTCGAAAAATTATTTCGAATTTTATCAGTACAGAACTCAAGTTCCTTCTCCGGAGGAATGGCAGCTTTTTGAACTACAAATCGCCTGTAGTCCCAGCAGTGAACTATTACCAAATTTAATCACGTTAAACCATAATGAAAACCAAGAGTAATCTTACAATTTCTTTCGTCTAACTTAAGATACTTTGTGCACAAGGCGACTTCTTTATCCCAGTTCGGGTTTGGGCAGTTTTCTAGTATCCAGCAGCGATGGTGCCACGATCCATACGACTTTGGATTCACCATCAGGCACTGCTCTGTGAAGGTCAAATCCTTGTCGTATAACCCCTGTTTCACACTGCATAAATATAAAGTAGCAATATTTAATTTTCTTTCCATAGGAGACAATCTTACTCCTCATCGAGGTTTTTCTCTAGGTGCTGAATGCACTCCCTGCGAATATTCCAAAGAGTGTATACATCCGGATTTCGGTTAAGAATTTGACCAGTGATTGTCATAAGTTCTTCGTCATATTCAGACTTCTTTCGTTTCAGGAAAATTTTCACCATTCCAGCCCGGTATTGTTTCACTTTAATTTCCTGTTCCTTCTTCTTGCGGGCAGCTTCCTCAGCTGACGTACGCACCTTAACACGGCCATGCTGGGAATAAAAGAAAATTGACTGATATTTAAGAACACTGGTGTAAATGATTTACATTTACCATTTTCGTTTAAATTTCTTAAGATAATGAGAAAGATTATATCAAAGATAACAAAATGATCCTTGTTTACCCCTTGAACCACCTGACAGCTTCTAAAG
Source organism: Proctacanthus coquilletti (assembly GCA_001932985.1). Classification (NCBI taxonomy): domain Eukaryota; kingdom Metazoa; phylum Arthropoda; class Insecta; order Diptera; family Asilidae; genus Proctacanthus; species Proctacanthus coquilletti. Next base: position 553,427 of record MNCL01000053.1, on the reverse strand, counting down.
CTCTAATGACATTACGCTGTCACTTATGTCTTGTTCTTCAGTGTGTAAGGGTAAAGCACTGTAAAACATAATGTTGTTCTGGGGGTATTAATAATCTGTACTAAAATTCTAGTACAGAATACGATGCAGGTAAAGATAAAACGAAAAATTGAAAAAATTTAGAAAATAAATTAAGTTAAACATTCCTATAATCAATTCAAAATATCTATGATAAAATATAAGCCCTATTATGTTTACAAAATATGCTATTATTAGTAAATGATAAAACCCGGAATTTATACACAAATTTCTTTGGATATCATTTTAAAACTAATTGAAAGGATTTAAAAACTTAAAATACATGAAAAATATGCGACATATCTACAAATAGTTAGGATTTTGCTTAAACTGAGTCTCAGTCATAAGAGAAAATAACTTCAAACCTACAAATTTAAATTCAAAGCACAGTGCGAAGAGTAGGCAAGCCCTTCAAAACTTTTCCCTTTTAAATTTTAAGTTTATTTATTGGAGAATATTTAACTATAGCCTAGCCTATAGTTCCTAGTTCCCATCGGCGAAAATAAAGTGGAGTCATTTAGGTCATAGGACCACAGAAACTACCTAGGGATGTTACTTGTACTATACCTTTCATCATTTATCGACCATTTTATATCACAATTTTCATACTCTTTATTTAAAAAAAAAAAAAAAACTAAGTACAGCGCAACTAGAACAGTGTGAATTACTTTATACGTACAAAATATTTGTATCCAAATCAATTCCATGAAAATGTGCCAAATTTTGTAAAATAGTTAAATCTTATTTATTAACATGTTACAGCATTTACAATTTAATACAAATTCGCAGTGGAACATTCAGAGTTCTCTAGAATACTCCCGCAACACGACCAGTGTCGTCGTCCTGGATGACCACTATGACCATGTCCGCAGCCTTTGAATCCAGGCATAACACCCTCGCACGCGCAGGTAGCAGTTTTTGATCCCTTACTAGAACAAAACGTACAACAATGGAAGATGCCTGTATGAGGTCGAACCGTGCGCGCCATTAGCGTAAATGGACTTCCCTGTAATAAGAAAAAAAGAAAGGAATGTAAAAACATAAAATTGCAGGCTTAAAGTCACCTTAATGTGACGATTGTTGATGGTGATACTCATCAGTAGTGTTCCAGAATGCTCAGGGATGAATGTAACGACATAAGTGCCGTCCCTTCTGTCGCTGACCTGTATAATAAATATTTAACTTAAATTATCGCATATTTAAATTTATTTTCACCAGTACCTGAGTTTCAACAAGCTTAGACGAACTTTCTTTATATTTCATTTGGACTTTCATGTCGAGTCCTCCATGACAGAGAGGGGCTCCGTCTGCATCACGGGACAAAATTACAAGCTCAACTTTCCTATGGACACGTAATTGGCCATATCCTTAAGTAAAAGGTATACTATTTTTAATTATAAATGTAGCATCATAATTGTTACCTTCTGTTTCTAAAGTACAAAACTGTGGTTCGACGGTTTGGGTAGTAATAATGCCGTAGAGGGGAATGTTGTTCTGCGCCTTGGTGGATGGTGCCCGCACTTCCGGAAGAAAATCAAGGGTATCTGATATCTGGGCACATATAAGTAAAATTTTATATTTTACCTTATTTATTAAAAGTTCGCGTTTAAAGGAATATTCATTTTGTTAGAAGTCAATGGAATAAATAAAAAAAGTAACTCACTTTGGCATCCAAAGGTGGTTTAAACTTCTGACAATATTCAAATCTTCTGAGAAGTATGCTCATAAATGAAAGTACTTCTGCCTCCGTGCCCAAATCAAAAAGTTCTTCGGCAAAATCTAGAGCCTCCTTAGTCTGCATGGACTTCTTTTCTAAAAAAAATGTATCACAAATTTACAAAAATAAACGACAAAATCCAAAATTCCACCTAAGTCCATCTGTTGTTCCAAAAGTAGTTGCATTTTTGTCTCGCGTGCCCTGGCGATTTGCTGGATTAAAGTGTTCTTATGGACCTCAACAGCCTCGAAATAGGATGCCATAAAGCTGTCGACATCGGACTTGACTTGATCGCATCTTTCATTGATTTTCTTTGATATTTCACCCAATTTATGAATCGAGTGATCAACGTACTCGCACAATGGCCGCGACCTTTCCGCCGAATCCCTTAGCAATTTCTGATACGCCTTAAAGGCCTTATGGATTGAATCGGTTTTGTGTCCTTTGTGCAGGAGTATGGCGCAATCAGGGCAGATTATCTTCATAAATGCACGATAATTTGTTTATATAATTCAAAGATCAAGAAAAGACATAGCACACCACCACCAACCTGTTGACACGTAATACAGAAGGACTTGAGATCAAAACCGGGATGTAGGGCACATTTCAGATTTAATCTGGACTCTTCGAGGCACTTGGATGAACTTCTATTTTTGTGCAAGTCCAAAATATTTCTCACGTTATGACCAGCGGTCGTCTTTTGCCGTTCGTGCGCCTCCTTGCAGAAACCGCAGAGATTCATTACGCATGTTATGCAGTGATACGTAGCCTGTGAAAGCCAAAAATGTACCAACCTATATTTTAGCAATAGTCAGTCGGACAGCGTATCTTACCGGAATTTCCATACAGCACAGAGTACACCAAACATTTGAGATCACCTCACTACTAGCTTTTAGAAGAAATTCTTCGACTTTTCGGTATAGAATTAAATTTTGTGGCAATTGGCGAATGCCACCGATCGGCATTTCTGTACAAAACTGGCAAATCGAACAAACGAGTATTCGAGTCCTCTCCGGATGACCATGGGTTAAGTGTTTGGGACTAAACTTATTCTACAAAAAGTTTTCTTAGATTATATATATTTCGAGTAGATATATCATACCGATTTATCCTTTGATTTTTTGGTCTTCACGCTACTTACAGAGGATCTACTATCATATTTCACAGACGATCGGCTCTCAGGCCTTGCGAGGGATTGATTATCAGAATCTCCGGATCCATGAGAACTAGATTTTGTGCTGCTATTAAAATGTCCTGTAATAATAAAGCACTTATTTATACAAAATTTATTTTATGATATAAAAAAATTTATGCTATAGTTTCCTGTATTCAGAAAATGAAACATTGAATTTGAAGATGGGAAAATGACAAACTAGATCTTAGAAATTCATAATGCATAAAAAATACTTTTAAAATGAAGAAATATAAGAAGTATAATCTATTATTGAAAATCATTCACAATGGTCCTTTTAACTCAGTCTGTATTAATCGGAATTAATCTGGTGCAATTTTATGCCCTCTTCTGTAAGCATCCTTTGTCACGTGCTAGATGATATAAGAATTGTCCTTCTCGGCTACCAAAACATAAACAGCATCCGGCCAACCATCATGCGCACTAGATGCACAGTGTACCGCGACGTCAGTCTTATCTGATGTAACACGTCTAAAATGACTCTAAAGAAATACGTGAAAAGTCGTCTTAAGTTCAGATTGCTCCTTTTGTCGTTTGTTATCTTCCTTATAATAGTAACTGTGATTATTTTGCAATTTGGACATCATCCGCCAAACGCCCGATCTGACCTAACGTGGCATCAACTACCATCCGAAGTCCTGAATAAGCCTCGCGTTGATGTGATAGTACCAGAAAAGTACAATGAACGCGACCTCAAGGAGCGTCTTATCAAGGAGAAAATCAAATATTTAACACAGCATAAGGACGAAGATGAGGAGGCTGTGATATCTCAGCCGAGCCCCATGGAGCTCACGTCCCATGTCCATATTTTCTATTCCACCCACATCCAGTGGTTTGATTCAGACAATAATAAATCAGCCGTGACCAAGACAAAGTACGTATCAGTTCTAGGATACTATACCATTTCAAAGGCTATCTTGGACCAGCACTTTGCGAAAATAGCCAAACTTGGGATTGAGGTTGTCGTTATTACTAAGACTTCGAAGTTAACAGACGAACTGTTCGAGCAGATTCTAACTATAGCTCCGAAACACCATCTCGCCGTTACAACTGAGCTAGTCCTCCACTCCAACCAAAGCTCGAATGGTATTAATCAGCACATTCGGTGGCTGCGAAAGTTTTCGCGCTTCCATAGTCTTTACAAGGTTTTTTCAATCTCTAGAAATGAAAGTGTGCCTTTCGTTTATGTAAAAAATGCTTTCGAGATGGATCCTGACGATAAGCACCTATGTTCTAACAAAAAGATTTATAGGAAGGGAATACCTAAGGCTGTCCTAATAGGACACATAAAGTAGGGACTAACTGATGTTAGCATTCAATAAGACAGTGACTAGGATGAATTTTTCTTACAGGTTGAAATTCCATACGGAGTTGATGCGGAGACTCTGCTTCGATGGATTTTACACGAGAATACCTAGCAATGGGGCTACCTTTGCTAGCACGTGGAAAAATTGGGCTTATCTGAAAACGTTTGCTCAAACTTACAAAATGATGTTTATCCCAACTGTAGGACCTGGTTATGAAGTGCTTGCCAAAAAGAAGCACCAGAATGTCCAAAGGCACCGGGTTCATGGAAGGGTAAGTGAATTTTTATTGTTATAATACTCGTAGACCTTGTAATCTAGAAACTAAAAAAAGGCTCTACTATATAAAAAGAAAGCAGTACTTACGAGTAGTAGATGAAAAGTTTTAATCCCTAGATACTTACAGTCTATTGGGGCATATTTTGTACGATTTAGGTTCAGAACTTTTGAGCTCATTTAAAGTATTTTTTACGCATTAATTTAATTTTATGAGATAACCAATTTTAAAATAATCTCAAAAACTGAATATAATGATTTTTCAGTATTACGGAGTAGCATGGCGAACAGCAATATCGACATATATTGGGTTCATCACTATATCGAGTTTCAACAATTTCGAGGAAGGGACACAAATTGAGGAAGCCCGACCGGATTCAATGCTCCATAGCAGTTACAGTCCTGCACAGCCAACAAAATATTTAAATTTAACAACTCAGTGGGTAGCATCGTTCTTAAAGACAGCTAGACAATCTCAAAACAATTGTTATGAATTCGTCAATAATACGATATGTTGAAAAAAACGCATTTGTTTAAACAAGATAATAAAAATTTAAATTATAAAATTCGTTCTAATAAAAACTCGCTACATTTCCTAGGACTAGTTAAATTTTATTGTGGATTTATGAAAATATTTCAATTTTAATTTTGGATTTCTTTCTCTGATGAAAAATAAATAAACAGTCACTAAAATTCACTCACCTTTCCATTCATAGTTGTTCCCATCTGGTCTAGACCAAAAAGGAATACTTTCATCTTTTCCAAAGTTTTCATTGACCAAACACTGGAAACAAAATGAGTGCAGACAATTCAAAGTCCTAGGATCCTTATACAATTGATGACACATTTCGCATTTGATTCCAGCAGGAATGGTGTCCTTCATATTAAACAGCACGAATTGTTCTAATCCAGCTCCTGCATTTAAAGTTGACGAACTAGACAAGGTGAAAGACGCACATTTTTACGAACTTTGGATTAACGAAGATTATATCTTCCCACTAACCTCGGATGATTAAAGGCAACCGACACTTGATAGGGTAAGGTTTTCTCCAAGTTCAAGGGTTTCGATGTTGGGTAAGTTTCCTGAGAAAATGCGGTTCCATCGGACACACGTCTGGGTTGGTTGGAAGACTTTAGCGACGCACCTAATTTGGAGCCAAGGTATAAATCTGGTGAAGGTGTTTTTTGTTCGCGAAGATCCTTATGTAAATTTGTCTCAGGTGTATGCATCATAATTTTTTTTAATTTATTCCTATCGTAAGAATGCAAAACTATTTCTGGTAAATCGAAAACTTTCACTTTTTCACTGTCTTTATTTTCTGCACGATTGGAAGCCAAATTGATGTTAAACTTTGGCACAAACTCCTCAGAATACACCTGAATTTCACTTTTCTCCTCCGACTTTACTTTAGCTTTATTATTTTTTATAGTTTTCTCTTGAGGCAGGCTTAAATTGATTTTTTCTACTTTAGCCTTCGACGGTATTACGTTTAACTTATCACTCACAGTATTCTGTTGTTGAAAATTGAATTTTTCTAAAGAAAATTCAGGACTATCATGGACATCATACAATTTTTTATATCCGCTTCCTTCTATCTCGGTGTCTGAATTACAAACGATCTCAAAATCACTTTCACCAGAATTATTAGCATCATTAGATTGAGAAACAGGCCCAGAAGAATCCATTTCAAAAAAAACCACCTTTCCTCTACTAGCGATTTGAAAGCAACTGAAACATTGAATTGGCTAATTTCTAGTTACGAACGAAATCGCTTTTGGGGTAATCTAATTAGAATAGGAATAGAAATGTTTACAATTGTCCAATTGATTTTCCGGTTGCATCCATCGCCCTTACGCAAGCCCCTGCTGAAAAACTGTAAGAAAGCGAAATGCTAAGTCTCGTTCTTGCGTAAGTCACTCTAACAATTGCACAAAGTGACCAAATGACCAAGTGTCCAAATATTTCCGTGATAAAGTGTCTAAGACCGTGAAGCAGCAACAAATTCTTTAATAAGGTGGGAAACAGCGTGGACAAGTGGTTATGAATGAAACTAAATCGTAGAAGACTTAAGTCTTACTCCTAAGATCTTCATCACTTTCTAGCGTGTTCCTAGTTGTGTTCAACAAGATTAGTTTCTGAAATCGCTCTGCATTTTTTTCGGGCAGAAGATCTTCGTTTTAGCCTATTAAAAATAACCAAAACCAATATGATGTTAATAATTTTTAAAAATTATTAACAACCTTAAAAAATCGTTAAATTTTCAAAAAGCCAATTTGATACAAACGACTTTTCAAAAATACTTGGAATGTCTGTTCACTTAAAAAATGTTTTTAAAATTTATTTTTTAAATTTAATCCAAACTGTTCATAATTTTAAAATGTATTGCTTTTTAAATGTCTATTTCTGCTATTAATAGTTAAATTTATATTTATATTTGCTGAATGCAAATAAATCTCAATTATTTTCTCAAAAAATAAAACTCTAAAGATAGCTCGAATTTGTCGCATATTATTTCTATTACAATTTAATTTTTTTTGTGAAACTTATAAACATTTCAATTGATAAGATAATGAAATAAAATTAAAAAGGCATGTAAAAAAATTGAATCGAATTTTAAGTGCCCTCGGAAAATTTTAAATACTTCCAAATTATAATAAAAAATCTGGTTGCTCTAAAAAATTATGTATTCTTAAATTAACCTAATATAGAAATAGATGTAGTTATGACTGACTATAAAATAAAATAAAATTGAAAGGCATATTTAAAAAACTTGGCCTCAAAGCTGAGAGAAAAGTTCTAGTCAATTTTACTAGAAGTCACGCCAAGACTAAAAATAAGAGAAAAGATGAACAGGTATATTTTCAATTAATTATTTAGTATTTAATTTTATTTTGTGAGAGGACAACTACACCTTACCTACTACAAAATAAAATTACTTTTCAGTCGTTGCTTACTTCAGTAAGACTATAGCATAAATAAGAATAATTGACTAATTTCATATGATTTTCCCTTTTGGAACCTTTTAAATGGTAAACATTTTTAACATTCCAAAAGGATACACGTTCAATCCCCTCTAACGCCACCATAAAAAAAACAAGAACTTATTTTTGCAATAAAAATTCAAATTTCGAATACTACTTTTAAGAATACTTTTTGAAAAGAGATTTCCTTCTGTAGATTTGTAATAGCAATTACCTTTAAAATGAGTAAAGAAAACAATGCATGACTTTCATAGAAAAATTAAAAATAAAAAATTTAAAAACTATTCTATCTTTTTACGTAATTTCAAGTACTTTCTGAATTTAAAGTCTTAACAACAATTTAATACAACATAGAAAACCAAATAAATTTTAAATAATAAACAATTGACTTTAAAAAATTGTTTATTGCTTGTAACCAGACTTTGGTGCTGTATAGGACATGTCTTAATATTTAAAATTAATCAAATACAAAGTTTTAAGGTAAAAAGCTATAAAAATTTTATATTTTATATGGAAAATGTATTATGTCGTTGTATAAGTAATTTAAGTTAGAACTAAAGTAAATACAGGTAATAAATACTTTCTAAAAAATATTTTATTATTTCAAAATATTGGATAAAAATATAGACGAAAAAATATTACAGAAATATGGATATAAATAAAACAGAAAGAATAATTTGTCTTCATTTCAACTATGAGCAGTATAATTAACCTTTAGCTTGAATTATCATGATAAGTTTTTCACAGAATTCGATATTATTAGTTATCTATTAATAATTAAGAGCATTCCAACGCACAACAAGAATTATTGCCAGTGATTCCATTTGGATAAAAATTAAAATTGCAAACTAAAATATGACAAATAAAAATATAGAAATCAGTTCGATTTTTAAAACTGAAACATTTTCACAACTTTTATTACCTGCACTTACCTCAGTTACTTTTACTTAAAGTAGCGCCCGCAAAGTTATTCGTTTATATTTTTAGTGTACAATATCAATAGAAAAATTCGATACATACAGCAGGTGCACAAGACGGAACTTAATAATATACTTTTATTAATTCCTTCTTTTAAAAAATTTTAATAAGGCAGCGCATGAATATAAACATTTGTACATAATAACAAAATATGCCTATGCAATGATTAATCGATTAGCAAAATAACAGAATGCTCCCGAAAATATACTTATCTCGTATAAAAAGTAAAATCACAACGATTCGCTTTAGCGCATATTCATTTAGGCAATATTAAATATTATTTTTTCCGTTCTTTTTTTTAAGAATTCATTAACGGAGGAACTAAAGAAATATCGTTTGTGATAAAAGAGATTTTGTACGTTTTTTTTTTTAGTATAACATAAGAATACGTTGCTGTAACAATTATTGTATGGTAATCTTAAGGCAGCTAACAATGTGCATTATAAATAGGCTCCAGCTGACCATCTCTATGTCAATGGATATTTGCTAATCCACTTTTTTTGCCCATTTCATGTCGTCATCTCGGGGCTTACAACCAGTCAAATACTCAATTATTGATTCCAGTGCGGACCAGAATCTAATCAAAAATTTATGATATTAAATGTTTTATAAAATGAGGGAAAAACTCCTTACGTACTTTACTTTTTCTAATGGCCAATTCAACCACCCTGTAGTGATGCAAAAATAAGTTTCATGCGGAGCTACGTGATGAATTCGATGGTGCTTTCGTGGTAATACTACGTGATGATTCTGAAGAAACAGTACCCACTTCGGCAGACCCCAGTAAGTGTGAGACCATTTATGGATCTGTGGGAGAAATGCCAGATTAATTAACCCCGTTTTTTTTTTTCAGAGAAAAAGATTTTAATGAATCAATAGCTGGAGTTCCGAAAACACCTTACGTCCAATTTACCTAAATTAAACTATAAATAAAAATTTAAAATTTAATTAAGAAAATCAAAATATAATTCCGGCGTGTTCTGAATCATTTATTGATTCAATAAGTTTATTTATGTATTAATCGTTTTTTTTCTTCAATCTTGTGCTCACAAAAACTTTAATATATTATTAATAATAGTAAGTATAAAATTTGCGAATGTGTAAAATGTGAAATGCTACATTTTTCGAAGTTTTTTTTTTTTTTTAATTTCCCTTAAGCTAATTAATAAACGGTAGTAAATTATAACCAATAACTAAAATAGACAAAACAATTAAAAACAAAATGCTTATTTTTACGAACTGGTCGAATAGAACACAATTAAATATAATTTACCAAATTGGAGGTTACGATTTAACCATCCCAGTAGAATACAAACAATCAGTATTTAAATATTTCTTTTTAGGGAATAGTTTTTTTTTCAAAACTTAAACAAATAAAAACCAGTCATGTATAGTAGTATATTTTATTTAAGATCAAATACTGCCTTAGACAAACCTTGAAATTTAAAAAATTGCTTCCTGTAGGATGCACCATAAGTCGTTTTACATACAACGCAATAGTAGGTGTGACGTTTTCAGAATTCAAGCCCAATAAATTATGAGGGTATAAGGGGACTAATTGGGGTATTTCTCAACGTCGTTATTTGGGTAAGTTTGATTTAAACAATTTATGCAAAATAAGCACATGCATAGACATCGTTCAAAAACAGAATATAATTACCTGGTTGGTCATAGCCACAAAAATGGAACATAGAAATAAATATGCGCTCCATGCGAATTCTTGCTGAATTTCCTGATGGCTTTTTGTCAAAAAATTATACGCCAGCACCCCTAAAATAGGGAGGGCGACCATGAAATTGTCACCGTTTGTTTCTATGAAGTCATGCCTTGTAATAGACGTCGGATCTAAGTGGTGTTCACGAAAAGGCCTCAAAAAATTCTGGAATAAAAAAAACGCACATTACTAGTGTTGTGAGCTCATCATACTAAACTAAATTAGTAATAATATTTTGAGTTATTTTTAGCTGATACTCACCTTTCCTATCACCGGGAGTTCAACAGATCCCCATGTATCTGCTGCCCAGTGTACTAGGCCAGATCCGAAATCAGCGGTAACGATACCGGCGAATGCAGCTGCAAAAGCCACACTTATTTTTTCCATACGAAAATGTCTAATTATCAGAACTAAGTCTAGTACCATTAGCGCTATACAGGAGTACACGCAAATAATTTCCTGAGCACGCTTTCCTAGAACAAAGAGGAGAATATAATTACCTTATCTGCACGAAAGAAATTTCGCCGAAAGAATCGTGCTTTTCTTTATTTTAATATGACGAACCATCGCGACGGGGATAGAGGTAACCAAGCGGAAAAAGACACTTTCGAATGGGGTCCGTCGTGGTGCCATTGACCGCGAGAAGGGAAAGTGAAAATTCGCCAATTCAAGAACAGTATTGAGTTAAACAACCCATTTCGGAGAAATCACATTATTACAATTCCCACTGGAGAAAATGGATGATTGTGAAATGCCAGGTAATTTCGGAAGGGTTAAAGAAGTTGTTTCTGACTATCACTCCTTCACGGTTTTGTTTCACCTGCGGGCAATTGCTTTTTAAGGAACAGTTGGCTTGTAGGTGTCAAAAATCAATCCAGTAGAGCTAACTTTTTCTGTATTTGGATCTATTTCGGGTCTAAATGCTGTGGAGGCTTTACGTGCTTGCGGTCTAAAAATACATGGAATTTCTCAATAGTACTACCTGAATATGAATCTTTTATTACGTTATTTGTTTCGCGGGCATTCGAGAGGAATGAACCATGCGATAATTTAATTTTTACGGTTATAACGTCCAACATGCCACCATTGTGGTAATTTCTGTTAAATTAAAAGTCTATTAACCCTTTCAAGGAGGGTTGATAAAGAACACGTGTTTCTAGCTAATAAACAAATTACCAAAATACTATTGATTTATTTAGTATTACACGATTTTATTACAATCTGGAATTGCACAATCCATATAATAATTTTACAAGGAGAGTTCTTTACTAAGAAATTTAATTGTTGTCTTGCAAGGACGTTCAGATATAAGGAATATTTTTGATCTTTACAGAAATAGATGAAATCTGTGATAATACGAATAGATTGTATTTTTTTTAATACAAAGTTTTCATATATAATCTTTGAAAAAAGACATTTACATAGAATACTTTACCCCTTTTTTCGGAAGAAGACTAATTAAAATCCTTGCTCTCAATTCGCATAGTTTAGAGCAAGGCGGATCCAGGAATTATTTATTTTATATTATTTACTTTATTTACTATTTATTATCTTTTTCTTTTTTGAAGAGCTATCGAATAATTTGCAGAGGATGAGAGACATAAATTTTAAACTCCTATCCTGATATATAAAGCAGCATAAAAACATATGAGGAAAAATTTACTCCGGTGGAATTCGAAATTGAAATTATATAATTCAAATAAGGGGCAATTTATCTAAGTGTATGAGATCAAAATTGCCGACAGAAAATCTGTTTTTTTGCCAAGAATTATTATGAAAATACAAATCTTTATTCAGCCATTAAATTACAGTTTTTGGGGAGCTTTCATGCGACCCTACATATACCAACATTTCCAGATTTAGGTTCAAAAAAAGGAACATTCTTCTTGAACAATGTTTTTAAAAATACGTGTTGAAATAACAATTAAATATTTACACAAATACAATTTTAGAATACTAAGATCGAATACTTTCAGACGATATTCTATTTTTTTCGGGGTCTAAGTTTTAAGAAAATATGACACGTGTCTGAACGGATACGTAAGTACAGATAAAAATTTGAATAAATTTATAATGCAGTGTAGACTTTATTTAAACCTCAAATTAAATGAAGCAAAAGTAATAATCCTTGAACGAAATGTTAGAATTATCAATTCTTCCCAAGAAAACAACTCAAAAATAAATAGGGCATCATTTATTAGGACAATGTGCCCTCTTAGTTTCAAATAAGTGATTCTGCAAGCTTTTTTAGCTAACCGCAAATTTGGCCCAATTTCAAATACTTTCTATAGTCATCCAAAATTCATGCCTGACTACACAATTCCCATTTATGCATAAATCGGGTGGGAATGCCCCAAAATGCCTTTTGGTATACTGTTTTTAGGGAGCTCTTACAGAAAGCCTTAATTAACCCATATTTAAAAGGAACAAATCGAAGAAAGAAACTAAATAATCGTTTTATAACTAGCGAATTAATGACGAAAATCAATCGGCGGAATTATTTATGATCTAATGTTAAAGGCGGATTTACCTTTCGAGACAAATGTTTGTTCGCACCATTAAGGGAAATCACTTTTCCTTTCCTTCTTTTGTTTTCCCAAGGAATTACAGAGAAATGTATGTCCCTGACCTTCAAGACAACGTTTTTGATAGAAAACTATTGGGATAGAATGTGACTGTTCCTCCTTCCCTGTTTTGGGTCTTTTTTCAACTCTTTACGGTGGAATTCATTTTGAGAATTTGTTTTGAAAACCACAGTAGTTATAACAAAACAAGGAAATCAATTGAAAACAGAACATTCGCTTTGTAATCTTCTACATCAAGATTTTTTGTTTATTGTCTTTCTTCTTGCAAAAAATACGTCATTGTTTATACGGTGGCTTAAAAATAACCTTAAGATTTGAAAATTAGGTTAATATAGAATTTAGTTTTTTGCTAAGTATGAAAAATAATGTCAGAGGATGGTGTTTGCAAATTTGCCATAAAAACTGTTTAAATTTGCCCTAGAGCTTGTGAATTACATAAAGATATAAAAGCTCGACCCTTAAATTTGAAAATAGCCAAAGTTTAATGAGGAATTGTAAGGAAACTATTGACCCAATTAATTTGTTTATTTTAAAAAGATTCACCACTCTCATGACCTAAAAAGAATGCCTTTTTCGCGAATTTCTTTTTGTGAGTTAATTTAATACACTTAGACTATTTTCATGGAAATTTTTATTTAAAAAATATACATATGAGAATGAAGCCAATGGAATCGAGAAACATCGTTAAGCATCCTGCTCATAAATACAAAATGAAGATTTTTCTTAACTTGAATAGATTTCCTCAAATTCTAGATACAATGAGTTAGTTCCATACATTCAAAGTCGATTAGATGCGCATTATTCTGTTATTTTACAACTATAAACTTGCTAAATATAAACACTAATCAGATTTATTTTTATTTGAAAAGCATACGAAAATAAAAATATATTTAACGATGTCTAAACATTTCATAAATAATGAAAATGTTAAAGATTGATGACATGCTAAACAGAAAATTATCTTGATTGCTGCTAGTTTTTTCATTACTCGCTTACTATTCATAGAAGAATGATTTTAGTATAAGCCATTAAATCTAGAATTATGGATTGTGGGAAATCTAAACCTGATAAAAATATACGGATGACAGCTCTTAAGCGGTTTCGTGTATTTTCTAAATAAGCATAATGAGATTTTACAAGCCAAGAAACTTTTATAAGGGTGGGTCCAAAAACCCGCGGAATTGACGTGCATTCACCTGTTACCGTGGGAACTCATTAGTTGTGGAATAAAGGTCAAATATAAGACCCATAATAGCACTCGACGAAAGGGGATAATCTAGAAGAAAACTGCAATTTAGGAATAAAGCAAGTTTCGTGTTTTAATCAAATTACTCGACAACAGTGTGGCTTCTAATCACCAAGCTACACATTGAATAGTCTGAACCAAGCCCATAATTATTAATATCTTAATATCCAAAAATAAAATAAACAATAATTTTAAGGCAATGAAAAGCAGAATGTGATTTTAAGACGATGAAAAATTCTTTTTTTGAAGCTATAAATAAGTTCCAAGATCAAAAAATTAGTTAATAATAAAATGAAAACACCACTTTTATCTCACACCCTTGTACTTGTAATTAAAAGAATAGTATAGATTTTCTAAATGACCTATAGAATATTAGAATTAAATATTTATTTACCTGGACTGTATAAATTTGCCAATTCTTGAGCACCTTTATGTTGTGGACCCCATCTTGGAGATTTTATTGTTGACCCATTTGATTCCAAGGACGAATTTCCATTTGGATCATCCTCTAGCATAGAATTTTCCAATATTTCTTGGTCGGTTTTTATTGGAGTCTACAAAGAAACCTACTTTTAAATAATAAGAAAATGATTTAGTGAAATAACATTATTTAATTAAAAGTGTATTTGAATTGTATATAGCATTGTCATTATGTATATAATATTATTATATAATTTCATTTAATTGTACAAAATTTCATTGAAATCAATTGCTGAAATGCTCGAAAGGATGAGCAAATTTCAAACATCGATATAGATGTTCCCAATGATTATACTGTCTTCTTTGACTATGACGCTGTTTATTCCACACATGGTCGCAAATTTCCACTGTATAATAAAGTAATTCAAGAATTTATGTTTCCAATTGTAAGCACAAAAATTTACTTTCATTTTCTACAAGGTTTGTAAACATAACTGACTTATTAGTAAAATATAAAATGTGAATACCGATGTTAAAGGAAATCAGATTCGGAAAATCTAGTAATTGTATAAAAATTGTTCTTAGTAATTTTTAAACCTTTGAGTGTACACTTCCATCGAATTACACCAAGCACAAATAATCCTAATTATTTATAAAACTTTATAAATCATAAATACGCACTTTATAAAATTTAAACACACAGTTTTTATTGGTACCTCTAAAATCTGTACTTCTAATATGTAAAATTGCAAAGGACGTATTACTACATAGCCAAAAGATTTTTGAAAATTATATCAATATCATTGATTCCCTATTTAATAGATGCCAAAATAATAAGATGCACCATTTCACAACTGTATAATTTAGTGAACTACTACTAGGGTATCATCTTGGAACGGAGAAATAAATAAGACCCCATATTACAAATTTTGTTGAAAAACTTTAGTGCCAAAAAAAAAATATTACATAGCTTTTTAATCGTCCTCCTCCGGGTTAAAAAAAAAAACCTATTTAAAAAGAAGTAATGATAAAAATAATTTATTATACTCCAATCAATATGATCCTCTGCGAATGGTTCTCATTTCGACATCCATAACGTTGCAGAAATAAACAGTGAATAGTCTCTTCACTTCTAAATCTTATGTTGAACACAGGAACGGTTTAAGAGACTTAAAGAGTGTAATAACTTACGTATTACAACAACTATTTTTTATATTTTATCATATTATTAAAACTACTACTCCATCGAAAACTTTAAGATGACTAAAATTTTGGGAAACCTCCTATTTTATTCAAAATATCCCTCATATTCTTCCAAAATTCAATTTAATATCAAAACTTCTTACTGAATCTTCTTTTTGTTAATTTGAATAATACAGTTTATTCAAAATCTGTAAATAATCAGAGAAAATGAAGACAAAATACTCTTAATTTATCTAAACGGCTTACAGATCTTAGCCAAGCTAAGTGATTAACACAAGAGCGGATCCGTTGCTGAAATATTCAATACTACCTCAAAAGTTCCCCATGAATCCATTTGCATCGCTCGCGTACGTGCAGCTAGAATTGCTCGGAGCGTAGGATTTAAAGCGTGTTCTTATAGGTCGTACGTGGAGACATACAGAGCACCACGTATGCACTTCTGCCGTCCTCAAGAGAACTGTGGGGTATTTGCCCCATTAAAAATTAATGAGACATAATTATATACACAGTCGTATAATAGTGAAAATTTTGTCCAGTCGAGCTCTACAAATGTTCGAGTTCCCAAAGCCAGCGGGATAATGAATAATAAAAGTCTTTTTGAAATATACGATACTGGAAATGGGTTCTAACGTCTTCAACACATATAATTGATTTGAATTTTACAGTTTGTCTTAAGGTGGAATATTACAATTTATCAGTTTGAAGGTTAAGTCCCTCCCCGAACTTTTGATGAAATTACTCTAATTTTCAAAGACATAGAAATTTACAAATTTACTTGTCTCTTTTAAACGAAAAGGCCGTTAATATTCCCATCTGATTTGTAAATTATTCACTAATCATAATGCATCTAAAACAATAATCAAAAACTTTTTCAAACTATTTTAATTCATATGCCTACATACCAGAATATATCCCATAGTACGTATTTAAATTGCGTTTAAAAATATAGCCCCTTCCCGTTTAGATATTTTTTTTTTCACCTGATTATAAAACTAAACCCTCAAAATTCATTAAGTGTAAAAATGTTTCAATTTGTCGAAAATTTGCTAAATGGCCACTATTTCCTGTTGACCGAAGACGAGTGTGATGTCACCCTGTCAATAAGCAGACTAGACTGATTCTGCTCAACTGGAACTTTAATTGGTTTCACTCATTTTACACTCATCTCCGGTATAGTTTATGACCTCCTAATTTTGTTTGAACAATTTAATTGACAAAGTGCTAGATGCTGCGTCATTAAAATACAATGACTTTTTGTAGTTCATGATGCGGAGATTTATGATCAAGTTGTTTATCCAAAACGACACTATTAAGAAAAATTTGATTAGTGCTAAAAATAGCAGGCCTTATATGCGGAGAAAGAGAATAAATGGAAGATAATTGGTATTTATAAGGGTCAACTAATTTATTTTTTATTATCCATTTATACAAATTATAACCCTTGGCACATTGACACTGTCCGTCGTGTCAACCGGTGGTCAACACTTGTATGTCTCAATAAATTCAAAAATAACTTAATTTTTATTGAAATCTAAAAGAATCGTAAAACTTTGAGCACTCGTTTTTTTTATACTCTGATTTATTTTTATGACTTTAGGTGTAGTATAAAAAGTCTTCAGTAAAGAATATACTAAAACTACCTTCAACATATATAAAATATAAATTTTGAAATACGGATATTTTTTTCTCGAATTAATTTTGTTAAAAACTGGTCATAATAATAATTATAACTATAATAGCAGTAATAATAATGATAATAGTAGTAATATTAATTACAATGATAATAAAAAACGTATGAATCAAGAATTAGTCATGTAGTCTATATTTAAAAAAAAAAAAACAATTCAAAGAATTGCCCTAGTTTTCAGGTATTCTACTTTTATACTCTGGAGCTTTTTTTTTTTTATAAAGAACTAGCAGCTCCACGTTCGTCACGCGCGCGCTGATATGTTTTTGATTGAATGACCCAAAATCAGATAGAACTGATCAATTCTAGAAATGCTCAGAACCTAAACAGATTCTCATGCACTATCCGAATGATGTAAATAATGGAACTGTGGGTGCGACTAATCACTGAAGTGCAAAGCGTTTAGAGATGCAACTCTAACGCGGGCACCGGATACATTAGATCATGGCGATGTTCTTTAATATGCTGTCTCCTTTTCTTATGAACGAATTTTAAAATTTTCATTAAATATAATAAATTGCAAAATAATTATTAACCTACTCAGCAGTAGTACTATATTTCTCTCATAAAACTTTTGTTATCGATGCACATTGTTTTACCATTGCAAAGATGAGCATTTATTTTTTTTTTTAACATTTATTATTTTTGTATGAACATTCACGTGTAACTTTTTTAAATTTACCTTTATATACAAAGTACTTTTGAAAAAATAGTTTTGGGTAAAAATAATTTTCAAAAACAACTTTTTTAAGGTTCTTCAGTACAAATTTTCAAATTTCTAGTCAGATCTTACTTGTTACTTGTTGTACCGAGTACAAAATTAAATTTCATAAACCGGTTACTGTAAGATTTTACTAGCTTCAAAATAAGTTAGTTTTTCACGCCAAAAGAAAGTGAAAACATGCTTGACATGAAATGACCTATATAAATCTTTTTGTCTGTACTGTATTATATTGTATTATATTTATTCAAAACTTTGAGTATAATTTTAATATTATTAACACAAATTCCCAAAAACAGAACATAGGTCAAGCGTGTTTAGACCAAAAATACAAAGAAGCGGTTTAGACTTCAGAGTTTTAATCAAACAATAGAAAGATCCAAAGAGAATTATTTCCTTGTTCAAAAAATTTTCCTGATCCACTAACGATAAGTAGAGTATCTTTTGTGACAATTAGATTTAAATACGTATTTTTTTTTCTAAACGATTCTTCAAAATTAATTTAGACGAAAACATCATTCTTTTGTATAAAAAATAACTAGATCTCTATTTTTAAACCTATGAAATGTATATACAGACAAATGCGAATGACCCATGTACTGCGACAATGGTTGTCTGTTGGTTATACGTGTACATTGTATTCAATTTATTAAAATATGCCAAAAAGTGTGTAATGATCCAAGTGAGAACTGCGACGATCTCATTTATATTTAAATAATCAATCAAGAATTATCGTAGTGTAATTTAGTACTACTATTTTTGTGGTTTTTGCTTTCTAATTGCCTCGAACTTTTTATAATATTTAATAAACTCGCTTATTATTTCTTATCAAACGATGCGGTGATGTAAACAAGTCGTGTTCCCTTTGCCGTATTAATCGTATACCATCAGCCGGTGTATAAGCACAATCCAATTTTCGTATGTATTATTTATCCTTGCTACGATGACAGAATCATAAACAATAATCACTTATCATGATAACCACTAAATTGCCTAAACCTATAAACTGCTAAATTGCCTACGGCTATATCAAGTCCCACCCCGCGCTCTATTTCCGGACAGTTTAATAATAAGAATGACCAGAAATAAATCACTAGCGCATATTACAATAAGACGTGAGGGATTTCAGAATTATAATTTTCCCATAAATCATAACTTCTTAACAATAGATCCGTTATGATTTTAGTAGCAAACTTGAGCCATTCATTCGAGAAGGAGATAAAATTCATAATAAATCTTGGATTCATTCATTATATAGTCCACCGCAGAGGGTAGCGACTGAGAGCACCTTTTTCTGTGCGTAGGTGTTACATTTTCGAAAAAAAAAAACAAGTATATCCATAAGCAACAGTTGAGTCAATTTCAAAATCAACAGGGCTTGCAAAAGGGCCCCCTTTGAGGTGACTCGCTAGCATTTGCTGTAACTCGAAATAAACGCACAACTATATTATATATAGCTACAAATGTATCCTTGTAGGTACTCACCGTCGTTAGAAACGTTGTTGAGATTTTAATAGCCGGCGCCGAGGTTTGGCATAGAGTAGTCTTAGTAGCTTGATCTGGTATTTTCATGGTCTCCTGGCGTCTCGAACAGGGTGGTAACGATATTATATCCATTTTCTCTCTGCACTAAATGATTATGAAATATTAACACACATTTCCCGTCCGATTGACATCAGCACATGTGTATCTTTGCATGGACTGAAATGTGTACGAAAGGATGAACTATAGATCCATTTTCATTTCCCAACTTAAATATAATTGTTGACACCGCTCTAGGCGATCAATAGAAGGTTCTAAAAGTGCCCTGTGTTCGCAAAACCCTGATTTTATTCTTTCAGGGTAAAAACAACAAAAATAAAGAAGAGTAAAAATACCGAAACTACTCACATGAATGTATGGCACTTTATTCTATATGCGATAATTTCTAGAGATACAATTGTTATAAATCACAGTGCTTATTTTAGAACAGTAGCACCTATTTTTTAAACAATTCTAATAACGAACTAATCATCGCGGAGACGCTATCACACCGCGAGTGATAGAGAACCGATTAAACAAAAAAGAAATCTTCTTCAGTTTTTGGGCAACGTGCCGAGCACGAATAATGGGCGAACGCTTTGCTTTGTATAAAAATTGTCAACTTAATCGAAGGAGTGGTGGACCCAGTGCCAAGAACATCTTCTTCAGCTCTAAGAAAGCAAGCGCTCTGCCGCCGCCGGACTCGAGTTCTGACACATACTGACCTACAAGTGAGTAAGTGCCTCTTGATGCACTACTTGAGTAGTAAGGCCGCGGAGCTTAACAACGGTCATGCGGCCTTCTTGTTTAGTTGGGGTTCCTCGGGGGATGCCCGACGGTACACTAAAAACGACGGCGACGTCATACCTAGACACCCCAAATTGAATGCGTGCCGAAACCGAAAGCTTTTGGATACACGAAAAATGAAACACGCTGAAGACGAAACACTAGATCCGACCTGTACCCCCTGACTGGTGCCCCATGAGGCTTCTTGGATTTTTTTGTTTTCGTTACTGCACCCCATTCATCCGGCGCACCTCCCGTTCGCCCCTAAGTGCCCCAAATTTGTTCCGCAAACATTTGGCGAAGAATTGCTCAATAGCATTAACTGCAACTCGATATTTGCATATACGGACATTATCGATTTTGAATTTCGCTACTTGCACCTCCTCATGTGCTCTGATGTCGTAAAGGACTTCTTGAAACTGACACAGTATCCAATAGGGCGAACCCTTTGGAAAAAAGCATACATACCTGTCTAGGTTTTGTATGGAATGTTTGATTCGTATATTGTAATAAAACAATATTGTATCGCTATTTTAAATTGTGTTTTTTAAAAATAGACATAGCACGAAAAAATGTCAACGTGAGCGCCTAAATAATTCGGACGTTGCCTCGATTAAGAATTAAAAGGTAATTGACATATTTTCAAAGTTCAAAATACGAGAACAAGAGTTAACAACAAATTCATAGGATGTTTTTGCAATGAATACCTTGACTGAATACTTCTTATTCCCTGATCAGTAAAGCTTCTGATTCGTTCCTACTTATCTCTTCTAATTCACACTCGGATAGATAGCCGAATGAAAGTGGCACTAACAAGCAATTGGTAGTTACTGCTTGTAAACACTTCTTATTTACTTCTAATTTGAATGAAACCACATGGAATATGCGTAATTTCAATTAAATATTTAGCATATAAGTGTTAAAAATATATCAGTTGGCGATAATGACCAATTTTATTTACAATTTTCTTCGGAATCTCCTTGGAGTTAATTCTTGATTAATTAAATACTGCAAATCTGATTCCTTAAACGACAAATATTTGTGCTTTCAGACTAAATACTTTAAGATTACATTCAAATTTTTCTGTACCAAAAAAATGTATGATAGAAATTTGGCAAAGAAAAAAAACTACTAACCTGCATAAATTTCGACCGAATTTAAAAAGTATTTTTTCATGAACTTCAGCAGTCCTCTTGTATACCGCCAAAAAACTGTCTATGAACTTCGACATAATAAAAAGCCTTTTCTCAAAACTAGTTTTTAGAATGCCAAGCTTTTCAAAATATTACTGAAAGAACAACTCGAAAATTTATTCCAAAATTAATAAAATCAAAACATTGGATAAAAAAACTGATGTTGACGTACGTACTTTACAGGAAAATAAAATATAATTTGACATTTAAAATTAAATAATGAATGTACTTAAAGGATATTATTTAAGCTTTAGTTTATAACAATTAATCTATTTTTATTTATAGTAAATAAATATATTTTATCGTTGCAACTATAAAAATTTAAAGTTTTATTCAAAACATCAAAAATTTCTACCTTATGTTTTTGAAAAATTAAACAAAAAATAATAAAATTAATTTTACATTTTTAAAGTACTCATGTACTTCTCAGTTACAACGATACTAATTTAATGCAAATAACATAACATAATTAATATTCATAATCTCAATTTAAAATATCGTTCTGCTTTTAAGGAAGTTTTTCTATTTATTTTTTAAATTAAATACTAGAAACCGATCGTCGCTGTAAAATAATTCTAAGACAATTTAAACAGTTTATGGAGCTATTCGTTAATGTTAGTCGAGTTAGTCACTAACAGTATAGAATAAGCACCTAAATCTAAATTAGATGACGCTAATTTAAGTGAAATATATTTTGTTTCTAATACGTAAATACGGGACAAATTATTAATTAAGTATAGTTTTAAATCAATATTTTAATTGCTTACGCAAAGAAGAAAGACTGACTCGTTCCGGAAAATCCTTTTAATTTTTATTAAATCTGTGTTAGTTTTCCAAACGATGAAAAAGGTTTTATTTAATGCAGAACGAGGCAAAATCTCTAAAAAAAAACTTTAGAAACAAAAGTGGCTACGTGGTTTAGCCACACTTCTCTTTAAAAATATCTTATATAATATATAAAAATTAACTAGTATTTTTTTACTATTATTTAAATTTATGCGTAAAGTTTAATCATCTTAGTGCAATTATACCAAAAGAAAAATTTAATCTGAAAACCAAGAGCTGTCCGATATCTTCCTTTTAATAAAAGAAACCAAAAGCTGGACTTCTCGGTGAGATAAAATAAAAAATAGATATCACCTTACCTACCATCAGGAATCCGTTTTTATATACCACATTTAAAATAACTAATAGTGGAATTGAGCAGTGCAAAAATTACAGACAGTTCCAGCGTATTTAGAAAACGTGAACCTGACGATTGCTTTGTCTTTCGTTGGAAAACAATATTTGGACCAATGAAAAAGTATGGACTATGCGTTCATTTGTTATTCAAACATTTTTGACACGGGCCTCCTAACCATGGGCTTCTGAAACCGCTGTAAAGAAAACTAGCGCGGAGCAAATTTTAACGTTCCAGCTGACGGCAATGTAAACACAATTGAGAGATTCGGGTTTTGCAACAACTGTGATCCTTTAAAATGTTTACATTTTCGCGCAGATTATTTTCAAAGCAATTATGCCACCAAGCAAAAGCACTTCAATTCTCTACAGAACAACACTTCGCGAAACGTGCCGCTGTAGCCCTACGTCCTAAAAAGGCAAAGTCACAAAGGAAGGATGTAAGATTTGCTTCATTTTACAAAATGCAGAAATCTAAACTCTGGAATTCCAGATACAATACTTTTCGGATGCTAAGAAGGTGCGGGTTATTGGAGGACCAGGTGGAGATGGATGCATATCATTCTTGCACCTGTGGAGCAATGAGAAAGCAGGACCGGATGGTGGCGATGGTGGCAATGGAGGCCATGTCATATTTGAGGCTTCTCACGATGTTAAAAATCTAAACCACGTAATGAATCTGCTAAAAGGCGATGAAGGTGAGAAGGGAAGCAACAAGGATTGTCACGGGAAGAATGCTAGTCATACCGTTGTTAAAGTGCCAGTCGGAACAATAGTTAGGAACTCGGAAGGGAAAGTTGTCGGTGATTTGTACAGAGAGAAGCTCATGTTTGTAGCAGCTCGTGGTGGCAGTGGTGGTAAGGGGAACCACTTCTTTGCAACTGACACACAGCAAGCTCCAAAAATCTGTGAGTATGGAGCAAGAGGTGAAGATCTGTCCTACATGATTGAAGTGAGGAGCATGGCCCACATTGGACTGATCGGTTTACCAAACGCTGGGAAAAGCACTCTACTGCGGGCTATATCTCGCGCAAGACCAAAAGTGGCTCCATATCCATTTACAACACTAAGACCACATCTAGGGATGGTGCACTACGATGACCACGAGCAAGTTGCAGTTGCTGACTTGCCTGGACTAATTCAAGACTCACATAAAAACCGGGGCTTGGGAATTCAGTTCCTGAAACATGCTGAAAGGTGCAAGACCCTCCTTTTCGTAATTGACGCTTCATCAAATGATCCCCTGGCCAGTTATGAAATGCTTTTACACGAATTGGAGCAATTCAGTGAGCATTTAGCGAAAAGGGAGAAAATCGTGGTGGCTAACAAAATAGATTTACCTGGAGCAGAGGAGAAAGTTCAATCGCTCAAGAAGAAACTCGACGTTCCCGTAATTGGCATAAGCGCAAAGGTTGGAACTAACGTGAGTAAGTTACTCGAAGATGTAAGGATGATATACGACAGGCAAAGGGAGCAGGAAGAGAAGGGCTAGAGTATTCAATGTACGCTTGATAGTACTAACATTGTATAAATAAAAAACTACGTTCAAAAATATCTATCGTTTGTCTTGTATAGTCAAAAAGACCATCATTACAAAAAAGTTAAAAATTTATTTAAACTTTTACAGTACGAATCACAACGGTCGCGACGTGTCAGCTAAATTAGCATCCGTCCTCTGCAGTGGGAAGCCAAAACGCCATGTTCGTACAAGCGGATGCAAGCATCATGTACTTCGGGTTGAACTGAACGCACTGCACAGGTCCTGGATGATCACCATTCAGTACGCAAACTTTGTATCCTGTGTCGGCGTTCCAAACGTGAACGCGCCCGTCAGTGCTGCCCGAGAATATGAACTGCGAGTCTGGACTAAATGAAGCCTCAATAGGTATTCCCTTGTTGTTTGGATATCCCGTGAAAGTCTGCAGTGGTGTTCCATGGAAAGCATCTACTAGCCGTATAATGGACCCGTTCGTGCTTATCAATATGGTTTTTCCATCCCTCGAGAACTTCAATCCTGTCCAGTCGCATTCTTTCTCCTGGTTCAGCTTGAAGGTGACGAAGGGGCCCTTGTCGAACGAACGCAGATCATATAGCTTAATACTTTCTGAATTAACGCCAGCAGCGAAAATTAGTCCTTCTGGATCGTAAGCAGCAATAGGTCGTCCCGAAAGGTGCATCAGACCCTGGCAATTGGGCGACCGCAAGTCCCAGAGCCTCAGAGTTTTGTCCAGCGATCCCGACAGAAATGTGTCTTCCACTGGTGATATGCAGAGTGAAATAACCTTCTTTGTGTGCCCCGGGAAATATCTCAGGTACTTGTTGTCATGCAGGCTTAGGTAGCGAATGGTGTCGTCAACTTTTGTAGAACTGTGGATCGCTGTGTTGTTGCCGTGTGTAAAATGGATCAAATCGACCCCGTACTTTTTCGAGTTCACTGTTCGCGACTGTGTGCCTTTTTCGCAGTCGTATATTACGATTTGATCGTCCTCACTGCAAGAAATTAAGTGCTCTCCGTTCGGCGAAAAGTCAATAGCGTTTATTTTGTCAGTGTTCTCTCGGAAGACTTTCGCCACCTTAAAACTCCGTACCACCGGGTCTATTAGTTTCATTTTCATTTTGAACGGTTCTTTTTGTTGATTTCCACTTTCTAAAAACGTTTAAATCGATGAGAAATAAATAAATATATTCCTTTGCGTTTTGCAAACATAAACCTCCCTCTGCTAAAATGTCACACTATCGCGTGAAGCTAGCTGTAGTTGAAAAACGTTGTCGCCGAATGTCAGTCAGCTCCAACCTTTCTTTTCGTGTTTTTCTCCTCCGGCCAGAGGCTCGTCATTTGGAAGGGAACGTGTTTGGTCACCGGGATACTGCAATTCGCCCGAAAGTTGCAACATATCGATTAAAACAGGCAGAGGTGACTACTGGTGTTATATTTTAATTGAAAAGGTAGTGTAATTCGAACGGTATTTTCCTGTGTTTCGGGGTCCTCGTAAAGTGCCCCATTTTTCGTACTCCGCTAGAGAAAGTTAAGAGAAGTAGCCGTCGTGGCTGATCCAATTCAGGTCAGGAGGCAAAGTTCTTACTGTGGGAAGAATTGCAAATTACTTTTGCCGGAAAATATTCAGTTCTGATTTCACGAAATCTCAGTCGTGACTAAGGCAAAAGGGTTCTCTCGCAGGCCCCTCTTGCCCGGCCACTTTTTATAAGTGTTCTCCTGTGTGGATTTTTCAACCAAAGTGCCACAAAAGCAATAAACAAAAACAGCAAATGAAATATTGCGTCAGCTGGAAAACTGGGAAATCGGGTCCACGTGTGGGTTTATTTTCCTTATCAGAGATTACAGGTTGATTTTTTTTTGTTATTGTTTGGGTTTCTTGGGTCTTAAAACTTTCGTTATGTAACTTACTTATAAACTTCTTTTTATTATTTATTCTTTCACACATTCATGAATTTCATCATCTTTACAGAACTTTACAAAAAATGGATACATCACTAACTGCAAAAGAAATTCGTGATATCTTCCTCAACTTCTTCAAAGAGAAGGAGCACACCTACGTACACTCCTCGTCAACAATTCCTCACGATGATCCAACATTGCTATTTGCCAACGCTGGCATGAATCAGTTCAAGCCGATCTTCCTAGGAGTCGCCGACCCCAACAGCGATATGGCAAAGTGGGTGCGGGTGTGCAACACCCAGAAATGCATCCGTGCTGGCGGCAAGCACAATGATCTCGACGATGTCGGAAAGGATGTCTACCATCATACCTTCTTCGAAATGTTGGGCAATTGGTCATTTGGCGATTACTTTAAAAAAGAGATTTGTAGCTGGGCATGGGAAATGCTGACTGAACGTTTGAAACTACCCAAGGATCGTCTGTACGTAACGTACTTTGGAGGCAACGAGGAAGCTGGCCTAGAACCGGATAATGAATGTAAAGAGATTTGGCAAAATTTGGGTGTAAAACCCGAACACATTCTGCCCGGTAGCATGAAGGATAACTTCTGGGAGATGGGTGAAACCGGCCCATGTGGACCATGCTCTGAGCTCCATTTCGATCGCATTGGTGGAAGAAGTGTTCCTGAGCTTGTTAATATGGACGATCCAGATGTTTTGGAGGTCTGGAATCTTGTGTTCATCCAGTATAACCGGGAATCCGATGGAAGTCTGAAGCTGCTGCCTAAAAAACACATTGACTGTGGGTTAGGATTCGAACGGCTGGTTTCTGTTATACAAAATAAGAGGTCAAATTACGACACTGACATATTCATGCCCCTCTTCGGAGCCATCCAGAAAGGGACTGGAGCACGACCATACAAGGGCCTTGTTGGAGCAGAAGACGTTGATGGTGTCGACATGGCCTACCGCGTTCTGGCTGACCATGCCAGGACACTCACCATCGCTCTGGCTGACGGAGGTATGCCGGACAACACGGGTCGTGGTTACGTACTTAGGAGAATTCTCCGACGTGCAGTGAGGTAAGAAATAATACCATAAATGTATGAAAATCTTGCCCAAGTAATCCTTCCTCTTTATTTTTAAAGATATGCTACTGAAAAGTTGAATGCAAAACCAGGATTTTTCGCCTCCTTAGTCAATAATGTGGTCGATCTTTTGGGAGACGCTTTCCCCGAAGTTAAGAAAGATCCGCAACATATCATCGATGTTATAAACGAAGAGGAGCGACAATTCTTGAGGACACTTACCCGCGGTCGTAATCTGCTCTACAGAACCATAAGTAAACTAGGCGATTCAAAAGTTCTACCTGGGGATGTTGCATGGAGATTATACGATACCTACGGCTTCCCCGTGGATCTTACGAAGCTGATGGCTGAAGAGAACAACATTGAAATCGACATGGAAGGCTATGAGAAGGCCAAACACAACTCGTTCATACTATCGCAAGGAAAAGGTGCTAACAAGGTCGACGACATCGAATTGGATGTTCATGCAATTTCTGAACTCCAGGAGAAAGGAATTCCTACAACAGATGATTCGTACAAATATCACTACAAAGCTGATTCCGATCAGCCACAAGGTGAATATAATTTCGAACCGTGCACAGGGAAGATTGTAGCCCTTCGGTATGAGAACCAATTCGTTGATGAAGTCACTTCGGGACAAAGGTGTGGAGTTATTTTGGACAAGACTAACTTCTACGCCGAAAGTGGTGGTCAGATCTATGATCAGGGAGTAATGGAGCGTAAAGGGGAAGATGCCGCTGAATTTCTGGTTGATCGGACCTACAATCGTGGAGGATACATCCTGCACATTGGCGTTGTCGACGGAACCCTCAAAGTCGGAGATGAGCTCCATCTTGAGATTGATGTCGTTCGTCGTCGCCTTACTATGAAAAATCATTCCGCAACTCATGCTCTTAATCACTGCCTCCTGCAAGTACTCGGAAAAGACACAGACCAGAAGGGTTCTCTTGTAGTTCCAGAAAAACTACGATTCGATTTCAATAGCAAAAATGCTATGACCATAGAACAGGTTGCTAAAACCGAACAAATGGTGAAGGATATGGTGTACAAGAACATGCCTATCTATGCTAAAGAAGCCCCACTTGCAAAAGCAAAAGCTATTAAAGGCTTGCGATCCGTTTTCGACGAGGTTTATCCGGATCCCGTACGAGTTATCTCCTTTGGAGTGCCTGTTGACGAGCTCGAAAAGGAACCCGAAAGTGGAATCGGTGAACAGACGTCCGTCGAATTCTGTGGTGGAACACATTTGCATCGTTCAGGCCACATCGTTGACTTCGTTATAAGCAGCGAGGAGGCGATAGCTAAGGGTATCAGAAGAATAGTGGCTCTGACTGGGCCAGAAGCTTTGAAGGCCATTCAGAGGGTTGAACGGTTTGAAAATGAAATTAACGCACTCAAGACGATAATTGACCAGGATAAGGAAGGCAAAGACTCCAAGGAGCACGTCCGAAGAATTGTAGAACTTTCCGATGATATTTCGCACGCTGTTATTTCACACGTGAAGAAGGACGAGATGCGAAACATTCTGAAAAACCTGAAGAAATCCCTCGACGACAAGGAACGTGCTCTTAAGGCAGCTGTTGCAAACACTGTCGTAGAGAAAGCCAAGGAAATCTGCCAGGCAAATTTGAACGCCCCATTCTTGGTGCAGCAGTTGGAGGCATACAACAACACTAAAGCCTTGGATGCTGCCTTGAAGCAAGTGCGCACACTCAGTCCTGAGACTTCTGCGATGTTCGTGTCTGTGGATCCTGACTCCAAGAAAATATTCTGCCTCACGTCTGTGCCGAAAAATGGCGTGGATAAAGGTTTGAAAGCCAACGAATGGGTCCAGCACATTTCAACTACAATGGGTGGTAAAGGAGGCGGAAAGCCGGAGTCTGCCCAGGCTTCAGGTCCCAACTACGATAAGGTCGACGAGGTGATTGAATTAGCCAAGGCCTTTGCATCCACAAAACTCTGCGCTTAGAGCGATTTTTTATTTAATTTTTGTATTTATTTCTGGCCATTGTGTTACAAAATAAAACTTCCGAACGCGACATAAAAGACTTAATTATTTTTATTTGACATAATTTAACACTATATAAACAATTAGCAGCCTAAATCTTTACTACGAACTTTTACTAATCACTTCCAGAGAGTATAGCTTTTTTTCCTCCTCAGATATTGGCACTGGCGCCTTAGAGAGGTGATCCTTTCCATCTAAGCCTTTAGGGAATGCAATAACGTCCCTTATTGTTGCTGTGTTACAAATAGTGGCCATGAGTCTATCGATACCAATTGCGATTCCCCCATGAGGGGGACAACCTGACTGCAGGGCTTCTAACAGATGGTGCAAATGGCCATGTTCTATTTTAAGGATTTTATCCAATACAAACAGCTGCTCCTCTCGGCTGTGTATCCGAACAGATCCACCAGCAATTTCCTGTCCGTTTAGGACGAGATCATACGCCTGCGATCGTATATTTGCAAGGTCTTCCATATTACGAAGTTTTTCCGCATCCTCCGGATGTACAGCTGTAAAAGGATGGTGGGTACTTTGTAGCTCGTCTGTTTCATCATTCCTTGTGAACATGGGGAAATCTACTACCCATAAGAAATTGAATTGATTACACTTTCTTTTGGGGATTTGATTAGATGCTTCTAAAGTTTCCACAAATGCTAAGCGAATTCGGCCCAAAAGGGTTTGCTATTGGAAATATTATAGTTAAAACAGAACTTTTCGGTAGACTCAGTGCTTTGAAGTGTGCGAATTTCTCGAATACTTACTGCTTCTGCTTTCGATCCATATGCTAGGAATAGTAAGTCATCTTTTTCGAGTTCCAACTCATTACCTAGAGATTCAGCTATTTCATTGGAAAGCAAACGGTCTAAGCCACCTTTGACCCACTCCTTAACTGAATCCTGGTTAAAAACGAGCAAATCAATCCAATGCAATTGTTAGTCTAGTGTAATTTTTACCTTATTAAATTTACTGGTGACGAATTTGCATTTGAAATCCTTTGCAATCTCTTCCAATTTTTTTTTAGAGCTTGCCGGCAAGACAGAGTTCGGTTTTTTCACCACAATTGCAGAAGCACCAAAATTTTCAAAATCACAAAGGTCTGAATTTTTCATTAAAATTTCCGACACATCCCTGAGCTGAAAGAGATTTTTTTCTACCCGAATTTGTTTTTAAGCAGAAATCTAATTTACGTACCGTAAGTTCAAATCGGGTATCGGGTTTATCAGTTCCATACTTGGCCATTGCTTCTTCGTATGTTATTTGTGGAAATGGAATTGTAAAACTGCCCACCTCCTTCGGCCAGCAGTGCACAAGAAGGTCTTCAATCAATTCCTTAATCGCTTTGCGATCTGTGAAGGACAGTTCAATATCCAATTGTGTAAATTCCGGCTGTCGATCAGGCCGTGTTGCTTCGTCCCTGTAACAACGTGCTATTTGGAAGTACCTATCAATAGCCCCTGCCATCAGCATCTGTTTGAACTGTTGGGGGCTCTGAACAAGGGAATAGAAATGACCTGCTTTTCTCGTTGGGACAACGAATTCCTGGGCACCCTGCCGCAAAGAGACCTCGATTAAACTAAAATAGAATTTAAAAATCAACATTCTTACGCCTGGAGTCCTCCTAAATAACGTAGGAGTTTCAACTTCAACGAAACCGGCGTTGTTGACGAGAAACTCACGCATTTTCATTAAAACTGTAGAACGAAGTCGAAGGTTTCTTTGCATGTCTCTGAATCTGTTTGACAAAAAAGTATAACTTAGGAATACCTTACAAAATAAGAGGCAGACTCACCTTAGATCAATATACCGATGTTCTAGCCTTAATGTTTCTTTCGCCCTATTAAAATCCCTAACGTCCATAGGTAAATTCTTCTTGGCGGGATTAAGCACCTCAATATTGGTCGCCTGAATTTCTATATCCCCCGTTTTCATCGCTGGATTACACATGTTTGCAGGTCGTGGTGTTACAGTGCCTTCAACTTTCACAATGGATTCCAAAGCAATATTGGATATTGCGACTTTATCAGAAACCACCTCAGGTACGAGAATTTGAATCTCACCATAACCGTCCCTCAGGACGATAAATTTTTTCATGCGACTGTATTCCAACCACCCACAAAGAGCAACTTTTTTTCCAACGTTAGTAGAATCCAATTCGCCGCAGTTATGAGTACGGTAGGTATATTTATTTGTATCTGCAATCACTGGTAGCTTCCTCATTGTAGGAGCATTATCTTCACCATTTTCTTCACTTGAAATTCCTTCTTGCTCCAGCTTTGGGATTTTCTCTTTTATAGGGCCATTGTATGGCTCATCAGGATCGAGGATAGTAAGTTCATTTACAAAAACTTCTATTTCCCCCGTGTCATATTTCTGGACAATTTACTTCATTCAGAATACTTTATACATCACGAATAAACGAAAGTACTTACAGTGTTGATGTTCGATCCTGGTCTAGCCACAACTCGTCCTTTCACCAACAATATTGAGCTCATCGTTACTTTAAGCAGAGTCTCTACTAACTGGAACGGAAATATGTTTTAATTTATTCCGCTTTAGATGCAAATATCAACTTTTTCATCCTCCACAATTATTTGAGTTTGTCCATATCCGTCTTTTAACTGTTGAAACTTTGTACTTGCTAAAGAGGCCAACCAGCCAACAAGGGTAACCATCTTACCAACATCAGATACTCTTAGATCATTGCAGGTAATCTCGCGATTTTCGAAGTATTTAAGTAGGTTTTCACTATCTGCTCAGTGGATGTATTAAGCTAAGCCATTTGGAAGAAAATATATGGACTTACTAGCCATCTTGTACTCAGTACTCGTGATGCCGCAAGCTTTCGTCTGAGCCATGGTACTATAGGAGCGTTTCATACCCATGCTTCTGTTTATCGGCATCTCACAAGCAACTATATCGATAACCTCCACTTCAACATCACCCGTGGGCATTGATTGGTTTTTCGACGAAATGGGACGACCTAAGACGTGTCCAACAATTGTCAGGATTGAATCCTGTGGCATTTTTAGGAATCTTCGGGCAAGTCGAGGATACTAAAAAGTGATTGTGCAGTCTATAAATTGCTAAGCCACAAAGAAGCCAATACCTTTTCTTCTTGGATAACCAGCTGTGTAGCACCATACCTGTCCCTCAGTTCAGCGAATCGGCCCAGTCTTTTCTTTCCAAATCTTCCAGTCATTTCAACTAGTTTGCCTTCATGTTTCCTTCTTAATTCACCACAATTAACAATTAAAGGTGGCGGTGGTGGTGGTTCCATCAACAAGGAGTTGGATATGAAAGGATTGTTATCGAAAAATGGATTACCTCTTCCATGTCCACGGTCTAGTTTTAAGAGAAAACTTTAATATTACTAAATCTCGATGAAATTCTTGCTAATTTTACCCCAATCATTAAATCTCCTGCGATTATCTCCACGGAAGTCATTCATCTTCTAAAAGAAATTAAAATTTTAAAAATATTTTTACTAGAAAATGATGAATTTGTACCAATATGCTCGAACAGGGTGCCGATTTTAATAATCTGCTATAGTTAGCGCCGAAAATTCTTGAGAATCTGCATGCGGAATGCATATCAGTTAAATGGATTTATTTTTATAAAACTACGAAGATTGTTAGAAAACTAATAAAATAACATAAAAGTTAAACCTCACCCGCCACTTTATATCGAACCCGAAGAAACAGTCGAATGTCAAGGTGACGTTTGCCTCCGCCAATCAGCAGATGCGCTGAGGCTGGCAGGAGCCGCGGGATTCATGTGCAACGAAAACTGCTCAGCGAAATTACAGCAACTGCCAACTGAAATTATTTAATTAATAGAATTTTCATTAATCCATTTTACAATTGATACGTCCGATATCTTTTGTGAGCTGACGTGTATCACAGCCACCTTTGCTTTTACGCCCCATTTGAACATGCTACATTTTGAATAGGCAGTTCAATTTAGATTCGAATTTTAAAAATATTAGTAAATATAATTAAACAATCCTCTTTTTGAAACTCAGACTTTCTCTTTTACAAATATTAACTTTACCCTACTCCTTTTCCACACATCTTTAAGGAAACATTAAAAACAAAGCAGCATAAGTTTTGAAAATTTACCTTTAACTTGAAGAAGTGTTAATTTTTATACACAAAAAGGCAGTTAATTTTAATTTTAGAATAAAGAGCGTACGTATTTTATCTGTAAAATTAATAAGTAATAATAAAATTCTATTTCTGTGAACATTATAGAAGTTTAAACGGCACGGCACGGATCATTAAATGGCATAATTTGCAAGATTTTTAAGCTTTTTCATTCATTTCTAGTATTTTGTTTCAAATAAATTTATTTAATAAACTCAATATTCGAAATTGAATTGTTAACTTTTGCAATAAATTACCTTCCAATACTTTGGTTCCATTAAGTTTTAATCCAAATGTATATAGTAAATTTTAAAACCCTATAAAGATTTAATTTTATTTTAATTTTTAGTCTGTACTTTGTTTCTAATATCATCATTAATTTAGAAGGCAATTTGTTCTGATGGCGTAGAATTGGGACAATGGCCAGAGCTGTGTAATAAAATGTATTCTGCGATAGTGAAATAAATTTTGGTATAATATAATCTATTAATAATCTTCTACATTTTTAAAATAAATTTTGTTCTACGTTTGAAAAACGTTTGTGATAGGAATGGGTATCATTTTATTTTCAGGTTAATTATTTGTGAAAAGATACAAAAGGATATGAATAATAATTCTATTTATTTTTTTGATTTTTCAAACAAGATGTTGGATAGATATTACAGCGCTGTAGTGTAAAAACGAATAATATACTCTTCAATTAATTGTAGAATGACAAGGTTTGTTCGCGTACAGCGCTCAACTATTTTTCTGAGTTATTTGTTGAACATCACTCATATCAAAATAAGGTCTAAGGTCTATTTTCAAAGCAAGGTAATAATTACTTTTCAAACAAAAAGAAACAAGAGAAAAGCTTAAACGTAGAAGTTTTATAACAAACATTTTACTTTATACAAAAGTATAAACAAACTATTAACAATCAGGAAATGCTTAACGAGCTTAAAACTAGTGTCTTAATGTGTTAAACAGCATCTGTATCATCCAGAAGAACCTCATTATAGTGTGTGATGACGTAATCATGATAGTACATCATAATGCAAAGCGGTTGACCAAGAATTATTGACGCCCATACCACAATATTACCCCACCGCGGTCCGAGCTTCTTTTGCATAAACTTGGACAGTGCTGAAAGAGGTATCTGTGACATCATGCCCATAAATGCCCAAATTTTAAACGTCTTCAATGGCACGCTGACCTATTGTAAAAGAGTGTGCTTGAGTCAACATTTCTGATTCTCATATTCTGATCGGAAATTACCAAGTACTCATGGAAAAATGCACTTATAAAGAATACTATTATAGACGCAGTCGTCGAGTTGTAGCCCATCTCTACAACTGGGATGTATAAATGCCGAACACACCACCTTTTATGATATAGAACATTTAGTTAGGATTTTTTTTAAATTAAAGGTTTCACTGCACGTACCTATGAACAGGCATATTCCATGTCCTCCAAAAGGTATCTATATTGTTGGCGTTCCACCAATCGCAGTAGAAATTTCTGTCCGCAAAGTGCAATAATTCACCAACTAGATTCAAGAAGGAATGGAATGTTAAATAGAAAAAGCATAGCCAAACCAAATGATTGGGAATCTATAATATAATAAAGAAATATTGAGTATAATATTTAAATAAAAATTAGTCTATGAAATCTGTACCGAAAGTTTAAGTAGTCTTTCAGTGGCTTTAGCAAAGTCCATATTGGAGAAGGGAACTAAAGAATTCTTAACAGAAGGTATCATCCATTGTTGGAACAGTGCAAGGACAACATTTATCCCGATGACAACTTCTAAAATTCTCTTCAATAGAAACCTTTTTCGAATCCTTTTGATAAAAATAATCAATCAACAACACATAGCAACATTTCGGCAATTGCTTTCAATTACCTTGTTGTCTTTGGGAAATTCAATTCATAGCACAATGTGGGTGCACACAAGAAGTAGAGAAGGTCCTTTGGATTCAAATTATCAGGGTATTGCACCAGCTGTGGTATTTTCTGGTCACTATCTTGTTCATCAGTATGACCATTTGGGTGTTCTGTAAATTGTATATCTATTAACGTTATCAGTCCGAATAAAATTCATATTACTTACGCAACTCAGCAATCGAGATACTCGGACGTCTGTGTTTTGATTTATTTGCCTCCTCTAGTATGCTCTGTCGACACCACATATTCACCTGGACGTAACTCCATAGTTTTAAGAACAGTACAGAGTATAGGAAACACACAAATGTTGCACCCACTATTTAAATTATCAAGTCTTGTAAATATGAACAATTGTAAATTATATCACCTGTACATACTCAAACTGAAGGCATGGCCCTTGACATGTATTACAACCATTGGTATCATAACTAAAACTATGATGTTAACAACGTGCGCAAACATTCCGGCATTTTCATGTATAACTTGCTGAAATTGGATTAACAAAATTTGTTTACAATTCCTATTTAATATTTAAAAATCTGTCGTACTTACAACGGATAGTCCTTTTTCTATTAGAAGGCAAATTGCAATTGGTACTAGTGAATCTGTTAATTGAAATAAATTAATTAAAAATTCTATTCACTGAATATAAAATAATTTAAATGATTCAAATGAATTGATGTTAGATTTTTTTTCTGAAATGTTAAATCTACAGGTATCATTTTTATTTAATCGTAGTAGCTTTAATTAAAATTTAGAATGATCAAATAATTAAAAATCTCGATTTTTAGAATTCAAATAATTTCTATGGTAAACAATACGAAATTCAAATTTTAACTTTCACGACGCATATAAAATAATATAAGATAATTGCGAAATAAATAACCTATCATTATTCTGTTTGAGAGCTTTACCAATTTAAAAACCAATGTTAACTCGTGTTGGTCGCGGTTGTCGTTGCTAAAGAGACTTCAAAAAGTGCAAAAAAGTATTGTTGATAAAAAATTCAAAAGATGATTGAGCAATTTTTCAGCAAATTACACATATTTTAGTGTAATAATTTCTTGCTAGAGTAGGTCATTAATGCAACATTAATGCAAATTAATCGATGTTTTATTTGGTAATTTAGTAAAATCTGAGTTAAAGCAAATACTTTAAATTTTCCGAAAATTATTTTAATGCTTAAATAAAGGAAAGGCATTAAGATTACAAATTTAACAAAAAATATGTTGCTAGAAATTAATTCATTAATTTCCACACTATGAACTTTACTTGAATCCTTATCGATTAATCCATATTGAAGATTTGTATATACGATAAAGGAATTCGCTGATGACTTCTACTAAGAAATATTTTTAATTTAAAATTTTAAAATTTCTTTCAAGTTCAAAACTGGAATGTACACAAATACATTATTTTATTAGAGAAGTAAGATGAAAAGTAATCAGCCAATATATAATAAAATTAATATTTTTTTAAAATTTAATAATTTAATATGATTATGTAAACATGAATTAAATTACGCTGAAAATTTTAAAAGTAATTAATAGAGTTTTTTAATACTCCGGTATTGTAGGCACCCCCCTTAAGAGTAAAAACAAATGTTACATTTTTTTATAATTCGTTCAAAAAAGAAGCTATATTTATCAATAGGGAAGATTATTCATGCACTAAATTTCCCTCCACACAAAAAATTCAATATTTTCGATTTTAATTTCTAGATTTATAAAAATGACCTGCAGAATTTAAGTTTAATTTAAATTGAAATAACTAAGTGATGAAAAATAGGTAAAAATGTAAGTGGACTTATTGTTAATACTTACACAAGAATAAGATGAGCGAAGGATGGCCTTCACCTTCATTTTTGCCACTCAATACGATAAACCATTGTACTGGATCTATCCGAATTCCATACCTAATAAAGGTACCGTCAACAAAGGGCAATTGGTTTAAAAGATGAATACTTACTTTATGAAATTTTCTAAGCACAGCCTAAATCCGCCCATTGTCAGCAGAAGAAATGCCCAGTTTACGAGACCGGTGAAATTCTCGAAGCCGGAACTCCATGAAAAGAGTGAATCTCGTGGCCGATGGCATCTACGAAATATTTAAAACAATATAATTAGGAGCCAGTTTTAATTAATAATTTCTTACGGCTTATCTGGTTGTGATTTCCTCTGTTTTTGTTCTTTGGTCGTGATTTCTTCTGCTCGTGTTACGCTTTGGGCACGTCTGTAGCGCACCTTGCTCTCCTCGACTTCGGTCGTCATCCCAACTGAATTTGGTAAAAATGCTCGTTACTCAAAGTGCTTTCATTAAAACTTCACTTTTTATCAGGGCCCTGATAACGACAGTACAACTTTAATAAACCATTATGGGTATCTGTTGGCCGACTTAGACTAGGGCTGACTCTGACTCAACTCTGAACCGCCTTATGCCAAGACGAGCCGATAACAAGAATTTATCGAAGTTGTCGCGCATTCGAAAAAAGTGTGAGGTGATAAGTGGGTCCACGACGATGATACCAATGCGGGGTACACAATCGACAATCCATTCCCCCGTAATGACACGACGATGATATGGTACCTTTTAATGGACTACAAATGCTTCGGGGTGGTTGCAATCATCGCAAATTGCTTGCTTTGTTGAGTGAGTTGAAAGAATTGATACCCAATTAAGCGCGCCTCCCATAACACGCTTTGATAGATTGCGTAAATGCCGAAGATCTTCGTGTGGCATCCTCGTTCTATACCTATAGTATGCCAATGTCCTGAGTTCCCAATTTAAGAAAATGCAATAAAAACAGTGGCAGGGTTTGCAATCGACAATCAAAAATATTGCTATTGACCTTTAAACGCCATGTTACTCCATGATATCACGCTATATATGGAAACTATCTGCGACTCGAACTTATCAAGTGCCTACAGGTGGCGTATTCGCAGTGTAGCTACAAAGCACCTTTTGAAGCAGTAATGATTTGGAAATTGCCGCGCAATTATTAGTAAAATGCTGTTTTTTTTTTTGGGACACTCAAATACATGTTTTCCAGCGTGATAGAAAATATTGGCGTATTTTATAATGTAAGTAGTATAAAAAGCAAAATCTCTGATTTTTTTTTTTAAAGTCCAATGGGTTTCTTCTACTAATTTAACTTATATGTTTCATATTTTCCAATGACCAACAGAGTAAAGATTGAGTCTGTTTTAGAGTAACTATTTCGTTTTTCGTTAGAAAAACTTCTGACAAAGTTTATTAAATTTCTAAAACCACTATAAATAGATAAACACGCTCAAGTTCAATATATGGACTTGGAACTGAAAATTTTCATATAATTCTAGGGTAGTTGTGCCAGTTAAAAATACTCCCTTAACATTTTAGCACCAAATTCTAAGTATTTACCAAATTTTCAACCTAATATTATTATAAGAATTTAAAAAAATATTTCAAAAACAAAATCAAAATTTCATCTAAAACTTTGTATAATTGTATAATTAACCCTTTTAATTCATGAAGTGTATATTTTATTTTTATTAATAATTTTCGATTTTAAAAAATAAATTCATATTTAAAAGTACAGGTAGTCCTCGTATAACGTGGAGGTTACGTTTCACAAAAACTTCGCGTTAAGTGAATCGCGCTATGTGGATGTCACCTCTCATACAAAAAGAGAGGTTACGTTCCAGATATTTTTTTCTTCAAATAAAATACCCAAATATGTACATTATAAAATAATTAAAAAGTAAATTTTATTTTTTCAAATAAACAAAATTTAAAATTGTACGTACTTTAGTACATAAATAAGTAAAATTGTATCTTAACGTCCGCGTTAACTAAGAATTTCCCACAATTTGTAAATCGCGCTGTACGAAGATTACCTGAATATATACAAATATTACAGAATAGTATAAATATCGATGGGCTTAATCAAATTTAATTTACTTAAAGAAAAGCACAGGAAATTTCAACAATTTTTGAAGGCAAAAGAAAATGCCATATTTTAATCGAATAAAAAAATGAACAGTACTCTTACTTTGAATTAAAAATTTTTTAGTTGTAATAATAACAATAATAAATTAACTTCTAAGACATATAGACATACACTTCTTATTTAGATATAGAACTCTAAAAATTTAAAATAAAATCTTTAAGAAATTGTTAACGCGAAATAATCCTCTTTATCAATTTTATAATAAGATATTTTTTGCTTTATTCAGTCCGATATACAAAACGGCTTGATTATTTATTTTCAATTAAATTAAGATTCAAAATGTCTCAAAACTCTCCTTCATCGTATTGTGAAAATTTTAAAATATTTACGTTTATATTTGGAAAAGATCCCATGTATTTACATTTATAAAAAATGTTTTGTTGTTGTAATACCTTACAATGCAAAATATTTAAATATATATTTATTTAATTATCTACATTTACACTTCTGTAAATCAAGGCAATAAATTATTTGGAATTTGAATAGCATCAAAAATTTGGAACAAATAAATAAAACTTGTACGATCAATGTGATCAAAATAATAATGTAGGAAATGTATCATTTTCACAAACAAATATTTTATTTTATTTTATGTTTAGTTGTATATTCCCAGCTGAATCAACTTTTTAATGCTGATAATGGCGAACTTCCATTATTAGGAGTGAAATTCAGGAAATATGATAGATGAGTCTTATATTGAATTAAAACAATCGTACTTTTGTTATCAGACTTCCCATGCAGGGTTCGAAATGTAAGCATATTTCTGGTATTACTGAATTTGAGTTTTAATAATAAAAAATAAATTATTTCATACAAGAGTTTAATTGGAATTCTACTTCTTAATTACGTAAGTCCACATTTAAGCAATTCTTACAAATCTGTCTTTGTTTCTTCAAAGATGTAATTATAATTGATTTATTTATCATATTTAGTTATTTTTTTTTTAAAGCTTTCTCTTTGTGAAACAGATCACACAAATAAACCTGCTCTTTTATACACATATGGGTAAAAATATATTTTAAATAATTAAAATTAACTTCCATTAGTTAAATGAACTGCTATAAATTTCTCAACTTGATTTTTCAAATACAGAAGTTTTATAATATTTTATGTATGTAGAGCACTTTATTTGAAAAAGTAACTAAAATGTAATTTTTTAAATTTGAGAAGGGAGTGTTTTTACTCCATAATTATCAACCACTATAATTTTTATATGTTAAAAAGTAAAAAACGCATTCAATATGAATGTTTTATAGTGTTCAATTATTTCCTATTAGGGATAAATAAAATAAAAATAGTTGAATTTAAAACAAATGTTTTATTCTATTTTGTTTACTGCCTCTGCTTTTGACTTACGTCTGCGTAAATTGTTATCAATTTAAATAATTAAAATAAATGAAAACAATAATTTCTTTAGACTGTGTTTATTTTGGTTATATTTCTTTAAGATTTTAGTATTAGATATGGACTGGGACGGATTACCGGCGTAATAATGTTGATTATTTAATTACTAGTAAAAATAGTCTTCATAAAAAATTTGAAATTGTTTGATCTAAAAACACATTTTTGTACTGACGCCGATTTCACGAATTTATAAAATTCTGTACTAACAATTTTTTAAAATAATATTAAATTAAAAATATATGAAGATTTTAGATAGCAATGACTTCTTAAGTAGTAAATAATATTTGCGTAAACAAATAGAAGTCTCTAGATAATAAAAAAGTAAAATGAACCATGATTTATAGCAGTATTAGCTTACGGCGCAGTACTTATGTACTGTACTGTATTATTTTATTTACAACGTAAACAAAAGGAAGAATAATCACACAATTTTTAGGAAATATCTGTTTTTGGGTGACATCCAAAACGGCAAGCTTTATTTATTTATTTTTTATTGATATACACTTGGATTATTTCCAAAAATCTTCAGATTACAAAAACAGAGAATATTGCAATTGAAACCCAATAAATGAAAAAAATAAAAATAAAATAAAGAAGGTCCAATGTCTGCTTCGATAAATAATTTACAAGTGGGTGAAATAAAATTTATTATATTTTTGGAAGCCTAAAGTATGTGCATATTACTGCAGTTCAGATACAGCGCCTGAAAGCGGTTATTAGCGACTAAACATGATTTAAGATTCCCAAAAAACCTTCGCAGTTGGAGGTTTGCCAAACATGTACTTGCAATAAACTTTTTAATAGCTTCATTCCCAAATTATCTTGAAATAAACTTTCCAATTTAACATATTCAATTAATTTAAAAAAAAAAATTTCCTTTCAAGGATAAATGCTGGAACTGTAACGTTTCTTGTTTCTTATAATCTAGTTTTTTCTGCCTTAGTCATTCTGAACATGCAGATTTGTATATAGGCATATATTCCACGTGTTCATATGTAGGAATTGAGAATCGCAATTATTTTAATTGATCGTGTCTCAAATCGCTTTCAAAGAGAATACTGAGCTGGAGATTAAATCTCTATCGCCAGACTTTGACTTCAATAGCACAAAAAAAAAACGTTATCGCGTATATTTCAAAACTACTGATCGCCAAATTCGACACGACACGGTTCAACGGAATTCGGTTAGTCATACCGATGCTTAAACAGCTGCTTACGGTAGATTCTGCACGTGCTTTCACTAGCGTGATTTAGAAGACCTGACCACCTACCACCCCTCCCTCAGGTGATTAAAAATACACAAAAGAAAGCGAGAGTATGCTTAGACAAAAGCACAATTTGACTTTTGTTCAAAACTGTACGAATTTATTCTTGTATCTTAAACATATTTTCATGTGGGAAATAAACAAACGCACTGACATTTTGACACCGCTGCCCGGTCGGCGCCTCAGTACCCGCACCCTAATTCCGGTCTATCTTTGGGTCAGAGCAGTTTTTAAAGGTAAGATCTACGGCACATAATGAAGCAATGTCGATGAAAAATAGCACAAACCTCCGGTCACAATTTTTTAATAGGACAGATCACCCACAGCACCTTGCACAGAATACTGAATAAATGGAAAAACGACAACGTGATGAACGTGATAACCTAATCGGCGGTTAGCATTGCACTACGGTCTCTACGATCTTATTCTAGTGTGCGGGCCCGATCAGCGACTCCGGCTAGTGTGTCCAGTGAGAATGGATAGAACGTTGGATTGTCGATTGGGCGCCAAGCCGGAGAAGCTTCAGGAAATTCGCAATGTTGTGGAAGGTCCGGAGAGCAGACACTCTGAGGGAGCTTCCGTAAATATCTAGACTTATAAGCGATCGTGGCTAGATCTAGATTTACAGCGGTTCTCCTGCGATTCTGGGTACAAACCACATTGCGTGAGCTTTCCATCACATACCTACTTCAATAGATGAAAAGCTAGCACGGACTGTTATGCTCAGAATTGTTAAATGTATTATCACTATAAAAATAATGTCGAAAAATAAAGATTCAACTAATAAATCGTAATTATCTATCTCTAAAAATCGAAATAAAATTACCATAAAGGAATTGTGAGATTAATTTAATGTGTGTATATTTAAATTTTCAAAAATGTTGCCTTCCACATTGTCATAGTAAACAATTGGGTACAAAGTACAATACTACACTAACTATAGAAAATGATAATGTCCAAATCTATGTGGAAATGAAAACTTGAATTCCTACTCTATCAAAAATCTATACCAGTTAAAAACCTTGAAAGGAGTTATATCAAAACATCGCGATTAGGAATTTAGAAAATTTATTTTACAAAATATTTCAAGTCTTTAAAATATAAACCAGTTTTTGCCAAAGACTTCGCTTCTATTGAATTCTGATATTAACGTAAAAAAGGAAAAACATAAGACAAAATAAAAATAAACTATAATAAAAATGCAAGTAAGTCTTTTATTTTTTAAGAGGTACAAAGAAATCATTACAATAAAAAAGTCCATAAAATATATTTCAACGATTCTCGGAATTTGGTTATTATTTTGAAAAAAGTTGCACCAGTTTTGGCCTTCATAGACAACATTTACAACCCCGAAAATTAAAAATTAAATTTCTTGAAGCTGTACTAAGCTATTGAAAAAAATAAGCTACTAAGTATACTTACTACAAGACAAAATACAAGCATGAATCAAACTCCATTTTTGATCGCTTCATAATTTTTAATGTTAATACATCTTAGAAATTTCTTACGTCTAGCACCAAGCTAAGGCAAACATTTTTGAAATCTATTGATATACCATCATTTTTAAGTCCTTGAAAAACATGGTAGACTTCTATTGCGACGATGCAAAGATGCACAGGGTTATTACCCTGAAAAAGTAATTCTTCTATGATTACATCCACTTGATCTAACTTCACAGACTTCTGTACAATGTTGAACAAAATCAAATTAGTTTAGGAATAGTTCGAATTAGCCGTAATTGCATGTATAGTGCCATTCTGGTAACAATGAACTATTTCGGGCTCAATTAAACCGTTCAACATTTACCGAAAAACACATCTTGCACAGTAGTGTCAATAATCCTGTTAAAGTACCCATATACTCCCAGGAGCACCGTCTACACTACATCTTCCGACATTTTTATAGAGTCCATGCGGACGGGACGGTACACACGCATCCCGGTCCAGATCTCGAAGTGAACATACTCATCGCATTCGTATCTGCGAAATCTCCCTCTGTTCATTGCCAGAAACACCCCT
Organism: Proctacanthus coquilletti; assembly: GCA_001932985.1. Lineage (NCBI taxonomy): Eukaryota > Metazoa > Arthropoda > Insecta > Diptera > Asilidae > Proctacanthus > Proctacanthus coquilletti. The sequence continues at coordinate 509,432 of MNCL01000053.1, read as the reverse complement.
GGACCATTTAAGGATCTGAAAGGGACGATGATTTCTATTGAGATATCATCATATTTTATTGTCCCAGTGGGCCGCAGGGGAGGCGGTGCTACCAAGTGTTATTAGGGATTGAATATGTCAATAAAAGCTAATCTTCAAATTACTTCTATTTTATGTTCGACAATAAAGCACTGAGCAACCAGTACACACGGCATAGCTCAGGTGGAGCTGGTTTACGATTGATTTTGATTTATGGCCAATCAATCGATGGAATATATCACAGGGGCAGGTTAGCACCGGTGCGGCACTGGCTGGCGACTTTTGTGGATCTTCCCTTCCTGTCCGGCTAATTCAAGGAATTGACGAATAAACTTTTATCTAATTTCTTTCCATTTGCTTCGGCTGCCCGGGATGCCGATGTCTCACCTCATTCTTCCCCACTTTATTCAAGACGAACCAAAACTCAGACGTTCTGCTTTCTCCCTGGTCCCTCCAGAAATTTTCCTCCTCCTGGAAGATCTTCAGTTCGTCTTTTTTTTTCCTTCTAGCTTTTGGTGTGCTGCTGCTGAGTCCTTTCTGGATCTCCGGCTCTTGTTTTACTTTTTATCTGGCATCAAATCTACTTTAAATGACCAATTCCGACCAAATCTTGTGGCATTTACAGCAAAGGAAAATGTTTGTTCTACAAAGAACTAGAAAATTTGTTAAATTGCAGGATTTAGACGAGATAAAGTGGGGTTTGCTCAAGTTATTTGAGATAAACCAAAGATTGCTTTTTGCTCGATGACGTTCTGCACAACGGTCCCGTGCCAGAGGGGTTTCTAATTTTCCACTTATGGCCCTGTTTCCTGTGAGACATTCGATTTTCTTTATCAACTCTTGGCCACTTTATCAAGATGCTATAAAATATTTGCTTTTAATTAAAGAACATACTATTTTTTTCTCAACCTGGCATAGAGGTGTTTTTTGAAATCGTCTAAAATAAAATCTAGAAAATAGTCAAATATTATAAATTAAGCAAAAAAAAATACGATCTTGAACATTTACAAATATCGCTAACACTTCCATAACACATACTTATCAATTTAGCGGATGTTACTAATTCTAAACGTGTTTATTTAGTTTTAGGAAATGTTTTAAAATATTACAAATTCTTATCAAGTAAGACTTGCAGAAGATTTAAGTCCTTACCTTAGACTAAGTCCATACTTTAGGGTATAAGTTTAATTATTTATAAACAAAGCACTAAAACAAAATTGCTTTTATTGACAATAACTTTCATAAAAATTATAATTTTCTTATCTGTAAATATTAAGGAATTTAGTTTTCTGATATGCGCTTTATTTTAATCCTATGTACCATAAGAACTTTATAAACATTTTTTTAATTTTGAATGATGTTTCCTTATTTAAGAGATTTTATCAGAAACGTAGATATCCTAATCAAATTTAGGAAGATAATTTTATAAATTAATTTTAAAAGACAGTGACTGATTTTTAACTCTTATGAGGATAATCTTCATGGATATATTTCATTTGAAATCTTCCATTTACTTAAATGAAAGAATATAACCCTTCTAGTGTATCTTATGGTGCAAACTAACCCTTCAGTTAATAATCCGAAAATACCCTTCCTGAATTTTGTTTGAAGTTCCTAAATGAAATCTAAACAATATTTTTATAATCCTAGAAAATGATTGAAATGAAAGTATTTTGATAATTCTCTGGTACTCCAAACTTTAATATCAATCAACGGGTATATAAACCCTTCTGTCTGTTGCTAATTGATAGCCTGTAATTTGAATAATCTTCAGAATTATGAATTATGAAGACGTACATTTTAAAATTAAATAATCATCAAAGAAGTGAAAAATAAAATAAAAAGTTATCTTCAAAATTTTGGACCAATAAAGCGAAAATTACATTTTGAATATTAAAAAAATTGTAACTAATGTTTCTTATAAAATGAGACAAAAGAGGGAACAGATGGAAAAATATGATTAATAAATAGGACTTAACTTACAACTTAACATAGCCTATGAGATTTTATTTGAATTTTTAATATTACTATTATAATTTTAAAACTTTTAAACGATTTTGTTATACTCCCTTCTATGTGAGAATTCATATATGGGATAAATGTTAGCTCTGAAGACAATAGCAAAATTTCTGTTCTTGATCAATCACACTAAGACTGATTACTTGCATTTCGTAATCACTTTTTTAACAAATAAACTCAAATATTTTAGGAAATAGAACTACACCGTTTTTGTCAAGTTCGCGGTCTTAAAAAATATTACCCTTAACAAAAGATAATTTTTTAGAATATAAAAATCAAAGTTCTTTAAACACTTTAATTAAGTACTTTGTTTAAGCGTTAATATAAGGATAGAATATGTGTTTTAATATTTAATAATATTAATTGATTTTATCGTACCCCATTCACTTTTTTACGGTCATATTATGCCAATTTTTTGTATTCTTATTTGTGAGTTTTTAATAAGTAAAGAAAAAGGTTTTCTTAGGTATAAGCAAAGTAAGTTATTATTTCTGTGGTTTTGTGTTACATTAAACATACTACCTCTGCAAAAAAATGTATCTTAAAATCAAAGTGTTACTTACCTCTCTTAATACAAAATGCGGTAATAAAATATTAAAAGCGTTCAAAGAATGGTATAAATGACTTAGTTTAAAGACAAAAACTGGATGAACTAGAATAAAAAGCTATGAATATCTAAACTTAATTAAGAAAATTATTTATCCAATTCGTAAGATGATCATTCTTGAATCCATTTAATAATAAAAAGTAGTTTAAAATAAAAATAAAAAAATTCTGTCCATGAATTGTAGATAATTTTGCAAAATATTCAATTCCCATGACTTTAAAAGCTCAAGAGCATTGCGCACGGAATAAAAATCGATAACCAATCCATTTCGGGGTAGAACTGTGATTCATTCATTATATCTAATTCAATTTTTCAAGAAACTATTCCCCACCTCTCTCCCGCGAGCATAAAACAAAGCAATTACATTATCACATACATTTTCTGGCATTCATGAGCATTGGGGAAGGAGACATTCGGAAGAAGTGCCAAATCGTGGCAGACATGAATACTCTCGTATATCTAGAGATATCTGAAAGCATACATCTGAGCAAACAGTCTCACTTGAAGGATAACCGCATTCGATGAAATTACTGCCGCCAGATATAAAAAAAAAGCGAACACAGAATAGAAATAAACTAGGGCAAAGTGGTATTAAGCACTGGCGTCTATGAGGAACTTCCCCGGGAGGATTTAAATATTTAAGTCAACAGGGATTATCTCGTACGGGGAGGGACTAATTTGTTCGAGATGCAATGTTGATGGCTGTTGCATTAAAATTTTACCTATACCTGTTTGACTTGATCTTCCCAAACTCCTATTTGTACAATAAACGCATTTATTTAAAAGAGAAAAAAAAAACATCGTAGATAAGAAGCTTTCACTTAAATTTATTTAATATCTTTTGAAAATTGTTTATCTTATACTTTCATCTATAAAAATTATTTGTTTATTTTAAAATGTTTACTCTTGATTAAATTTAATGTAACATTCCAATGTTACATTTTATTATTGAATTTTATTCAATCATTCTAAAAAAAATGTTATACCGTAACAATCCTATCAAATGTAATTTTCAATTAAATTAAGAAATTAGCGATGAAATTCATGAGCTGGTTTTGCTATACCGCCATAGCAACCGTTCATTTCGCTAATTGAAAGTAATTATATAAATCGACCTATAATTTCGCCTTCATCCCTATCGTTGAGGTCGTAAACATTTATGGGTCTGGCTAACTACTGCTACGTCGACTACATCCCACTCCCCCCTTCCTATACATTTTTCTATACTATTATTGATGTGCGCCGAGTAAAATTCTTTTTTTTTTTTTCCCACCACAAGGAAGAAAGGAAAGAATGATAAGCTCTGCAAGTTTGATCCGTGAAGGAGTGGAAGGCGCGCATAAAGTGAAATGTGTGGAAGCCATTTAGTTGATTGCTAATTCCAAACTCACAAAAATTAATCACGAATATTGCTCAGATATTCTATAGATACTAGTTCACTATTGTCGGATGCATCTCATATTTTTTAATATATTTTCTGTGCTCACACAGCATATATCTAGGCTCGATGATTTTCTGGAAGGAAAATGATACCTACTTGTTTTTTTTTTTTCAGTAAAAAAATTTTTTTTTTTTATGAATTAAAGGTAATATCGTTACCGAATGAAATTGTTTAGTCGCTTTTAGAATGAACGAAATATCCGTTGAATTTCAATAGGTAGATAATACGAAAATCTCCTCTTCAAAGTATGAATTTCCAAATTGATGCTAGAAAGTATCTTCAAGACCGTCGAAAAACGCTACGGTTCATCGAATATCAAGCTTAAAGTGGTAATTTACAAAATTAAAAATATTCTTAGAATAAATTTAAAACACACTTATGTTTATTATTATTTTATATTTTATTTAATTTATTATAATCCATTTTGTACAACACTAAAACAAACAAAACTTATCAATCATAAGAATTAATCTACTACTTAAGAAGGCTTGATCAAATCTTAGGCTATGAAATTAAAACAAAAAAAAAAAAAAGCTATTAGTGAGCTGTGGTCCAAACGAAGATTAAAATTCACTACTACTACACTACACAATTTTGAATTTTGATAACAATAGTTTTCCATCAGTTAGAGTTTAATAGGCTATACTTTAACATAGTCAGTCTATTTCTATCGAAGTTAAGAGTCTCTTATTTCTGTGATGAATTCCACACTAATCCGGTGTAGATTTGAATCTGAAACTCTGGAATTACGAGTATAATCTAAGTGAGTTACACTCTTGGCTACCTAGCACTGTCCAAGTTCTTCGCTTAACAAAAACTGACTGATATAAAAACTTTTTAAGTAATAATTTAAACTCTCAACACTGAAACGCTGAATAGAATAAAATAATTTTAAATAAATAAATAGTGTACATGTTGAGCTTAGGACCATTGAAAAAGAGCGTAATATACGGGATAACGTTGCAAGCGAGAGCTTCACTGCATTTTTCAGTCTGGTATTTAGACATAATCGATTTTCGCGCTAACTTCGAACCGATATAATTTGCATATTTGCTTACAAAAAGTCAATTAATATTTTCAATAGACGACTAGATGATAATTTTTATCTCCAAATTTAAAAATTTTTTTTTATAGAAATAAATGTTGAATTACTTACAGAAGTTAATCATCAGTAAACAAATTAAAAAAATATTGCATTTGGGGTTAAATCTTTCAGCTGCGAAAAAAATCTTTGACAAAAAAGTCTTCTCGTTAATATTGTAATAATTTTTAATGAAAGACGATTTCTGATATTAATTCGTTTTTTCTTCTAATTCTTCTAGAAATAGTTTATATTTTACTATTAAAATTGTAGGACAATCTTATCTTGTCTTTATTAAACCCTTTTCATAATTAAATACTTTCTTTTTTAAAACTGGTAACAACATGAGAAACATCTCTTCTTTAAGACTGTATTTAAATTGTTCTATTGAACTTCCTAGTTTAGAATATTCATATAATTATAATCCTTGTATATTTAGGAATATCTGTACTTAAATCATTAAGAAATACCAAAAAAAAAAAAAAATTCACAAAAATAATTTGCTAATCATGCGTCCGTCCACCTGTCTAAGTTTTCTTTTATTGTAAATTTATTTTAAACCGTCAAAGTATTATTTAATAAAATAAAAATGTAAAAACTTGCAAATACAAAGTAAAAATTACACTAAAATCTAAATTATCTTACTCTTTCTTAAACAAAATACTTAAGAATACTTCTGGTTTTAAGAAAAATAAATAATTAAATAACAAACAAACTAATTCAAATATTGTTCATCTATTACAAAATATAAACAAAAATGCACATGTTTATTCCATCTTAATATTTCATGAGTGACAATTAAAAGCTCTCAACATGTAAATCAATTTCCTAGTACAAACATTTAAATTAAATTTAGCACTTGTAAAAACAATGTGTTAAATAAAATATTGAAAAACAAGGATAAATGTGAAATATGGAGGAGTGAATAAACATGAATCAATATCTAATTTCATCCCTTGTTTGCTTAAATAATTAAACGTTATGCATCAGCAATAAAATGCAAAAACATATCTAAACTTTGTGTTATTTTTTCGGTTATTTTTTTTCTTTTTATTTATTTCAAACATCGCATGTATTTTTGATCGCGTTAACAGACCAGCTTCAATTAACTGCCGACCAAAATTGTTTGCATTAAGAGCATCAAATGTGTTATTTCGCTTAATTCCACTAATTACAAATGACATGAAAACCTTGTGAATTTGATTTTTAAACTGCTGTTTATTATAAATATAAAACAGCGACCGCACTCGATGTGAACTAATGATCGCAGTTAATGTACCCGACCAGAGATAGCAACACCAGTAGCAGTCACTCAGCTGCAGGATCTGGGAATACTCTGCTGGACACTGGTCGTCCTGTCCGCTGAATCAACAGATTATTAAAATCGCGAAAAACAAATATTATTACGCGGAAAATTGTCATCAGTGGGGGTGGTTTGCCTCCCATTGTCGTCTCATTTCCACCCGCAACAATTCCTCCCTCAACTACTCCCGCTACCTCGCAACCACTACGGCCTGTACTTGTAGCGTATACAGAACGAAAACCCGGACAGAAAATTAAAAATAAAGTTAAATCCCTGTCCCCAATTAAACGCTTTGTGATAATAAATTATTAATTATATGAAACTTGCTGGCGTAATTGAGTCCTTGTGGAGGCCTCAATTACTTGCCGTGCCATTTAATATGAGGATAACAGAGAGCATCAGAGTATTTTTAATTAGTTTGCTAAATGACTTTGGAATACGGCGAGCTAATTAAATTTTAAATCGCAATAGGTTTAATAATAATTAAAATAGGATTCTGGGAATTTATACGTGCGGTATGATAGCTCCAAGCGCGGTTTTACGGGTGATGAAGTTGAAATAATTTAGCGCGTGCATAAAATTGATATCTTTTACTTATTATTTAATAAATTGACTGGACAAAAGTTTATTAACTAAAAGAAAAAAAAAAAAACTTTTTTTCGAATGAATTATACCAGCGTTAATCAAAATTAAAACATTAAATATTGGAAATTTTTCATCAGCAAGGTAATCATTGATTTAATTTAATGAAAATTGGGGTGTAAAGTTTGCATTACAATAAAATCATATTTCAGAGTACTGCTCTACAATCCAAATAATAAAAGTATATAATTAAAAATATTAAATAAAGATAAATTACTATCTTTCCTTCTCGAATTTTTCATTCGGTAAATGTTTTATATTTTTTGTATAAATGTTGATCCAAAATACGCAAGGCTATCGAGAGGATAGTGGAATAATTAACTGAATAAATAATTACACTTTAAAAATTTATAATTTTTTTATTCTTTTCACCAAGAATAATTAATAAATAAGTACTCCTACATATAAAAGTGTTCTGCAAAAATTTTACTTAGAAATTAATTATTGTTTCCTTACAATTTAAAGTACATTTAAGTCATTCTTTACATAACTTTTTCATACGCAATTAACTTCAACGCAATTTTTTACACATTTTATTTACTTTTACGCGGCTTTTATAATTGGAACTATCTGAAATAATTATTTATAGCAAACTTATAGTCATACCTACCTAATTTTAAAGATGACAATATTCACAATAAAGTAGTTAAAATAAAGTATAGTTACTTTTCCATTTTCTAAGATAAATTTATGATAAAATTAAGACTTTTCCTTGAAAAATTTCAACTTTTTCATCAAAAAATAAATCTTTAAAATCAGTTGCATTTAATGTAATTAAATATAAACAATAACACTTTCTTGATTTCTTTATGTTTGATCTTTAATTTTTCATGAAACTCTGTCGATACGTTTATTATTCAAAAAGTGTTTCGTTTTTTTTTTTTATTTTGAATTTAAATCTTTTATAATATGCGAAGACCCACGCTTTTTAATTAATTCGTCTTATATTTTAATAAACACGAGAAAAAAAACTTTATGGCAAATTCACGTGCAATCACGATTTATATCGGAAATCCAAGGCTTTGCACTAATTGACATTAAATCTAAGTTATAGCTATAAAAAATTGATAAAAAAAATTATACTCTTTGTTGATGTGAACTTGTTATGGCTTTTTTATACGTTGGTGTTTTAAGATTTTATGATTTTTTATTTGAAATGTTTAAATATTCCTTGCATTTTTAAATAATAAATAAATATGAGAAGTAAAATATGAGAATGAGAAAAAAACTCTTCATTTAATAAAAGTTATCGTTTAAATTGATTCAAAAATTAGATTTTTAGATTACTTTAGAAGTGTCTCTATTTGAATTTTCTAAGCTACACCTAATGAAAAAATGCTATAGGTGCAGGGTAGTAAAAACAACAAGAGTCCAGTAGAAGTTAATATTTTTTCAATCAATTAATAGCCAGGTAAGTCATGCAAATTCTCATAAGGAGCATTTAAGCAAACTCTGCCCTCACTCTTAATTACTAATTTCATGTCAAAGGTCATAAGAGGCTTGATACGACCCCAGTGAATGGCTGTTCAGCAGTTTTAATTAGTGCCGCGGAAAGTTTCATCGAAGGAGAGAGATCAGAAGAGCCGCCTTCTAAAGTATCGGGATTTTTACAGCCCCGGAAAGGATTGTTAATTCAAGATTTATAGAAGGTTCGTCTAGTACGTGGTGTGGCAGGGAGGCGAACCCTCATAGGGCCCATCCCGCGCCCGTAAATGGATAAATCCTAATGAACCACTTAACGTTAATTAGATGAAATGCGCACACATAACCCTTGAGCGTGCCGTGCCACGCTAGACGTCACATCGCAACACACGCGAAAACTTTTGCTGGCGAATCTCTTGTTGTTAAAAATATATTCAAGTCTCCATGGGCGAGGGGTGGGGGAGCAGTGCATTACACATGTCAGCGGTAATTAGTCCTTTTTCGTGATTGATGGCTTTTTCAATTTAATGTCATGCCAGCATAATTAGGTAGGCGTAATTCCATTGACATGATACCTCCCCGGAGCTGCGTAAGGAGCAGAGACCGTCTACGGTCTAAGCACTTATTAGAGGTATCGCGTTTCGTCTTAAAGGGGACCATCCCCGTAAAGAAATCGATTTACGTACGAAAGCCGTTCTCTCGGCGAAAGTATTTTCGTGTTATAACTGATTTTGGGACGTATTTTCCCTATTTTAAATTTCGGGGCGAAATTAATTAATTTGGAGGGCCCACAGAACTGAACACGAGTTTAATACTCGCCCCAAGTTCTTTTGCTTCCTTTGTTCTCGTCGACTTTTTATATCTATCAGTAGGCAGCAGACCCTTCCACCCGCGGGCACGTCCTAATTAAAAACGAAAGAAATTTTATAAATAAATCCTGTGGCGGAACACATAATTGCTCCTTTGCATCATCATGCCCCGGCTACGGCTGCCATTGTACCGGACAGGTAATCCTCTAGATTTGTTACACCTCAGTACCCGTACCGAAAGTAGCCTTAGCGGATCTTTGTTCTAAAGTGTTTATGACAGCTTTGTATTGACTTAGTAATTTCTGAAGGCACTCCAGGCGTTTCGGGAATAAATTATTGATAATTTAGAACCTTGGCCATGAGCACTCCCTGGGCGTTTATTATATAGCCGGAATTAATCCCGCACTTAATTGACTTTTAACACACTTCCCACGGGCATATCACATTCAAAACATAAACTCGCAATATACGGCATTAAACATGTGGCAACAATACTTAATTAAAATTCGCTTTTATTTTCATTTAAAATTAATAAATTTCCATATACGACGCACTTTAAATTTTTGGCGCGGCCTAGTTCTAATATTGCTATTATTTTCATATTTTCCTTCCTGCACAATACGTCACATAATTTAAAAAATTTAATTTGTATTCTTTCTGGAATTTACAAATCTCATCGAAATTGGATCGAATAAAATTAAAAAAGAAAAATAAAGCTTTATAATTAAATAAAAATATGCCTTTGAGAAAAAGAAAAGTATATTAAAGTGCCCGATAAAAACTACAAGACTTTATAAGCTGTAGGAGTTCTATTTTTTTTTTTTTTTTGATAAAATAGTATCAAAAATAAAATTAATTGTATATAACTTGGTCTCAAAAAATTTTTTGAAACGAATTTTGTACAGAGCGAATATTGAGGTCACACTCTACCTTCTTTGTAGATTTCCAAAGAAAAAATGCTCCTTCTAGTTTGCTCTTGCAAAGCAGGGCAAAAAAAAAAACTAATTTTTAATATGAAAGAAAGTTGTAAAATCTTCTTTTAATTTATTGCATATTTGTGCTGTTTCGTAAATTGAAAAAAAAAAACAAAATTTCTTTTCTGAAAATGTAAACATACTTGAGAGCTAATAAAATTTATTTACCATCGAATTATTAAAATCATCTGGAGCTCTGTTGGAAACTAGATTTTTTTTTTTTTTTGTGAAACAATATTTTTCAAATTAGTTTATTTTTATTTTAACAAAATTCAACTTTTAACACTGACACAGAAACAACTGAGCTTATAATTTTATGCTTTTCCCGAAATATAATTTGAATTTCTGCATTGTTTGCTAAGAAGTATCAACGTGCCATAAGATATAAATACGTTTTTAAATCCAAAAAGTAGTTTTCGACACGCCATTAAATATATTATTAATAGTCTCCTATCAGATAACAGATTTCGGATTAATGGTTTCAAAATATGATTTCAAAAGTTCGTTATAAATATAAAAAAGTACTAAACGAAATTTAAAGTCAATATACTTGTGTCATACTTTAGCCTTTTATTCAATATTATTAAAAGTTCATTAATTCTGTACGTATCGTGCCTTTTAAAATACCTTTGTTTTCTTTTTTTTTTTTGTAAAATAAAACGCAGAGAAACAGAAACTTGTTCCTTGTTTACTAGAGATTTTTAATGGTATCACTACCACGTGCTCCGGATGAGTAAAAATTATAGATGAATTCGAAGCCATGATGTCAGAGGTAGAATGGATTTGTAAATTATGAAAAGTTCGAAAAGAAGCACAAATGTGTGATTCAAAGGAATACCTTCTAGAAGAGTGTGCCTATGGGATAACGAAAATGCTTTCACCAAGAGTGGTAACAGAAATCCCTAAGCTGTGCCAATCCATTCCAAACCCAACAAGGATACCTTATTGTAAGCAAAATAGGAAAAGAAAGGGAATGTTAAGCCGAAAACAATGGACCCATTTGTCTATTTCGCGAACATAGCAAAACATGTTGAAACAAAGTCGCAGAGTATTCTTTTTTTTTTTTGGTAGCAATTCAATAGAAAAATGTTTTTCGCGAAAATGGAAAACTTTTAAATATTGGCGTGCTGCTCTACAGTTCCCCTCCCATTTTCGAGATTAGTTCGCTTTCAAAAACAGTTTTGCAATAAATAAGGGAAACAAACAAGACGCCAATCTCGACAACTTGTTTCAAGTCAAAAAGGTAAAAGTTAGCTATCCTCTCGACGAATTGACAATTCCATACCAATTTTCCTAATACGCTTTTTTCATTTTCGGCAGAAACTCGACGGCAACAGCAGCACAGTGCATTACCACAATTGACGTATCAACTTTTGCCAAAACTAGAAAAGGGCGGACCACCTCCATGACAGCCACATTCCCTGATTGCTCTGATTCGGAGTCGCCAGAAAAACATTTCAAGTTGTTCCAATTGATTGATGAAAGACTCCATGGGGGAATCTTATGTTAATTTTATGCCGTCCCCGCGAATTGAATTCTATGCGAAAAAAATGGGAAAAGCTACTATGGGTGAAAATGGGTTTGGGGGTACAGGGTGGGTACGAGGGAGCGTCGAAGGTCTATGTCGACCTATAAGCGGTGAGATGAGTTTGTGCCGCTTTCATTCGTTCAGATAAAGAGACAATTTAGCCATAGAGGAAGTCAGACTCTAGTGCCACGATCCATCCCATTGGACTTACGTTCCTTATATACGGTCCACATATGGGCGAAGTTTACTTTTAGAGCAGCTGAGTTGGCACATCAACGTTGAGCTTTATGTAGCACTAAGGACACATTTTTCCGGAGGTGTTCATTAAATCAACCCCATTAGTCATTACCTTTATTCAATCCCCAGGACGTCTATCCCGGGGAAGAAAGCGAGGTGTCCATTTTAAGTTACATACGTGCCAGACAGTCCATTTCGAAGACCCTGGCCTGACAGAGTTTATCCCGGACGATAATTTTCTAAGCCCGGTGAAATGGACGAATATGTGTCCAGAGCTCCTCGCCGAACCTACCACGATTACACAAGTAAACTTTTCCACACGTGAATATACAAAAGAGATGGTCCTGGGTCCCGGATCCTGGTGACGATCCCGAACCCGACTGCAGGCCCACATCCTGCCGGAGGAACTACGCCGCATACACTATCCTCTATCCTCTAGCCCATATTCCACGGATGCATCTCCGCTCCGCACAGCTCCATCATATAGTGATGTTCATTAGTATAAATTGACAAGAGAGTATGTGAAAAAGCTTTTATGCATTAGTGTAATTGGACATTAGTTAAAATGAAAAATCCGTCGCTCCACCTATTAGCAGAAGTAGTGAGATTGATGTTGAAGGCTTTAGACGAGAAGAGTTAACAACTTTCCATGGAGCTGAGTGCTATTTGAGGTTAGGTAATTAAACATTCGCTGTGATGATAACGATGTGACGATGATGGCAATGCGGGGGCTGCGACGATAGAAATTCCTATTGCCGCCACCAGCTCGCTGATGACTCTGATGGTGGTGATGATGATGGATGCTGGCTTAGCTTAAGTGCATCCATGTATACAGGACATTGGTTAGGTGGTCCACTGCACATTGGAGAGGTCTTCTAAAATCTAAAATCATAGAGGTATTTCCTCGATAGATCATTCGCGTTACAAAGGGCACTCGTTATAAACGAACTTATAGATGCTCTAGCCGGGCTATCTTAAGCGCCCCTATGGAAATCTATTCAATACAATATGTTACAGGGAACTGCATGTATCAATGGGCAACATAATCCCCGAGAAGAGCAAACCTCAAACTTGACTAATTAAGGTAATAGCCCTTTTTTGAAAATATAAACCTTTTTGATAGTTTTAAATATGATTTCAACATTTTCAACTCAGTACGAATGGAAAATACAAAAGTAAAATCGTTCTACGTCAAAAACGTTCCACAAAAAATTGATGAAAAATACATTTTAAATTAATCGATATTGACAAATTACCACTATTGAAGCCAATGTGATCATGCGTGGGTAAGAAGCCCGATTATAAATAGATCGTAATAAATTTTTCTACATGTATTTGAGCTATTTCTGTACCTCTGACTACAAATTGTATGTAATTTATGCCACGATTTCCTAATATTTGCATATTATTACTGGTCGAGTACCAAAATAAGTGTCCTTTTTCGAGTACTCCCAACGATTATAACTTTAAATTCGTATCTAATGGCTTTTTTGTACTGGTCAAGGGTTAAAAACACATCACTTGCAGATATTACACTATTTTGTTATTTCCAAATATAAATCATAAAAGTCAAGGTATTTTAGAAGTTTTTAAGAGTATAATTCAGATTTCGAATTTTCCAATGTATAAAAATACAAGTCTTTCAAACGTCTTAAGACTTAAAAGTCATTCGACCGATTGTTTCTCACGTAAGCCCGTCTACTGTTTTTGTGAACGTTAACCCAAAAGGCATTCCTGACACCATCTAGGACTCAGTGAAAATTATTGGGAACAACTCATGTAGCCGTTAGAGCTCTTTTACACCATTGCAACGTGGAAGGGAAGGAAGCAAAACAATGTCAATTTTGCCAGAAAGGGTGGGAGTGTATTTTGTAGAGTTTAGTAGGGTTTGGGAACTGGGGGTCCCGAAAAACTCATACACTCAGCTAAAAACATGACTCATTTGGCTTGCGGCACCGAAGTGCGCTACCGCTCCAGCCCCATCCCACGGGGTTATTTATTTCAGTAAACAATTTATTTCCAGCCTTTCTTGCAGCGAGTGCCGCCGAGAGCTCCTCAGTAGGAGCAGTAGCAGTAGCGAACGCTATGCGCGTTCGTCTTCCCTCGCTTGTTATTTAGTTAAAATTTTAATTGGCTCTCTAATTAATTTGCTTTATCTTCAGAGCAAATAAAAGTTTCCATGTAAATGGAGGAGAGATAATTAATTCGGGAAAATAACATCACCAGCAGCGCGGCAGAGGACGCCAAAGAGATCCTGCTATTGGTTCTCATGCTGATGATGCTGGATATGGTCTCCAGATGTCATTAAATTCGTTAAAAGTTGATTCCAAGTCTGCGAGATAATAAGCTACTAATATTGCTATGTGAATTGTCCCCGAAGATCCTTCGGGCGATTTTTGGGCCGTACTGTCTGATCAGGGACAAAAGACCGGCAGATTATCGATTTTACTCCCCCCGTAATACGTCCCGGTCCCAGTAACTGGCTCGGGAGCTCAGATAGAGCTTTAATTAGCTCGGCTGCCCGGCTCCTCGCGCGTTTTGATTCCCATTAATTTTTACGTTCAGCCCCCCCCCACCAAAAATTAAATTAGTTTATTAATTTGGAATCACCTGTTCTGGTCGGTCGTTCGGTGGCGCTGTCGTGCACTCAGATATTATTAAAGCCGGGCCCAGGCCGGGACTCTTCTAAAGTGTGTCTCATTTTGAGATTTTTTTCGGCTATACCCGGTTGTTCCCGTAAATTGGATTTTAAATTAAAAATAAATGTTGGCGGGAGAGTCACAAAGCCTTCAAATTGCTTCCTTTGTCACAGGAAAGCTCTAAGCTGCACGACATGTAGCAAAGCACTGGAAACAAATTAATTGCTTCTTCCATTGTAGACATTTGATTAGTTCGCAGGACATTTGAATTGAGTAATTTTTTTATGGTACACACACATACAACTATACATTCGGCAATGAAAAATACATATCAGCTCCTGTTCATAGTCCATGGGATTGTATAGGAAAATTCATTTCAACATTCGATGGGGATATTTTGGATCGAAATTTCCTCGTCTATTATTTAAATAATTCGCGAATGGGGAGCGCTTTTCATGGGTGAGAACTAAATATGGACGTGAATTATTGTTTTCACACAAGTACCACCTAACGTCCGTTTCATCCCTCCTAGTTCGATCTAATTTATTTTTTAATTGAAAATGAAAACGTTGAACTACACACATTTGATCGAAGTAGAATAAAAATTGGAAAAAAAAAATTTACACGAAAAGTGTTTGTATCTAATCCTATCATTTTTTTTTCCGACAACTTTAGCAATGAGAACCAAAATTTGTTCATTACTTTTGCTATAGACCTACAAAATTCTCGTTCTAAACAAAATATTAAAATCTACAGTAATTACGTAATTATAGAATTTGTCCAGTGCCATCAGTGACGACTGCAAAATTTCAATAAAACTAGAAGGGCTTATGTAGAATTAGCTGCAGTGTTCAGAAGAAAGTTTCAATAGGAAACCAGAATTTTGTTGTCAGTGCGCCAGTGGGTGTAGGTGATGACAACCATTTGTAGTTTCTATCAAAAGTATTCTGAATAAAATTCTTTTTTTTTGGATTTGAGAAAACAAAACCACTTGTTTTATAGTGTAGGGTATATTCTGTTCTATTTAACCCTTTCAAGATTAAATAAATAAAAATATCAAACATATGTTTTTCTTACTTTTCCTTCGAAGAGAAATATCATTTTTGCATTATTAATAGATTACAAAAATCATAATAGTTTTGAGCCCATATAAAGAAATGAAGCGGACTTTAAAGTACGGGTACATTATACAAAATTGTAAAGTACTTATAGTTACTATCAAAATATATTTGTATATGTTATTACATTAAAAAAGTCTGTGTTTGATTTTTATATCCAAAACTTACCAAAACAAAACAAACACTCTTTTATAATTCAGTATTTAATAACAAACAAATTTTGAAATAAATTAAGAGAACAAATTTGTAAACAATAGTTCTAAGACGTTATTGAGGTTTTTTGGCAAAATATAAGGACAATTCAAATTCTTTCATTTTCAAATAATTTTAAAAACCATATCAAGTAGAATTTTTTTTTTTTTCTCAAATCTTCATAGTACACTTTTACGTTAAATACGATTTTTAAGTAGAGGACGTGTTAGAAGTTTTAAATTTAAAGTAATTACAATTATGCCTGACCCAAGGCCTACGAGGGGTTTCCTAGAGATTATTAAATTACTTTATTAAGAAGAAAATTTTCGATTTTTCATTTTACTAAATTTATCACTACAATGGTAAAATCAGTTGGAAGTTCAAGTTTCAATGGTGGCTGAAAAACGAAACATTTTTAACGAACTTCAGCAGAAAATGCATCAAGTAATTACTTTCTTCTTGAGGTATAGTCTATATAGGCCAATAAGGGTTATCAGTGATTAAAAGTTCTGTGTTCTAGTTAAAAAGGAATTGGATTCTTTAATAAGATTTTACTAAATCGCAGAAATTTAGTGCAACACTATGTCTAAAAAAATCGAAAGGAATACAAATTTTATGTAGCTATTTTTATTTTTATTTTTTTTTGTTTAGAATATCATTAAACGTTTCCTTTCCATTTTCTTGCCACTTTATAACGAACCACACTTCAGGATTTCAATTTTACTCAGGTGGCTTACGATGGATGCACTTGCCCACTGACCAGAGGCTACTAATTCACTTAAAGGCTCTTCCGGCGCGGATGGGCCATTGTCCAGTACTCATTCTTTCAATAAGACCAAGTCGGCCCTGATTCAGAATCATGAACTATTCATGTGGGAAATTTTAAAGCTCGTTTTCGTTTCTGTGCTGATTTTAATTGCGTTTGTCTAAAATTAGAGGCGCATTCAGTTCAAGCTAACAGGCCTCTTTGTGTTCGTCCCGTACGGTTGCATTAAACCTTAGTTCACCTCAATTTGCGCACCTACGTGGGTCTGCTCGGAACCGGGGCTCCGCACAATCAGGGACTGTAATTTGCCGATTCAAACCTCGTTACGAGCGTTTCACGTAGTTCATGATGAGGCGCTTGTTCCGCAACTACCACTGCCACAGAATCAGGCATGTAATGCAGTTAATTAGGAAAATATTGTTCTCGGGTACATTTGGGTGAAAATATTGACGACGAGGTGGGGACGGGGAATGGTGACAGGGAAAGATCCAGAATTAAACACCGAACTGCTAAATGTGCGCTTACAATAACATTCACTTGATTTCGAGGACTCAATTTGACGAAAACGCAGAAACTAACACGAAATTTTGTTTTGTACTTAGGAGATAGTAAGGTCCAATGAGTAAATCATCTTCGTACACACAATTTTATTCAGACTATGCAAGGAGGAGCGATTAGGCATAAAGGCCGCTCATTCATTTGTTTCTATGCATCCACAAATTCTAATTTTTGTTTACCGGACTGATTTTAACTATGAAATATCAAAAGATTAATTTTGGACATATAAAGTAAACTAAGTATAAAAAAGTTCGACAGGAAATGTTATTCAGGATGTACCACCAACGACAAGGATGTTATTTTACTTATGTAGAAAAAAAAAATTGATTCCAAAATATGAATGCATATTTTTGAAGGACCCAACAATTTTCTTTTTAAAGTAAGGTAAGAGGCTTTAGTACATCAAAAAACTTCCAAAAATATTGAACTGGATTTTTGTCTTGGCTAGACTTGGTACAGTTTTACATGAATCAGTTTCGAATCCATTCCAATCAATTTGACTTGACTTGAGTTGATTCGGTTTGGATAGGTGGGCACAAGCTGAGCCTACTTTGGAAGGATTAGAAGCAATTTAAGTCGACTCGATTTAGTTTAGTATAAATCGACCTGCGTCAGTTTGAATCGATTCGATCTGATTTGATTTGTCTTAGCTAAATTCAGTCCCATCCTTCTTCTCTAATAAGGATTCGTCTCGTCCTCTCGTCCTTTCAACTCGAACTATTTCAATATCAGAATTAAAAAAAACGGAAGGGTTCAACTCAATATTATAGCATTAAACCAATTGATTGCCATTTATTTAAACCATAATATCGTCTTCAACTTGATATGTATAGGTATGTGGGCAAGTGTGATCCAACTATTTAAAGTAAGGTATTGTTTGTTTTTTTAATTATTTACAATGATCCATACCACTATTCCAAAAGTGAAATAGAGGAACTGAGCTATATTTTAAGGGTATACGAATTTCAGAACTACCTGAAATAGACTTGCCGCCTGAAATATAAGAAGATACACAGATTCAGTGAACATCCAAAGTGCATTTCATTCAATAGGAGGCCATAAGCCAGCATCTAAAATAGGAGAACAACGGAGTCTGCTAGAACACCCTGTGTTCCGTGTGACTGGAAGTTCTTCGACTCATCCATAATTAAAGAAGAAATTAGGGTAACTGAGTGAAAGCCTTAATTAGTGTATTTGACATTAATTCACTTAGTGGGGATTAATGAGAAGCGTGTTGTACATCGAATGAATTGCCAGGAACAAAACGGATAATTGCAGTGTCTAAAAGTTTGAAAGCTCACTTTTCGTTATATCCCGAATTCCCCCTTCTGTGCACGGTGCAGAGTAGAGGGACAGGCGCACATGAACGACTGCCATCATCCCGGCATATACAGAGAGGTATCCTTCAGGAGCTATGGCTGGATGAAAGCCTTCAGTTCGAGTGTGGTTAGGAATTAAGCACAATTCAGAATCAGGGAAATATCCATAGAAATGCTTAATGAGCGTTAGGTAGGGTTGTCGTTCAAGAGCACGTAGCTCAACTGCTTGAATTTACTAAAAAAAAAAAAAAAAAACAAAAAAAAACACTTACAGCTGATGTGTTCGAATTAAAATAGGTGAACTTTAATTTTTATATAATTCCAATTAAAAATTTGTAAATTTTCTTTTAACCCGATTTATGGCAAATCAAATTTCTATAAAAATTTATTCAATAATTTTCACAAGTTAACAAACATAAGAGAACTGGTAGACAGACAAAAGACTACGACCTATATTTTAGGTCATCCTATGAGCTATCTTATGATAAAAGTACACATAATAATTTTTTTTGTGGTAAAGTAACAAACAGGCAAATATTTGAAATGTCTCTTCGCTCTAGGAACTACATCTGCGTGTTTGCTAAGTATTGGATTAACTAGTATAGCAATACAAGCGCGATTGTTACAGGTTAGATGACTTATTTCGATATAGTATATAAGTTAGGATTAGGAAAGTATAAATTCCGTACAACAAAAGCAATAGTTTACCTGCTATAGACGAAAAAACAAATAATCTTTATAAGTTTTAGTTTATATGAACTGCAATCGGACAAAATGGAATAAAACATTCATAGAATATATTTTGATCACATTCTTTGGTAATTACATTATAATACAAAAATAAAAAAATACCTAAACCTAAATCTGAATATTCTATTTCAAATATTAGTCGATCCTTGCCACTTCATCCGCGATATCCAACGAAATCAAAAAATATGTTAATAGTATAACTGATATTAAGAGTTCCCGGCTAACCACCGGATTTAAGACCTGATCACCCTGATTCGCTTGATCTGCTAATCGTTTTACCAGCTTAGCAACACCCCGACAGCATGTACTCCGTCGTAAAAATCCACTGAATTTATTTTAGTTTCATAGTTTATTCTTTATCTAGTTACCTGTTCATTTATTTGCTTTGAAAATGGTAAAAAAAAACTGCTTTAGTCGTCTAGGTGAGGAATCATAATTCTGAGTTTTCCATTACAACGTCGATATATCGAAAATTTAAAAAGATTTATTGTAAATTTTGTAAGCATAATTAAATTATTTTTAGTATTCGCGAATAAGATTAAACAAATTTGCGGATATTTTATTCATTCGCATAATAAATCTAGCTACTATTTGTTTGTTTGTTTGTTTGTTTTTTATTTATACGCTCCTATGACAACTGCACGAATTTTCTTCATAAGATTTTATTCGACAGTCATCGCCGTTAGCGTTAAATTAAAAATCAGTTTTACAATAAGTAGCAGCCAAATACAGCTCACATTTTGGAACACGGAAAACTCTTAGCAACAGGATCACAGTGATTAACAAAGTCACCGCCTAATATTTGAAGTTGTTTGTCAAATCGCAATCAAAGCTGTTGGAAGTCTATAAAAGTAGCAAAATTTCGAAATGAGTTCAAAGAAGGCAGCTAATGCAGCGGTTAGTTATGCGGAATTGTTCAAACGATGTCCTTTGAATCAGCATTCTCGCCTTAAATTGCTCTTTGATAAGAGCAAACAATATAAGGAGTTAATTATTAAATTATCTCTGTTATTCATTTATTGATTAATTAAATACTACATTCTATAGGAAACTGTGTGCATTACCTGAAGAAATTCCAAAAATTAATTGGGAGTTCTATAAACATACTCTAAGGCCAGCGTTGATACCTTTGGTTGATGAATTCCAAAAGAAGTATAATGAATTAAATATTCCTTACCCAGAAGATCCTTATACAGCTCAAATTGACGAACTGGCAGAACAGGCAAAGGTAATGCAATTATCCTTATTTTAATATAAATATTTATTAAAAACAAGAAAAAAAAACGTATGCTAGGAAGAATATTACAAGTTTATCGAGGAGTCAAATAATCGAATTAAGGAATACGAAAACGGAATTACTAAAATTAAGGCTAAAGTTCCATTTGATCAAATGACTATGGAAGAATTTTGCTACTTGTATCCAGAAATTGCACCAGATTTCATAAATAAACCATCATTTTGGCCGCATGATCCAGATGAGCAACCTAAACCGAAAAAAGCAAGGGAAAGTGCTGAAAACGTTGCAAGTCCTGCTGAGAAGGAGGCCAAAGTGCCGGCCGATGATGAAAGCGAAACAGCAGCACCAGCTCTTTAAAAAAATTGTGACGACAAGGAACCACCAGCAAACTAAAGTACTTCAGCCCGATGGCGATAAAAAAGTACTTTATATTTATTATCCCTTGTCCTTCTGAATCTAAATTTAATAAAAGTTATTTAATTCTAATTGCTGAACAGGAATTTTTGCATTGTTTTATAAGGTATTAAGTTTTTAGCCTATCTTTGGCTAGCTTTTGAGGCACTCCTAGAAATACTAAAATTGCTTCTGTATGGACATTATTTAATACATTTTTTTTTTAAATTTATAATTTATATTATAAAAGTAGAATATTTTAATTTTCCAATTCTTTTGTATTTTATAAAAAATTTTATTAAAAAAATCTGAAAAGCTGCAAAGACAGTCTAGGTGTATAATTTTTTATTGAACTTCTCAGAAAATTTAATATATTCAAAAATAAAAGTATTTTAAATTGATTGACATATTTCAATCTGAAATTATAACACTGATTCCAGAAAAGAAGATGAAAAATAATTTTTTTTAATGTTGAACAGTAATTAAAAGGTTTTAACCATAAAGACGCACTTTTAATATTAAAATTACCATTTATATTGACTTAGTCTACTGACAAGAGTACAAACTTAATTTAACTTATTTCGAATTAATTACATCAGATGTGGTCTTTCCATTGAATTTTTCGCCGATTCCCAACTGTACGTCGCAGTTCATTAACGTTTAATGTTATGCATCGTCTCTTTGCCGGATAAGACACTAGATACCTTGAAGATGTTAAATAACTCATTCATGCGAAATACAGGAAAGTGGTTTTAGCAAATTCATTAGAAATTCTTAAGGAACTGAAAACAGCCCTAAGACGCTGTACGATTAGAATGTACTTCGGTACATTCTCAAGTGTGTATTTTGTACAAAAGCGCATTTACTTCATGAGACATGTATCAGACCTTGTTGTAGTTTCTAACACTGCAATTCCTGTTGTGGAAATAAGACTCTTGTAATTTCCTCGGTTGCAAACAATGAAGATTCGTTGAATTTCACTTCACATTCAAATGAGGTTTTGATTTTCTTTTCCACTGTCGATAGTTTCCACAAAAAGACGTTCCAAGAATCAACCAGGCATAAGTAAGGAGACGACAACGATCAACTGGTGGCAGGTGGAATATTCCCTAGCTTTACTCCACGGAAAGATTGAAATAAATTATGAATAAGGTGATGATAGTCTTTAAACTATTGAAACTGTTTAAAATGTAAAATTGAACTCATTATCTTTAATTTGATTCAAATTGTTTTCTAAAAATTTTAAATATAAGGAAAGCGTCGTAATTTTTATAAATTTTTTAATTTTTTTTTTAAAAGAGTTTATTCTATTTATGAACTTGAAAATTTTGAAATTTTTAGATTTTTAGACGGTAATTGAAATTATTTAATATTAATGTGAAATATTCGATTTTTAAGAAAGTCTTGTTGCTTAAAAAAAATTAACAAATATATTTGGATTCATCTAAATTTGAATTTCTAATTCCAGTACGATTAAAATTAATTAATCTCCCTATATGTACGCATATGAAATTTTAAATTATGTTAAGAAAGGCATAAATCAGGATCGGGCGAAAGCGATTTTTAGGGAACTAATGAACCAAATTTAAAAATTAAAATGGCGCGGAAAAGAGAATTTAATAGGTATTAAAATGAGGTGTAACTCGACCCCTGTTCAAATTAAAAATTCTAGGGGTTACCTAGCCCCCTCTTTTAGGTTGACATCGAGTGATGAAAATGGAACTTATCTATCCGAGCAATTGTTTTAAAAATAGCGATAAATATCCCGAAGAAAAGCTTGTTTTATTTTTTGTTGGATCAACTGGTATAATTATCTTAGCTATTTTTAAAATCCAATTTTACATGAATAGTATTTTTAATAATAGAGGAAAGGAACATTTCGATATTTAGTAGTAAAAATCTTTCTTCAGGTACGAGAATGGATCAATAGTAGTGCGAGTGGTTTACAAATCCATAGGACGTAGGTTCGATTCCCACTTTTTAATGTCCGTTGAAATTTAAGAAATATGAAAGATATCAACAAAAAAATTGCTTATAGTTTTATTAAAATTTCATACCGAGATGTAGATGTTTTATGATTTTGTTATTGCTATAAAATTTTACCGAAAATTTCATTAATTAATATCGAACTTTGCCATTTGAGTTAATCGTAGAGTTGGAAATATTCACCTCAAACACGCCCTGCCAGCAGCCTCGCCCTAGTTGCCTTCAACCGAATCCGAGCCCG
Source organism: Proctacanthus coquilletti (assembly GCA_001932985.1). NCBI lineage: Eukaryota > Metazoa > Arthropoda > Insecta > Diptera > Asilidae > Proctacanthus > Proctacanthus coquilletti. The sequence continues at coordinate 486,152 of MNCL01000053.1, read as the reverse complement.
GTTAGGGCTAATTTCCCGAACGAACGAAAATTAGGTCCTTCCGAACCAGGAAAACGTCTGCGGCGGACATAAGTCATAATTTAATTAAAACGCAATCTCGCCACAGCAGCGTCGACGATTCCGGCCCCCGACCCCCTGAAAAGGGTGAAGGACGGAAGATAGGGCTCGAGCTGGTCTCTAATTAAAGCGTGCGTCCCCCGTTGTCGTTGTCCCGAAAGTGTACACCTTTTAGGCGTAATTATTTTTTCTCCAATTAGATAATTGAAAAAAGCTAATTATCGCAGCGATCATCAATCATGTGGAGAGTCGTCGCATTTACCTACACATGTAGGGCATACAAATGAGAACTGATGCCTTGGGTAGCACAGGTGTGAGGCGGAGGCGGGTGCGCGAAGGTTTAGTAGAGCGGTGGAAGACGTGAAATGTTAATTAATGAGAATAACGCTTTCACGTGAATCCGGTACACGGCGGCTGCTCGAGTCAGCATTGGGCTGACTTCAAGGAAATCTGAGAAGGTGATCCCGGGATGGCTAATAATGAAAACCTTCTCTTGGTTGCCGGGCGGTCAGGGGTGCGGGCTGGAAACGAGAAAGTCCCAGAATAAGGAAGAGAAAGAAGTTGAAGAAGAAGAAGATGAGGAGCCACCAGAACGAGAGCGGACGAACAGACCGACCCACAGATGTTGTTGGAAGACGCTAGACCACTTTACTCCACTTTTAATTAACGGAAAGTGGTTCATTAGAGCTTATTCATTAAAGCTGGGAGTAATTAGTGAGCTCTAATGAATGCTTCCATAATAATATCTGAAACTGAAATGGCGCTAAATGTATATATTTAGGGATGGAAGCGCACTCACACAATCCCGCCTTCCGAGCGCACACACCCATCCAACCAGAAACTCAGGCCCATCGTCGAAGGATGTCTCGTCTTCTGCGTCCCAGACGGGATCTTGAGCACGGTACCGAACGGCTGTGTGCGCGCCCTCTGTTGCCAGAAATTGGAACCGCACCAATACCAGAAACCAGACACTGGGTGCCCGGGAGCCTGTCTAATTGCCTAATGGAAATGTAGAGCGGGAGGGGTGGTCCGTTCGCACTAATTTCACTTGATATAAAGGCGAAATCAAAGCCGGAAAGGACACGATATGAGTGACATGTGTCACTGGAGTGCACCACTGGTGCAGTCAACGCCACATTCGGACTACAGAGAGCGCGCACTAATGATGCCGACTCCTGTGGACTTCTAATTCTTGCCGAGATAGCACTTAGGGCGAGCGCGGAGGTCACATCGTCATCCTGGCCGTCATAATGGCACAATGGGCCAGTTTGCTCCGTTGGCGTGGATGTAGATGGCGCTAGCTTATTTCAACCTCTTCCTGAATGGACTTCAGCTGACTGCTTTGCTACTTTTAATTGACTGCCTAATTAAAAGTGAGGCTCCGAGGCTCCGCTCCTCCCCCTGTCCTACTATGCTTACTCTGCACTGCGTTCGTTCGCGCGCCGGAGTATGGCTCAGGAGGGATGGGGGTAACCAGGACCAGGCCGGGAGTATTTATTCAATTTGAAGTTTTTTAATTGGAACAAACAAACGAGAAACTGAACGGAACGAGAGTTACAACGAGTGCTGTTAGCGAAAATGTCATTGAAATTAACGAGATATGAGCCACGGGAGCTGCTGCTATATCCCAGTGTACCCTTTCTGCTACTCTCTTAATTACTCCCAATACCGGTCGGAAACGGGTACGGCCGTATTATGAACTGTGGCATAATTTTTGTATCTTTTTTTTCGACTCGAGTGGATCCCGTGGGATTCCGGGTTCTTCTGGTCCGTTTTACTTAAAAAAAAAAAAAAATATTAAATCCGTATGACGCGCAAACGAGTGCTCAGATTATAAAAATTTTCGTTCTCGTTGCAACTTATTCTATATCCCACTTTCCCATCAAAATTTAAGAACACTAATTGAAACCGCAGTTTTTGCAAAAAAAAAAAAAAAAAATATAGTCATCCCCTAATTGGCCTACATTAGATTTATTATCAAAAGTAGTTCATTTAAATGGATAAGGACTTAGTCCTTGGACTTCTGTTACTTTCTGTAGTCCTCTAAACGATGACATGAATTTCATCTTGGAGTGTATGTTTGAAATGTTTCTTTATTCAAATTTCCTCATTTTTACTTCTACTACTTTACGTGAAAAACCTGTGATGGAAGTTAGGTACGTTTTGTTTCTCAGGTAATCCCACGTATTTCAAAATATTACAGGTATCTACTTATTACACACTGACTTTTCAATATCATTTAATAGTACTAATTTCTAATTATGCATTTTTGATTATCACCACTTGAGAAGTTATAGTCGACAAAGATATCAAAATCTATCAAATAGTGAATTCTTAAGAGGTAATTTCCCAATTGAAATTATTACTTTTTATCAAAACCAAAGATAAGTAATGTTTTTTACATGCCTGTGTATAGATGTAATTTTTTACTCCCTTCTATAGTTTTGATGGGTTGTGGTAAAAAGGATGTCCATGGAATGGCCTTGGTCTCATGAAAGCCACTATCCATTTGATCTTACTACCTTATTTCTAATGACATTGAGATTAGTATCAAACGAAAGGTCCTAATAAAAGGATTTAAGGTATAAAAATAGAATTTACGATGTTTCAAGAAATATTTTATTATATTTTAAATTTAAAAACAATATTAACCAGGTTTGAATTTTTTACGTGTCTGTTTGAACTCGCATTTAGTAAAAACTTTTGAATGGATTTAGATGAAATTTTCACTAATCTATAACTTCGTGCTCAAGAAGTGTTTAAACAACGTTAATATATTTATTCTATTTCTATTATTCTAAAATCACTGCTAAAGTTATTAGAAAAAGTAGCAAATTTGTAGGAATATTCACGCAGTGCAGATTTGAATATTAAAAAACTCTAGATAGAAATTATCTTGTTTGTGCTAAGTGTTACATTGAGGTGTTATGAATATTACTACCTTTTATAAGTTTTATAATTATAGAATAAATAATTAATAGATATGTCCACTGAAAAATAAATAGAATAAATCTTTTTGCGGCTTAAAAAACTATTGAATGTTCTTTAAAGAGGATTATTATATTTCGTTTTAAATACTCTTACGTCGTTTTTTTTATCGAGTTTCACAAAAGATGTTTTATTATATCACTTAAATTTTGGCAATGTGTAAATTTTTTTACACACTTTAAAAGAAACTTGTTCTCTTCTTTAATTTAGTAATTAATGATTAATTAATTACTATTGCATTATTGTTTTATCCTTTCTAAATGAAATTCAGACAATGTGGTATTAATAAATTGAATTTTTACCTTCCCACAAAATAAAAAAAAATTATAAATATATCATAAAACATTTTGAAGTTTGTTAATTAAGTTAAGCAAACAAAGTTCATTCGCTCCTGAATAAATAAAAATTGTATAATTTCGTTTCATCAAAGTAAATTCAGCCCATTCGCTCAAGATGTAGGATGCACTTTCATCCTCCTAATTAAGTGCACTTATTCGCATATTCAGAAGACGGAGGACGGGATTTAATTAGAAACGCATTACTTGTACTAATTATGACATCAATCCGAATTAAGTTAATTGCGAATTCCTAGTTATCACCCTGGTATGAATATAAGTTCCACCGGCGGCGGTGAAATTCCAAAGGATCTTCTGTAGGGTGAGTCCCTGAATAAAAGCAAGATGCTCCGGCGAAACTATGTTAAATTAAGAAAAAGGAGGCGAGGGTACAATGCCTTCTGCATTATGCCGTAAAAAATAAAGTGAGGAAAGGAAAGTGAGAAAGGTAGACAGACGGCTTGGGCTGGTTGGAGTTATGCTTCTTCTAAAGGAAGAAGCATGACTACGACGACGCCGCCGGGAGGAGTGGGCAAAACAATTTTTCTCGTCGGCCCTTAAGCGAGAGTGTACATGTTTTAATTAATATCGTGTATCAAATTTTAATTAACTCGCGTCCTGGCTGAGAGTTTTTGCGTCATGTTATTTTTTACTAATTATCTCTCTCGCGCACAACTTCGGGGAGTGTCTTAATTTGGCCATTTTTCCCTCCTGCGCTCTTTAATTTGGATAAGATTTAAAATTTAACGAGCTCTGCGGTGTCTGGTCATTTAGTTTTTGCTCAGGATTTTCTTCAATTGAACACCAATGTAATTACATAAAGGCTTGGAAGAACGTGTGTACGTGGTTGAAAACATATCGAAATCGTATAGCGTACTTTTCCATTTAAGTATCCATTGTAAATCAAAGTTTTTAATTAATGAGATTCATAAACATAAATCGACATCGTACAAAACATTTGCGGAAATCTAGTGTTAGGTCGAATATTCTAGATTTTTTAATCTTAATTTCAAAAAAATTGAACCATTCGGGTAATCAGTTACTTTACCTTCCCATTGGTGAACACAGAAGGTATGTTCTGCCTTCACAAAAGATTCTAACACTTTTATTTTTGCGTACATCTACATCACTCAAGGTGTCTACAGGTCGGTGCGGGTGAGGGTTTATTATTCCTTTCATAAATGTAAATTTTACCAAAAGTTATTTAACGAGTTTAAATAGAGTTAGCTTTTAAGATGTATCTTCAGTAATATTTAATAAAAATAATAATTCTTACCAAGAAAATTATCAGAGTCAGAGATCCTCAAAATTCAGAAGGAAATGTTGATTGTCTAGTAAGATTTAATAATAAACCAAATTTCAGGTTAATACTTTTATCCAATCTAGAAAACACGATAATAATATTTGCTTTTGAAATACGAGGTCCAGACAAAATATCATTACTATAAAATTTAAGAAATATGTCTTGAAAGTGTTAATTAAAAAAATTTATGAAAGTAGAGATTTTTAGGCTTGAAAATTTCACGCTTAGAACCAGTACGAGTATTTTATAAATTGTTCTATCGATGAACCCTTTCGTATATTTATCAGATCCTCTACATTAGCTCAGAATAAATCTTTGTTTGTTTGTTTGTTTGTGTGCCTGTTTACTAACCCCTGATACAGAAACACATGAGGTTTGAATTTTATTTTTAAACAGAGAACGAAATTACAGACAAAGTTTGTTTCAAATAAAAAAGACGAAGTTCTAAATTAAAAAAGCTTAAATTAGGGAAAGCAACTAAGCCACTCAGAAGTAGTGTTCTATCATAATCGATAGCGGTAAGCTAGGCTAAAGTCTTAGCCCATTAAGCTATTTCTGGAATCATAGCTCATTTTATAGAGTCTCTAGTTCCAATTTTTGAAGTTTTTAGAAATTTTTTTCTTATTTTCAAAGAGTTTAGTAGATCGAAGCACGGTTACGTAACACCCAAGAGTTAGTCGCATTAGGGTCTTTTAGGATGAAATAAGAAAAGCTTTAAATAATTGCTGACCAATTTTAGGGTTGTGAAATGGTTCCATCGAAGGGTCAGATTTATTCCTATGCGATACCCAAGTAGTTAATATTTTATTCTCTTCATAGTTTTGTTCCAAACTGAGATTAGATGAATTATCAGAGGACAAACAATTAGTGTTAGTGAAGAATTCTGAAACTAAGTGATTAATATCCCGGCTGTATCATCAATAGCATGATGACGCGTACAAATTACGATCTTTTTGCTGATGACGCACTAAATCGGTGAACCCTAGCAACTTGTCTACTATTTGCTTGCCGTTTCAGTAACTCAATAGCAAATTCAATGCTTACTAGCACATCAGTCTAAGGACTTTTTGAATGGAGTGTATATTCAGGGTCTTATAAATTCTCGTCCGTTCTTGTAAAGATTGAACAACTGCAGTAATCAAAGGAATTTTGTCTAATGGTTGTCGCCGAAGTATGGGTCAAATTGGCGAAATGTATGAAGAAATCCTTGTCCTTGTCCTTGCTCATTACCCAGCTTTGGATCACAGGGTGTATCAGGCTGGCGACAAAAGTCGCGGCGGGATGATTGTCTCATGGCGTTGGTGGCGCCCACTCACGTCGTCCTTTGGTACCCACAATGCGATACCCATTCCCGGTGCCTTTGACGATGGAGAACTCGGAGGCAAATTACGACGAGATGACAAGGCAATATGAGGCAGTAATTTGATGTAGAGAAAGTCAACCTAAGAATTAATTAGACGCATGTAATTAGCCAGAGCGCTATTGAGTAACAAGCGACCCACTCCCGGACTGCTCCAGCCGCCCACCCGCCGCCGGCTCTCCCTGTTTTTCGCAAATTGAATGTAAAGCGGTTCGTATGGAACACAATGGCTAATTAAACCGAATGTTATACACAATTAATTAAGCTAATTAGTAGAGAAAACCAGCTACGTTCACACAAACTTAGACGACGACTACGACGGATGCCGACGTCGAGGGCTCGTCGTTCGCATATGCAGCACCACCGAGCGCCACAGTCCCACATAGAGGCGCTCCCGGCTCTGTTCCTGCCGACGGGCCCGACCGGAGCAGGAGCCTGGGGCCCGGGGCGCCGAATACAGGCAGGTTCTCTAGTGGTCAATTAAGAGTGGAATTGTGACATGTCTAGTAAATTAAAGTTTTGTATTCATAAACAGTCGCCTAATTGCTTGTTAGTGCGCTTATGTGTACTCGAGTGTGACTTTTCAGATGTTGCACAAAAGTTCACCTCCTTTGAGCGGGCCTCGTACATTTTAATTTTGCTCGTCGTCCTCTTCTCATAGATTTTCGTGTCCGCTCCCGTTCCCGGTCGCTCGCATCGGTCCCGGTTTAGCCCCCCTGGCCGGACAGAGCGAGCGAATGGGACAGAGTGCGGGAGAAGTGTGTTCTGCATTGTTCTGATTTTGATCTTATCCCCAGTTCGCCGGGTTTTCATCTAAATTGCGCAATTACGGAAAATTTTGAATTAATAGGATTTTACCCGGCCGCTCGACCCGCTGATTCCCCTTGGCCGATTCATATGGTCAGTCGCTATTGCTTCATGGCGTTTTCATTATGAAGCTTTTACGTTCCACATCAAGGCTGCTTTCAAGAGTCGACCTCACGGGCAGGTGGATAAATGCAATTGTCTTGCAACTGTGCGAGGAGTTAGACTGTCAAGGAAGTTTTGGGACGCTTTCTAGTTTTGTCCAGGATTTAAAATTGAAAATATCTGCACAGACAATCCGACCTTCATCATTCATCCGGCTTAGGACTTTTCAAAAGTAAATTTGCCGAGAAGAACATAAACCTACATACGCGCGTATACCACTTCAAAACTAATTAAGAAACTTAATTTTCTTATTACTCTTTACAATCGATTAAAATGCACGAATCGCAACTGGAAAGTTTTAAACTTGAGATATTTGCAGTTGTTGTAAATACTTGGACAGTAGATTATCAGTTCAACAATGTCTGCTTCGATCCAGACAAATTTCGTTCATTGATGCAATTATCGAAGAGAACACAATTTAATTAAAAACTGGGGAAATTCTGAGTATTTTCATAAAATTAGAAAGCGATAAAATGTGTAACTTTTAAGTATGTTGCTATAAAATTTTTCGAGTTGCAAAATTTTGCATTTTACGTTTATTTTGCACCAAAGTTCGAAAGGTATAACGAAGGATGAGACTTTACTTTTCGAAACAAGTGTTTATTTCTGTAATTTATTTGTATTTGAATCTATACAAAATATAAAATAAAATCTTTTGTTTTTATCAAAAATCGTAAAATCTTTTAATTTTTATCAAAACATCATCAAAAGCGAGCAAGATTTTGATAGTCCCTATGATCAAAAGATGTACTTGCTTTTTTTCTAAGCATTATGAGAACGTGTTTGTAATAAAATAAATTTAATTTGATAATTTCATTACCCTAAATTATTGAGCTTCTGTAGGCGATATACAATTTTAGTTGGTTTTTTAACCAACTCTTACAAATGGTACATGAGTTAAGTATGATAATAAAAATCTTAAATTTTGCTAGAGTTACTTTAAAGACAACGTTGGTTTGGACACAGATGACCCATGTGTTACAATATCATAAAAATATTATATAAATAGAAAAAAATTGGAGCGCCTACTTATTACTTTAACTCAAACTTCTTTATTATTTATTTTTAATTTTTTATTCATATTTAAGAACGTTCAGTCGAATTTTAGAATTCCAGTCTGTCTATTTGTTCGTTTGTCTAAACTAATCTTAGATGCGGTTAAACTGATACCATAATTCTTCGACGAAGTTCTAGAAGTCGTCAAATGCTACAAGGTTTTCCTATCTCACCATGTTAAAGAAATATCGGGGTGAAAACGTTTTAATCTTTAAGAAGTTTGTTAATCCTAGTTATAGAAGTGATTAAATTTATACTAATGGATTTCTGCACAGTTTCAGAGGCTATTTCTGGCCAAAATCTCATCTCAATAAGACGTTTCGAAAATTGTCCATGCAAAATGTGATAGTGACTTCCGTTTGAATTTTCTCTTTACCATGAAATTTAACATAATTAATTGAATTTTGATTGAAAAGTATATAAAATTTTTAATTAGATGAAATTGCTTTAAATGGGTCAATTTTTTGTAGTTTACATGTACTAGTTCAGATTAATCGAACTCACCTGGATTACATATTTCTATAGGTCAAATTAAAGAGCTCTTAGACTTAAAATTCTCTCAACATGTTTATAATGAAAATGTTAATTAAAACGTTTATTCAAAAGATTAATTTCGACCTAATTTCTACGACACTGAGCAGAGATTTAAGCGTATTTAAGTGAATCTGTTTCAACGTTCAGATGCAGATCGGTTCAATAACGCAGAATGCATTTCTGTTTCGATGGGATCTGGTGTGGGTGTTTCAGTGTTTCATTAAAAAGGACAAAGACAATGAAGGAGAAACATTTTGCAGAAACATGTCTGATGAAAGGCCGTCCATTAACCGTCATTAAAACTCATTTACTTTCGTTGTAGTCATTTCATTCGTCGTGATTCCTTTTAATCTGCATTCAATTGAATCACTCCACCTGTACAAAGCAATATTCGAAATGGATTTGGGAAAGAAATTGAAGATCAGTAAAAAGTCAGGTGAAAGCCATTTTCTCCCCGAGCTCCCCAACGTCGGCGGCAGCCAACTCCCGTCCCCCATCCACCTATACATACGTTCGGTCGGTCTCCAGGCTGTGGCAATTACATTACGCCGGGCAATAACACAAATTGCTTTTATTCTCTCCGAAATGATTAATTCATTTCTAGAGAAAGGCGTCCAATGCATACAATCCCATATGGTCTGGAGTGGGACGGATTGTGGGGGAGATCGGACACGAGTAGGATGTGGCAGGAGTACGCTATCCCGGCTATCCCGGTGGGCGACGGCGGGAAGACACTGTACCTGGAAAACTACAACTTCTACTAGCGGGATCCTAACGTGTTTTATGTGTACATAAAAAGGAGGAACGTGGCAATTCTGGTATTAAGGTGGCTGTAAAGCTTCTTTCGGCCCGAACACATGCAGCACACTGCGTAATCGTAAATTCAAATTGACGGCAGCATTGTAAACCAGGGATATGAACTACTGCTCATGGAAACCTGGGCAGGGGATTGGAGGCGGGTCCGACTTCGACGTCTCGACCTGAGTCCTCCGTCCAGGATCCGGATGTGTACTTCGCAGGGAAATGGACGTCATCCGACAAGGATTTTCACCAATTAGTGAAATTAGTTGGATCTGCGAGAAACCAGCTTCATCTCCGCCAAACGAAGGGATTTCGAGTTATTTATTGACGGTGATCACACTACCCCTTCATGGTCCTGTAGTAATCCGCCCTGTCCAATAGGCGAAGTGGGATCATCCTGGATGTGTTTAAATTCTTATTGGCTTCAACAAAACAAGTTTAGTTAAAGCTTCTCGAATAAAATTTTATTTTATATTTGCATCTTTATATTTTCGAACTTATTTTTAAATCATTCTCACTGTTTTATAACTTAAAGTTATGATTTAATTTTTTAAAAACGAGATACACGTTTCCATACTCGTTTAATATACCAACGGTCCAATAAACATGACTTTATTTACTTTTTATTTCGACCTTCCTTCCAAGTATGGACGCAAAATAATTTTGAATTTTTTTAATTAAGAAGAAAACAATTTCAAAAGCAAGATGAATACTAAGAATAAGCTTTCGGGTTATATTTTAAGAAATATCCAAAAATATTCTATAACGTTTTTTTTTCAATTTTCAAACATTGTTGAGGGAATTTGTTTGTGGAATCGGAGCCAACGACATTTTGAAATTACGCTTACTAATTTTTTTATTTATAAACCTGATTACATGCAAAGATATTACAAAAACTTAATTTTTCGCCTTCATAGGTCAATAAAGCTCCTTGAAAAAGAAAAGAATAACTTGAATTTTATAGTTAAAATGGATTTTCTGGAAAATTGTTTTCTTTCAACCAAAATTAAGGACAGTGTATTTTGTCGAAAATATAAATAAACAATTTATAATTCTTGTCGAAATTGTTTTTACGCAAATAAATTTTAAACACATGCAGATGAAACACTCAAATCGGGAGTGTTTTTATATGATGAATCGTGCAGTCGTCCTTCTGCAATGGGTTTAAGAAATTGAATTATTTTACATTTTCTGATAGCAGAAGTGTTTGACAAGTATAAGCAATTTTTCTTGATATAATTAACTTATTTTTTTTACAGTCTCAGATTTTTCTTTTTACAGGATTTGTAGGGATAAGATGTACTCCCATATATTCCTTTATAATTCCATAGTTGTAGTGCTATTTTTTATGTTACATTTGAGGGTATTTCAGGAATATAAATTATTCATAAAATCTGAAATTATATCCTTTATTATTATACTATACGTTTTTTTTAATTCTATCACACTCCCAAATTAAAATTGTATTTTATGCCAATATAAAATTTCAAATATGTCCCGTTTTCTGCTAGCGTGCAATATTGAAAATTTTGGAACAGGATAGGTATTATATTGAAAATCGGAAAATCCCCCTTCATATCTAAAGCCCTCCAGCAGAAGATAGGGAGGCTAATTCAATTTACGAGGAATTTTTCCCATAGTTTGATTTTGCCATTTGTAATAAATTTAGTATCCCCGGTCTCTCGCGAAAATCCACAACCGGCAGTAGGAAAAGAGAGGTGAGCTTTCCACATCAAATATTTATCCGAAACCGCCGATATTAATTACCAAGTTGAAATGGAGTTGAACTCCAGAACAAACACGGCTCCGTTTAATCAAAGGGTAATAAAAAAGTAATAACAATCTCATCAGATGGAGTGCGGACCGGGCTAGGGCTGGGTCCGGGTCCCGCGAGGCCTGCTGTAATTAAACAATTCTCTGGCACATATCAATCACACGGGAAGATAAGCTTTATGTAATAAAGCGCGGGCCCAGCCCCGGCCCGGCCTAGCCCTAATATCAAAATAATTTTGCTGGAGCTCGGAGCGGCGGCGGAGGCTCTCCTCCGATGTCGCGGGAACGGCCCTGGCCGCCCGTCGACTGTTGTATCCACCATGGCCCGGTTCAACTTATTCTGTAATCAAAAAAATTTTTTTAATTAAATTTCGCGGGTTATTTATTGCGTCATGTTGTTAGCCAGGACGGAGGCAAGAAAAAGGACGACGTCGGAACCGGAGTCGCTAGCGATAGCCTCACCCACGCCACCGCCGCCGCGATATCGCTCCTACAGTCAGCGGTGAAGTAATTATTGCCATGGCGGTGGGAGCTGCTCTAGATAGATGTTCCATTGGAGCTCCGGGCCCCGGCTGCCGACCCCGTCCCGACACCCCATATATAGACATATTTCGCCGGGAGAACGGCGGCAGGTCTACTGGCCCTGTTTCTGTAATTCCCCCCTTGCTCCCCCTCTTACAATGAGAAAAATGCAATTAAAATTTTCATTAATTTATCCGCTTTTGTGATAGCACTTTATTTGTTTAATTAAATTTTAATTAGCCCTGCTTTTCTTAAGGGCCTCCGTAACCAGTTCTTGACTCCAGGAAGTTGTGGTGCTTAAGTATCGTTAAATGTTGGCGCAGGAGTTTTTAATGCCCGCTTCTTTCCCGTCTGCTCCTGCTCACCTTTCGCCTTCATCCAGCTGCTAACGGACTTGTTTAAGATTTTACGTAAAGGAGGTGCTTTCTTTGTAATCGCACTTTATAACTAGATTGACTTTTAATTGAAATTATCTGCCAGCTTCGTGGGCTGCTTACAAATGGGCCTTAAGTGCTCTGATACCGTCTCCCTGCCTTCGAACGCCCCGCCTCCGCTGCTCAAGAATTTTCCACCTCTCAGCTCGAGGGCCAATCAATGCAGATCAATTGCCGACTGATTTATTAAAACTTTTTATATTCTACTATTCAACCCAGCGGTGGTGGATAATGCGGTAGGTGTTGTTGTTGTAGAGTAATTCAATTACTCCCACACGGCGCCCTGATTAATTATCGTCTGTTTGGATTTACGCATTTGCCCTTCTTCGGTAACCCTTTCGGCCTCATTGCGTTATGCCAAGTAGTTTCAAAAGGTTTCCACTTGCGTCTAGCAGAAGAGGAACGCACCAACAAAAGATAATTTTAAATTTAAAATGTTTTGAATAGCTCTTCTATGATTCCATACGAAAGGAGCTTCTAGGCCCTCCTAAACGGAAAAACTTATAGACTTAAATTTTACAAATGTTATGCAATTCATGGATCCTAAACATCGGGGTATAGTGAAAAAGACGTTTCTGACTTGAGAGCAAATGTATTATATTTTTAATTATTTTTTTTATTAAGAAAAAAAAAAAACCATATGGGACACCGTCAAAGTTGTCGCTCTTCGTTCTATTACGTTCCAATGTCTCTTAATTTTCTAAGTGCGTTCAGTAGATGCAGAAATATACATAGACGAAATTCTAGTAATATTCGTAAATCTTCTAGGACTAATCTTGGTTTCTAAGATATCAATCCCATAGTTCCTAGAAAATAAAGAGCAGACGTGCAAACGCCCGACCATATTTATAAGTTTATTTCGGAGTAATAAAAATTAAAGGGCGGTTCAAATGGAAAGGACACAATAGACAAGTAGATAAAATTGTAGTAATATACTTAAACCTCCAAAGTTCTTGAGCAAGTTTCGAAAAATATAAATATGAAGTAGTTCTAATAGAAACCCAAAACAAAATCGTCTTATCTGATGCTAGCGTTTTATGGGTACGTTTATAAGTACTCTGCAGTATTTTCAACAAGATCATTTTCAAGCTCCAAATTGGAACCTGGAAATATTTTTAATCTCTGCTACGTCAGATCGTGGAAATTAAGGCTATGAAGTCGAAAATCGAGTCTATTCTCTTAGGAATGCATAATATAAAAAATTGTATGTTCTAGGAAACGTGTGGTCTCCATAAAACGTTACATAGTAGAAAAATTTATACTTAAAGTAGTATCTTAGAGCTTAGAGTTCTCCAGTCGTAATTTTTCTGTTCTTTAATTTTTTGTAATGGAATAAATTTTAATTAACAATGTGAATTTGATGCATAAGAATTAAGAATGCTTAAACTAGTAAAATAAAGCAATATGTAAAAAACAAAGTAGCAGTAGTAGCATTTTAAGTCATCATGTAATTTTATTCGAATTTTAAATCACACTTTTTAAACTCAAAAAGAAAAGAATTTATTCTATTAATTTTTACCATTGAGAGAGTGCGCAAAGGAGCATTACGATCTCGAGAGTAAAACTGGATTAAATATAATAAATCTAGAATGGCACCTAAAAAGTTACAACAAAATTTTTTAATCTTTAAACCAAGTTTCCATAAAACCTCAAAAGGGGTAGTTCTATCATAGTTCTTTTTTTTATTTTTTCCAATTATTTTACTATAGTCGAAAATCTTGTAAATAATCTTAGAACTTCCTTCCTGAAAGCATATTTACCGTCTGCTTTTTCAAATCTTACGTAACATGTAGAAACACATGAACAATTATAAAGTTAAATAGTGCAAATTTAAATAGCAGTTTAGTTGATACTTACGAATTTTCTAAAAATCCTTAATAAGAAGGTGTTTTTTCGTTGATCAAGACCGTTGTACATAACTTCAATAACACAATTAATAAACAAATAAACCTCTGAAAAATTTTGGTAATCTCAAATAAACATCGAGCTCGAAATCTAGAAAAAAAGAGAACCTTTTAACCTTAGTGAATTTCTACCTACTTGTAAAAAATTATTATTTGAATAAAATATTCTCTGAAAATAATTTTTAAACCTTAGGGGTTTTTTCTTCAGACTTCGTATACCCTTTTTTTCTAGCTGAAAAATCGTCTCGATATCAGAAATATGTTGCATGCCAAATAAATTAATCATCATGGTAAAGAATTAATCATCAAGTAAAGAATTTTCCCCAAATTTTCTAAGATTATGGCAAATTGATGTTGAAGTCGTAGTACCACCTGCTTCCCAGACCCCTTAAATAAGCCAAGGATAGGGCGTAAGTGAAAGTACCATAAATTTTAGCTATATTCATAAATTTATTCGACAATTAGCCTTAAAACTTACATAATAAGATCATTTTGTTTAATATTTACAATTATTTACAAAAACGACCGTATCTAGTCTAAGGAGAGCACCGACGTCGTTATCAGTTTCACTCGTTTTTGCATTTATCACTTTTGTTTGCTTTTTATTAATGTATTCGTTGATTGATGAAATTGCCATTAGAATGCCTGGACTCAGTACCGAGATAGCTTCATTAATGAGATTATCAATTGCAAAGAGTACAGAGGAAGATAGAGGAGCAAAAAGCAAATTATTGTGCCACCGTCTGGCCCCGCGGGGGGGAGACGACCGGGTGGCTTCTGCCTGTTTGTCCCTACATTAACTTTCTTTTAAACTTTTTATTTATTTTTTTTTTTTTAACTAATTTGTTCATTTCTTGCGTAGTTTGCTGTCATCCACGTGGAATGTGGGGGAGGAAAGAGCAACAACCTATTTTGAGTCAATTTCCTCCAGTGCTTAGTTTGTCAACGGAAGTTATCGACTAGATGTGGTTGGACGGGGGGCACGACCACTAACACTCCTCAGCCCTTCCTTAGCCCCCCGCCGTAATCAGTGATCTCATTTTTCACTCTTTAGATCGTCTGGGCCGGCCGACTTTTCCTTTTCTCACTGGTGGAGTAGCGCCATTCGTCGCTGTTGTACTCTTAATCATTTTGTGCCAGTCCTGTTCGCATACAAGACTCCCTGCTAGCATTGTGTACCTGTTCGGTGAAATTAAGGTAAACGTTTTATTAGGAGGTGGGGGTAACTTTTACATTATTGTAAATCGTTCTTGAGCACTCCCTTACCTGTCTCCCGGCCTCAAATGTGAACCACATTTCGTGCAGGAAAAACATTTCAGGTGAAATACAAATAAGTTGTTCTGACTATTTTTTTGGTTCTCTAGATTCGTTGTTTGCTGATTTAAAGGTGGCATCGCCTTTGCTACCAACTCATTGGGAGGAATTGTTTGACCACAACCTGAACATGTGCCGGAACAACCGAACATACTGCAATTAAAAAAGAAAAGAAAAAAAAATAAACAATAATTTTAATAATAATTGAAATTGTAGTCCACAATGGAGGAAAAAATCCCAGATTTAAATTCTGGTATTACTTGTAAAATAAGAATTTTCTCAAAAATGTAAAATTTGAGGAATAACAAAACTCTTTTAAAGAATTCTTATGAGTACCTCAAGGCATAGTTCTAGGCCTATTCTTGTTTACAAAAATATCCGTGTTATACCGATTTTTCTTTTTTAAATTAAATAAAATTCCTCTTCATTCACCTTGTTCATTAAATTTGAGACATTAGTTTTCTTGCTGTTCTTTTTCCTTTTTTATTAAAATTAATAATAAAACAGTTTAAACTATCAGATTTCTCAACACCATAGTTTTTTAAGCATTGCCTTAGTAGAACACATTTGAAATGCGAACAACCGATGTTTGGAACATAAATGTATATTTGAAAACGTCGGTTTATTTATCACAGTATGATAAAACCAAATTTAAAATTAAAATTACTGATAAGTCGTCGACTAGATAAAGTTAAACAATAATATTTTATTCCTGTTAGGTCCCCTTATAATGCGAAGTGCAACAAATTAAAATCATATAAAAAGATGTAATGATACAAAAAAAAAAACGAATATGCTTATTATTTCATTTTAAGAAAAACGTTAAATTTTTTTCATTATACGCACAGAAAAACTTAAAGTAAAAAGTCAGGTAAAACTAAAAAATTCCACAGGCATCGTTTTTTGGGTGCTGGTTCAATTTTTTCGTCACGGCTTATTTCTAAGATTAAAAATAGTGAGAAAATATTGCCTTATTTAAATAGCACTTTTATATTGAAATAAATTTCGTTTAGAAATAACACAACTAATTCTGTATGCACTTTAAACAAGTTTTCCTTATCACACAAAGGTTAATGCAAAATTGTGATTTTCGAGTCAATTAAAAAACGCAATTCATTTCCAAAATGTGTTATAAGGGGGCAGCAGCGCAATTTTTAGTTCGCGTTATAGGAAACCGCGTTATGCGGAGTCCTACTGTATTTATTTATTACATATAGTGTCTATTTGATTAAAATTTTTCAATATTCCGATCTTAATTGACTTATCTTTGCACATGATTTCAAATTCGATTGATTTGTTTTCCTTTCATTTTATTTAACTTATTAAAAGTGTAAATTTAGATATTTTTATCTCATGTTTTTGCATAAATGTTGTACTATTTCATGAAGCTGAAGATCCTAAACGACTTTTAGATTTCCGATCTTCCTGCCTGAGCCACTATACCCTCTAAATAGAAATAAAAGTGTAAATAGGCAAACAAAAGTGTAACGAAAGCCACAGTTTGAACTTTGAATTATTCAAAATGGAAATCATGTTTTCAATCAATTTTATTAAGTAATTTGTCTCTCGGTGGAAGCACAATATTTTGTTATTTCCTATGGGACAGAAGCTCCTGCTACTGCTAAGTAATAACTTACATCTTATGACTTTTACGATGATAAACGTTAGGACATGTTACGTATTTAAAAGCACCATAAATTATAATATAGACTAAATATTAAATAAAGTGGTTAAATGCAAATCAGACTTGCGAACAAAACAATTTCGTGGACTATCATTATAAAGCAGTTTTAGTATTACGATTACAAAATTCTGTGAAAATATTTACTTTGGTTGTTGTTGAAAATGTTTAAATATATTTTACAAAATACACAAAATATTTACGATGTCTTAATCGTTCTCATTTTTTATTTATCTCCATTTCTCATACGCGTCATACTTTTAAAAATTAGTCAAAAATTTCAGCTTTCTAGCAAAGATAACTTCCTCTGACGGAGGATGGAGCGAGATTAAGGCAGTGTAATCGGTCGTAGACCTACGGAGCCCTAAAAACTTAACATTTTATAGGAATTTTAATTACCAGAATTTTCTGTTCAATTCAACCAAGGAAATTAAATAAATTCATCAATTCAAGTTATCCAGAAGCCTACGAAGAATAGTTTCTACGGATAAGGAGTGTAATTAGGATAGTGCATTAGCATATTCATACATAGGGTGTAAAAATTTTTATAGTACCAAAACCTAAGCCTGAGCTCCGTCTTAAAGTAAATTGCATCGCAAGATGAAAAGGGCGGCCGACTAGACGGATGCTGCAAACAAGTTACGCTCGTACGGTAATGCAGCAAGTGAACCACCCTGTCACCTAATAAAAAATTAGCTCATAATTCCCAGTTTAGTGCAAAGTTTAATTAGTGTTCGAGAGCATAACGAAGGGAGAGGGCGGCAGGAAAAGGGTCGGAGGTCTATGATCTAAAATTCGCGACACGATTCAAGCAGCCGCAGATGGGTTCATTGCCGGGTAGAGGTTGGGGTTTCGACTCGGCTTATCAACTCTTTCTCTTATCAAAAAGTTGGCAGCCACATATAACGAAGCCATCAAGGTGCCGGATAAGATGTTCCAATGAAGAATGGGTCGGTTCCTCCAGAATGTGCAGTATGCAAAACCACAAAATTTTAATTGTAATCATCTCACGATAGACGTTATTACCCCACTGCCATCATTTCTAAAGTTTCCGCTTCCTTCGATTCTACGTCGTCCTAGTCTTGGTCTTGGTCTCGGGTACCGGGTCCCGGCCCGAACTTTACAACCAGTAGCTAGCAACACGAAGAAGCCGTCAGGATCATCAGAGGACGACTACGACAACGACGACGAAGAAGGAGAAGGAGCCTTACCGAGCGAAGTTATAAATTTTAAAAGCTCCACAGAATTGGTTCAATGAGGAAGTTTCAATCTGGAAATTAGTTTCAGGGTGCATATGCATGCGTGGGAGGGGCGGGTCCGTTCTTACCTTATAGTACTACCTTATACTCTTCAGTCGTTAGTCCTTATAGTCTCCTGCTACAATGGGGAATGTGTAATGAAGTTAGGTAATTAATATCGATTCCTGATGAGGCTGAGAATATTAAAATATGACGAAGAGCCGTGCAGCTAAATGAACTTATGTGAAATGCATAAGCACGTCATGCTGCTTCTGCTCCTGAATACTAAATGGGGTCCCATGCTAGCACCTTACGGCATCCGGGCCAAAAGTATAGAAGAAAAAGAAGAAGTAGGCGGTCACCACCCTCCTCCTTTTCGGCTGTGCGAACAAATCAATTAAGTTTGCTCAGCCAAAAAACCAAGGTGCGATAAAATGCCAGGGGCGATTACCTCAACGTCACTTAGCCTGGCATCTGAAAGCTGACAGGAAATTATGGTCAAATGGGAGGAGGAATTCGATTAATCGAATCAGCCGCTTTGAAGTCGTCCACCGGCCGCAAACGTTCAGCTCGGCCTGGGCTGCTACTGGCGTTGCTGTATTTTCTTTTTTTTTTTTCCAATGGATGGAAAAAGGAAAATATTTGAGCGCAGCACACACGAGAAAGATCTGATAAGCATTGATTTGCTTCACTCGGAAAATTTCAGTAATTCTGCCGCCCCGCCGGCGGCCGTCAGCCGCTCCGGATTCCAACAATCAGCTAATTTTCGTTTGATTTTTTTGTCTTGTTTTTTTTTCTGTGTTTACTGCATTTGCCAAGCACGAAAATTGGTCGAACCATTTGAATATGGGCGGCCTGTGGCAGGGAACAGGTGTTTGCACAGGTAGATGGCAAACACACCATGGTACAACCACCTTTCTACATGCTAAACATTTTTTGATTGCCCTACAGCTCAACTGCTAATTGTAGATTTTCGTGTCGAAGTTCTCTACATTTTTCTATTTCCTAACGCTCCTATGGGACTGGATTGGGGCTTATCGTGATGTTTCTCTATGGATTACTTCGACACTTTCGAGAGGACCTTATTGTTTCAGGTTTAGCGTGGGAAACACTCAGAAATTACCGAAATCTTATTACTTTCTATTGTTTTTAATTTAAACAAAATTACTATGATTTTTACTTTATATCTCGCACCATAAGAAAAGAGAAATCTAACGAACATTTGTTGCTAACAAGACAAAAAATTCCCAAATGTTGATGTAAAGATAAACCATTGTAGGATTCCTAGAGGAATCTATCTAGAGATAGAAATTCTTAAAATCAAAAGCCTTAGTAACTTCTAGGAATAGAGAATTTAAATCTGATCTTAAAAATGTTCATTACACGGCTTAATGAACTCTTAAAAAAACAACATTATACAAAAATTCACCATGATCTTAGAAGATATCGTCTAAAAGTTTTAATAGGTCAGAATTGTCACCAGAAATCCCTACCTTAGAAATATTGTTTTGTAAAAAAAAAAATTTTCGTATAAAAAAAAAACAACTTTTGTAAATAATATAATTTTACAGCACCCGAATTTTATACAAATTTAGTGTGCATTTATTTTTGCAAAAAATCAATAATTTTTCGATCTTATAAATGAAAAGTTTAAGTGACTCTTAGCGCTAGACACAAAATAATATCGAAGACGTATTTTCTAAAACAATTTGCGACAAAAATCTTTAAGATTTAAACCTTAAGAACGGTTCAAATCTAAAAGTGTATTAATTAAAAATTTAAAAGATCCACGTTTTGTATAAACTTAGATCGGACCCTTCTTATATTTTAGATCAGTATTCTTCCAAACTAATTAAGTTTGACTATGTGAAATGCGTGGTACTGAAAAGAGTTTTTGTTTTCAGAGCAGAATTTCCAAAATTAGAAATGCTGTCTCGAAAATTTCTATAATTTTCTTTAATATTTAAGTGCTAAAAGCATAGACAAATTTCTTGATAGTTTTTTTTCTGAATAACTGCAGTTAAAACATCAACTAATTTCGCTTTGTTCCAAAATTAATGGAATAGAATACAAAAACTCCTAAGGTATTCAATCATAGAAATAATTACGACCTTAGGATATTACTCGAAATTATTACGTTCCCCCTAAAAATAACACTGGGACACGAAGACAGGCGCACTCGATGCATCTCGCCGGCCATCCTACGGACCACTCGCCTACTGGTGGATCAATAAAATCCTTCAAAACACAATCTTTAACTTCCTTCCATTTACGAAATCGAAAAAAGGAAGAAAACAGCTCCGAAAGGAGCCGCTGATTACTTAGGGCCAACTAGCTAAACAGAGTCCACAGATCGGGAGTGGGTCGTCGTGGGTTTTCGGCGGTCCGGGGGTTGGTCTGTGGGGTACGGAACGGTCTGAATACATCCCAACAAAAGGATTCAATTTAATTATCTCGTTTAATTATCATATGGCAGCTCCCTCATAATGAATTTAATTTGATAAATGGACACGGGAACACCCAGAGACCGGGCAACCGGATACTCCTTGGTACACATCCCCGGCTGCCCGGGCAAGGATTCTCAAATCTTTTGTTCTCTTGAAATGAAATCGTTCTAATTATAATAAAATTTTAATTAATTACCACTGGCGAAAAAAAAACATCTCAGGGAATGGGTTCCCGGGGGAGACACATTAATTTATTTATGGTCTCTAATGATATGTACTCAAGGCAAGGGACTGTGGAGTGCGGGGGGCGGCCGCTGCACTTTCGGAAGAGGGAATTTTGTGAAATCATAAAATCATAAAATTGCTGTCTAACTAAAGGGACGGAGGCCGGCCGCCGCTAATGACGCCAGATTGCTTAATGAATAACCCCCGGTTAATTAATAAATTATCTAATTAATGGAATATCAAAGTGGCCAGCTTTCTCATAACGGACCGCACTTTCCCGGAATGGCATATGCGTGAGTGGGGCGCAGGGTCGGATCCGTCGGCGCCGCCGGCCCGCTTTCTTATATCACTTTTATGATCCGGCGGCCTAGTGGTCGTAAAGCCCCAAACGAATCTTTCTAATTAGCAGAAGTCGACAACTCGGGCGACTAATAATCTGAAATGTCAACAACCGACTTGTAACCGGCTAATTAGTGAGGAGTTGTCGTCTTTACGTTAGCGAGCCTTTGCTCCCCTTCGTTCCCTCTCCTGTTTCGGGCAGCTGGGACGGGGGTCCGGGATAGTTCTGAGCCCGTGATTCATTGCTTGTAGACTAATTGGCTCGAATCTCACCGTCACCGTCACCAAGTTGACACTGGGATCTGCCAGCACACACTACTCTGGGGCTCTACTCTTTTTAATTTGACCCGTTCTGGGACCACCGAACTCCCCGTTCCGCACCGTGGCGAACGATTCTGCGCCACATTTCGTGGCCCACGGCAATATTATTGTCTCTTCCTCTAAGCGACGTCAATTATTTATTGCTTGAATTTTTAATAAACGCATGTCCATTTACATTTGGCACCGCACCACCGCACCGCATACAACAGAACCGGTTCACCTATATAATCTTTTTTTTTTTTTTACAACATTCGATACTTTGGATGTTTAATAATTTTCACGCTAATGCCACTAAGAAGTATAAAAATTATTCAAAAATCGTTAAAAAACAAATGTGGAGCAATAAAAATGCTCCTGATGTACGATGATTATTTTAATTCTCCCCCATCTAAAGAAAAAAATAAAAAATAAAGTTAAATAACATGAAACAAGGTGATGTGGACCAATTAAGCCACCACACTCTGACGGGACAAATATCGTGAAAAATTAGCACAGGAAGCTGTTGCCAGTTTATTTTATTGAGTGGCATTAATAAAATTCGTTTTGGATTTTATGCTCCTTCGAAATCTCATAAACGCCTTCAAGGAATGTGGAATTTTCTTAAATAAAGTTAATTGAGTTGACCAGAAACGGCAATCGAACTGATGCAATTCGGAGCAGTTTTAGAATGGCGTAATTTATTACTTTCGGAGAAATATTACTTCGTAGCCAAGTTTTAGTTACGTATTACACAATCCAAGTCTGGCGACAGGCGATCCAGCTCCACGTCAATTCAGACAAATTTTGCTAGTTCGACGACAGTTTTAGATATCTCAAACTTAATTAAAACATTCAAACTTAAAATTGAATAGCGTTAATCAAATACTTTGTTTTTTTTACAGAAAAACTATAATAATAAAAGAATATCGTAAATATCACACAAGTTAATATTTTAAAATTGAATATATTGACTCAATAATTCTAAATCGGATTCTATTGTTAGATAATCGAGCTTATGTGGGTTGTAAGTTATTTTAAACTACTTTCAATAAAATTTTATAGTCCTAGAATTTCAACATTTTACGTTCTTCAGTATTTTTGCGTAAAAATTACCATAATTCGATAAACTGCAACTTCCACATAAAAACGATACAAATTTACAAAAACAACGCAAAAAATCCAAGCGATGATTTTAAATTAAATTTTACATTTTGTACTACACATTAAAAAAAAAGAAACTGCACAAGAATTTTCTCTACTTTTTATTTTAACCTCTTTCTTAAACTAAAACCTATAAAATTTTATCGGTTTTTTAATGATCGCATATTAATTTTAATAATTAGAAGATATGCATGGATCGGTGCACGCCGATATAAAAAGCACCACGATTTTAATTTGTTTCGATCGACATAAAAGTACTTAAATAAATTTAATTTTGATCTTTTAACGATCGTGGACGATCGTGCAAATTAAAAATTGCAATTAGATTATAGGGCCACTCCACGGACGTACGATGAATGCATCTTTTTCTTCTTTCAAAATTTTATAAATTTTTATGAAACAAAGCATGTCCATACATTGGTAGGAAAAATGGAACTTAATCTCTCTTAATTCCACTTCAATATTTTGCAATATATGCATGAAGTAATTAATCTAATTAAAAATTGTTAGGGCGTAGAGAACTAAAACCTGTTCAGTGGACATTTTTTTTTAGTTTCACCAAAATCTAGAAAAAGAAAAACACTATTGATCGTAATTGATTTCAAATTCTATGAAAAGATTTAATACCACAAAAGTTTTATTTATCATATTTATATGGATTTTTCTTTTCATATTTTTCCCTTCAGCTTTATTACGATTGAAATTCGATGTAACACGGTCTTTACGAGGAATTGCGAAAGCTTAACCTAAATGTTGCGTTTTTCATCGTTTGTACGATTTTAGTAGAATATTTTTTAAAAAATTCCCATCAGAAATCTTATATGATCGATAATACATGCTCCATAAATTTTTATGAACTATACAACACAAAATTAACTTGACTTAAATTCTTATCAATATTTTTTAAAAAAATTGTTTTTACGTAAGTAGGAATAAAAAAAAAATAATTTCTGTGAAAATATAATGCCAAGATTCGTGGAGTATCACTGCGACAAAGTTAGTAAATCCTCTTTTCTTGAATATACCGAAATTCACTCAGAGATTTATTCGGAATTAGCCTTTTCAATTGATATATTTAATTACAACCAGGGATTTATTGGATTTAACTTAAAAGGGAATAGACTCCAATGGTATAAAAAGAATCTTGAAAAATCTAATCAAAGTTTAAATAGTAAATGTGAGCATACACCTAAACCTCAGTTTACACGACTTTTATTCATTTTAACGCGACCAAACTAAAGACAAAGTTATGAAAAAGTCCGTAATTTAAGACACTTTTAGGAATAGAAACGAATGGAGTCATTAATTACTTTCACCCGAATCCTATTTACACGTATTTTCTCGGAACGTATCTATCGCGTAAAAAGGGGTTTGGGTGTACTCAGTAAACAAATGCAAGACCGATTTTGGAAGACAATGGTTTTCTCATCACCGTGATGTAAAATCAATATCGTAATATAAAAGAAGACTATTAAAAGGATTAATAAATCTCGCCTTTTTTAGGAATTGTATTGTACAGAAAACTGTAATTCATTTGTAATTAATAGTCTAGAATTAAAACGAATATAAAAAATTATGCTATAAAAATTTTTCGTAGCAGGTCTTCTCTAATTAGGAGGATTCATTTTCCCAAAAAGAAAATGATTTGAAAAAATAAAAGTGAAAGTAAAACAAAATTAAAAAATTGTATGAACTTTTGTATGTTGGGTATGTTTGTAATGAGTTCATTTTAATCATGGCAAGTTTTTTGTTTCATTTTCCTTTTTTTTAAATAAACACAATTATTGCCTTTTTAAAATACAATTTATTATTTAATTTATTCTTGCTTTTCTTTGGAACTAGATTTTTCTTACGGTTTCAGCATACATACGAGACAAATCCGGCAATTAATTTAACATAAATTTTTTCAAAGCATTTCTAATCGCCTGTATCTTCGAAAAACATTCCTTGATTTTTCCAGTACCCCACCAGACGTCCCGCCCCCAACGTAAATGGGAGCCCAAATTGCCCCATGGCAATATTTTATTTACAGAGCTGTAAAACCCAACTGGAGAATTGTGTAAAAGGCAGCTAGACAATTCTTTTGTCCATTTCTATCCAATTAAATCGCCCATTTATCGAAATTACATCAGTTGACCGCAACGTGTTGAAACTATCAATCAATAGGCCCTTAATAGTGGTGCCAAAGAGGGGTCCTCATGGTCCCCGGAATGCCCAGAAAATAGGACATAAGGAATTGTTTTCGAGAGGTAATTCCATTACCTGAGGGACACTTTTATTTCTTCCTGATTCATATGATGCGTGTAATTGATGAAAAGGTTCCGAGAAATTGCTGGTTCGGGTGGTCTCATTCTGATACCTATCCGTCCCTACCACCGGTTCCTTCATCCTAACCAGTGCTCTTGTCCGTTGAGACATGCATAACTTTAAAACCGTCCCTTATTTAATAAAACCCTGAGGCATCCAAAAAATGGTCCAAACTTGCCGGATGGCTCCGAAAAATGCGGTTAAGTTGTTAGGTAGACAGAGCTCAGTCTTTAGGAGTGGGTGGGAAGCAGGGCGAGCGGCGGGGGGCCGCTTCTGCACAGAGAGATGGAACTGCGAACTCCTCGTCCTCTTGTGTCACGATCCTGACAGAGGCCTGCAACCTCGAGCGGGGCCGGCTTACGGCCCTGGATCCCAGATCCGGTACACCGGGCCCAGTTCCGTACCCTCGGTTGTCCCGTGTGTGCACTTCGCCGGGAGGTGGCGGGACGGGAACCAGCACCAGCAGCATACCTCCAGTGAGACGAAGAATGCAGCAAAGTGGTATGGCGGCTGGTGATACAATATTTAAAGTGAAATATTGCCAGAGGACGGTTAAATCCTTGATTAACGAATCCAATTAGGGCGGTTGTTTTGCCAAGTGATGTGGCATAAACGGGTGGGACCCGAACGCCAGAGCGACAATGGGAGCGGGACACGGGGGGCTGGCACTTGTTCGAATAGGGGAAGATTATTGAATGGGGACCATCGCACAGTAGGAACGTGTTGTTAGAGAGTTTGGGCGCTTAAAAGTGTTCGCCAGCCGAGTCGGGGCAGAACCGGGAACTTGGATTCTCTGGGCTTTTCAGGGGTACAGGGGGATGGGACGCCACCGACGGTTGGGGTGCCAATCCGGGACCGGGGCTGCCTGCTATCTTGTTTTTCCAGTTTGCCGGGAGAGAATGAGAAATTTCGGTGATGTGTACACATTTAATTGAATCAGGTCCTCCAACTCCAAAGCTTACCTCCTTAATACAAACACAAACCATAGTCGTGGGATATATGGGTTCAGTACAGGGTGGCAGCGTCTGTACGCTGGTGGCTGGTATCTAGATCCTGTAGGAGCACTTGCGATTCCTACTGGCATAGGTATATGCGCCGGGGTGGAGGAATACATTCAATCAAGGCGATTGTGTTGATATAGGGACCCGCTGTGGTCTTGGCGAAATCGAAGAGGTGCCGGGCTCTGGTGGTTGTTTGTTTGGAGCCGTCGCACAGGGGCGAAGAGGTGGGCAGCATGGCTTTCATTTATTTAATTAATTGAGCAATTTAACTTACTTCTGTTTATTCATGTAAGGCTCCTGTACATGAATAAAGTTATAGATGGCACGGGGGCGACGACAACGTCGACCAACAACGCACTAGTGTTCACCCTTCTAACCTTTAAAAGTAGAAGGGAATCCGGAGGCTAGTCTAACGTCTTCTACGTGGCAACCAAATGAATCTCGAATTGAATAGTTGGTTATTACCTTTTAGGATTGCCTGTTATGCTAACCTGAATGAAAGTAATGCAACGTATGTCAATTCACCGGTTCAATCATGTAATTGTGGACACAATCGTTGTGATTTAGAGGATGCAGTGGGAATTGTAATTTTCCGAGATGTCACGGAAACATTGTTTATGACCATAACGCCTTTTTGGGCAATTTGTCAATATTGAGACCTCATCGTCGCATTCTGGAAGATTGCCAAACACTTCGAAAATTCATTTGGGAAATTGAAAGATGTCAGGTTAAAGGAGACACTAGGTGTTTACTTACACCTTTCCAAATAAACATATGCACGTATTTTACATGATATTTTAGAACAAAAATAAATCATTGAAAGTTCTTATATAAAAAAAAAATCAATATTATAGAATTTCTAGACAATACTGGTTGGTTCCATAATAATTAGCATAGTATCTTGAAATCGATTGCACAAATTTCATTTTTTTTAATTTTATTTAAAGAATATTTTAAAAAGTTTGGGTTAAGGTTTGGGACAAGCTTTGTCGTCGCTCTGCCATAGGCTACACTTCGTTCATCAAAACTTATCAAAATTGATATCAAACCAGGGGATTTTGAAAGGAAGTTTCATAAATGTTTAAATATGTTTTACATGTTTAGAAAAATCATTACATTCCCGGGTTTGGATTTGAATGAGTTAGTCATTTTTGAGTTCCTTTTTATGTGCGCTAATCATACAAGACTTCTATTTGCATGTTGATCACAACAAATTGAAATAAGTTAAATTTATAACGTATAAAAAATTGTTTTGTTGTTACCTTCACGATCTATAGAAAAAATTATGCGACTATCTACTGCGAACAAAAAAAAAAATTAAAAGAAATAGATCAATCTTATATGAAATAAAATAAAAGGAAAACTCTATCAAAGTGTGCATAATCATTTTTGACTTGAGTGTTTATGAATACCATGAAGGGAGTTCACAGGGGACCATAATGTACATAGCGGTCAATTCATGAGACTAAAGCCTCTGAATTTGATTTTGTGTGCTGCTGGATAAGTAATGGCCATTTTCATTCTGATATATGCAATTTGTACATTTGTATAAGAAAGGTGAAAATTGAATCGGACTCACCTTGAGTAATCCTTTTTGCAAAGTATAAGACCCCGCCGTGTGTAGCAGCTGGAGCCCATGTCCGCGAGCATAGCGCCGCAGCAGTGGCATTTCAGGCAGGAGTTGTGCCAGTATCTATCTAAGGCGTGTAGTAAAAATCGGTCGGCTATTTTCTCTGTAAGACAAAGATAACTCGGTGATAAGATTAATTCGCGATGATGATGGGGGATCGTTAAAAAGACCTACAGACGATGATCTTAAGATGCTTACCTCCGCAGCCGGCACAATGCTTAATTGGACTATTGTTGTTGTTGTTAAGTTGGTGGTGATGATGATGGTGGTGATGGAAATCCGGGGATACATCTTCCATAGGCGTCAGCTGTGGAGTATGGACACCTGAGTGTCCATTGTGATATCCACCCGAAATTGGCGGATAATTGTTATTATCCGGACTAGGCGGATGAGGTGGCGATATATCCGAATACGGATGGTAGGGGGTATTCATTGCTACGGTAGCCGCCAGCTTGACGTTTTTATAAGGCAAAAATTCTGGTTCTAAATCTGGCGACGAGTAGTCTGTCATGCACACCGTTGATCTATCTCTCTAACTCTAGACGGAGGTTGGGAGAGAATGGCCTGCCTACCTTCCTTTAAGCGGTATTGCGTATTGCGTACGTCTAGTATGTCGGCAATGACGGTGATGACGATTTACGACTTTGTAAGATCGTCCCCGGCTGATTATCGTGCAAATTCAATTATGCGAACTGATTTAATAGCCGGTTGCCTCGTCATAATCAAGAGTCCCTCAGTCAATTTAATTAAAGCGTAATCGGCACATTCCCCGGATATTTATTAATCCCTCGAACGAGCAGTCAACACCTGTGCGAAGGTGAGGTATGTGCGGCCACAGAGCATCCAGCCAGAGACACCAGAGGGGCAAAGTATAAATGGCCAGTCGCGGTGTAGGCTGTTTTTTTCTGTGTTTCGCTGCTCTTTGTTGTTGTTATTGCGTGCAACCGCGAACGTACCGTAGCAAGAGAATGCGGGAATGCACTGCACCGTGCATGCAATTTGTCTTCGCGGGAAAAAATTGTTATGGCGATTTTTTTCTTTTCTGTGTCCGTCTTTTTCCTGGCGAAACGAATAAATCCCCTTTAAATGGTGACGTCCTCTTTCATCTAGTCCAGCAGATAGTAAAAGGCGGTCTCCGGACAGACCGTACCAAATTTAGATAAAATGCTATTGATGGAAGGCGGCCGTGTCAGCACCCTGGAAAACAGAACAGAAAGAAGAAGGAGTTAATTCCCATTTTAATTTGCTATGATTATCTTATAATAGATCCGCCGCATTCTCTGCAACGACCGGCGTCTCCAGAATAGGGAAGGCGGTCGTCATCAGTTCGACCGTCCGGTCAGCAGTTACTGTGCCACACCAACAAGTCGACAGTGTGACGGTGCGGTGGCCAAGCTGAATTCTAAAGAAGTCCCTCTTTTCTACACAAAAGCGGCTTACTGTAGAGACGTGCGCGCGGGCGGAGGGCGAACGACGACGAAACTTGGCAATGACAAACCGGGAGATTTATTAATTAATTAAAGCGACAGCCTGTAATATCGCTCTTTTAATTAAGTTCATTATTTTTAATTGGATGCGGTTTGTTCTTTCGCTGACTTTGAATGAGTGTCCGCACAAGCGGTCGCGTTGCCGCACCGCGCGCGCTAGGCCACATGTGTACTGTCCCGGTTTTCTCGACAAATACCGGATATTGCTGATATGGGTGGCATTGGGGGGCTCGGTATAGTACACACATATGACCGAAGTTGTTGAAATGAGCCACCAAACAGAAAAAAGTCAAAGTTACCACCACAAACAGCAACACACAAGTCCTCCCCTCGTCCGCGTGTTCTACCGCGAATGTTTATCACACTCTCCGCCTGTTCCCCCCGTATGACGTATTAACATGTCCGCCGTCAGCAACACATGTGTATTATGCCTGTTAATTACTAAACCGGGGAATTCGCACTAATTGGCAGACAACTTCTTAGGTTTCAATTAATCCTAATCTGCCCCCCAGTTATTATCATTAATGAGTGTTTATACCGACGACGAAAGATTCCAAATGAAATTGCGACGACACTCGCGTAATTGGCTAAATAAACAACAACAACAACAAGCGTCAAAGATCTTAGCAGATTCAGTGTAGAAGCTGGAAGGACATTTGTGCAATTTTCTGTTATCCCCGCCAAAAACCTTTTGCACTGGGTACTTAATTTAAAATCCAAAGAAAATAGCCTAATCAGCACCATCGCACGGTCAAATCAAATTTTATGTATATCACCTCACAGGTATATGCATGTAATTTCAATTAACGAACATTCTGCATTCGTTACGGACAATCTCTGTTAATTACGTTTATTGCTTGAACGTCGTCCATTAGAGGCTAATGCCGAGTTTCTAGGTTCCAACGGTTTACCTGGCTAGGATTGGTCTAAAGTGAAAACAGATAAATATGGGCTCCTAGTTAAAAGAGATCGTTATGACGATTGTCGAGAAAATGGATTTCGAATTTTTAACTGTGCGAACTTTAATTTCTGCCGCTGGTCTATAAAAGGTATTCATTTTGCCTCAAGGCGATGTTAAAGGTGAATACGAAACAGCAGCTAAGCTGCTTTCAATAATTTTAGAAAGGTGGCTAGTCAACTAGTACCGTGTTAATTTCTTCTTATAACGATAAAATTCAGGTGTAAACATTTTATTTCTCAAAGTTTACTTCTCATTAATGGATTTGTACTTTATTTTTACAAGACAATTTTGAAATTTTTAAGAATCATATTTTAAACTTGTAAAGGATATTTTAGAAAGTATTTAACACAACTTTGTATTACCTCAAGTGAAATCTTAGCAAGTGCAGCACGAAGGAAAAGTTTTAACAATTAAACACGCTTTCCAATTAGACATGGGTCCTAAAAACCCAATTTCAATCGCTTTTAGAGATTTAATTTTATTTAGCAAGATCTGCGGTATCTCCAAATTCCAACTAGGGTCCTGAAATTTGAACTTAGCATTGACTTAATTGAGCAAGTATTAAACCCATTATTTCCTCTTACGTTAAGTAAGTAAGGAAATCAAAATAATGGGAATAAGACTGGATAAAAATTGTTTTTTAAAGCCTGATTTGAATCACTAATTTTTGATTCTGTAACTCAGAATTAATTTCTGCTTACTTTTCTTTTGAAATACAAAAGCGAATTGGACTCAAATTTTGTGTTGGCCGGTGTAATAGTTACGTAAAATTTTCAACATAAAAACAATTAGAATTTTGTAATGATAATTTTTCTTAAAGTATTTCTTAAAAAGTGTATTTTTCGAAAAAAAAAAAATTGATCAGCAGAATGATTAAAAACTCTTATAGATTATTGCCAAAAAGTTTTGTAATAGTAACTTTTTATAATTCAATTTCTCCGTATAGTAAAAATAAATAATTAAATGTTAAGAAATTATACAAAGGTTTATTACAATAGGGTTGAGGAAATATTACAGCACTAAATTTATAAAACTAAAAATCTTTTATGTTTATGAAAATGCTAGAAATTGGAATTGTAATTTTTAATTATTTAATTTTAATTCAGACTAAACAACGAAATAAATTTTATTGACTTCCTACAATTAGAAACGAGTCGACCCTCAAGGCTAGGAAATATACGACGTAATAAAGAATTTATGTCTACATCCACATCAGGTCTTTATCGGATCCTGAACATTCGTCTCTTTACCTGATGTGAACTAGAATCGTGTATGTCAGTCCGGTCCCGATTCGGTCAAATAATTCTAGCCAGATTGTGGTTCATCTACAGTTAGTGAACGATGAATAATTCAGTGATAGTAAAAAATATCAATCAGGTGAATTTTGATATCGCCCACATAAATATTTTCAGCTAATTTGTTCGAATAAGTTTTATAAATTTATTAATTAACTAACTAATAAAAATCTAACTTCCGCTGTAAATAGGTATCTTTAATATTACGTCGGTATCTTTTTATATTCTTAAGAAACATTTAAAATATTTTTGGTATGATAGTAAACAGAAAAGAATTTTAATTAATTTTTAATCGAGAAGAGACACGATCAAAATATACAACAGGAAATTATCATTCCTTCCTTATTATTAAATTTTAAAAGAAATAATAATTATCATAATAAAATGAAGAAAGGAATGTGAAAAAATCTGTTTAGTCATAGAAATTTCTCAAGAATCAGGTAATAATATTAATTAAATTTAATTCCTTCAGAGATATTTTCTTAATTATGTGTTAAAAACAATTTATTTCTACTACATTTTCTGGATTCTTAATGTTGAACTCTAGAAAATGTGCACGTTAGTTAAGTCGTAAATTCGAATGGAATCTTTTAGAAATTAAAATGGCAACTATCAAACTGAAAATATAATATAAAATAATTGTAATGTATTGTATTTTTTAAGGTACAATCATCCATCTTTAATTGGTAGTAAATGGCAAAACAAAAATTCTAGACTTTAATTGCTTTGCTTCTTAGTAACTTCGAAGTTAATTAGGGTATGCATCATCTTGATCTGATATCTGGGAGTAATAATTGAAAATAAGTATAGAGTTTTGTATTTAGATAGCCAGAACTACTTCTTCTGCCATTTGAACTTGTAAATTAACCCTGTTTACTTAAAAATCTAATGCGATATAGAAAAATTCGGATTCAGATTGAAAAAAATTACTGGTATAAGAAACAACTCTAAATTGTCCCCCTTATTTTCAGGACATGCCCAAAATCGATTGGCATGTAAATATACTTTGTATTTATTCATTTTTGCATCACTCTATATGATTCTTTTTCAATATTTGATGAATGCCAATTAAAGTGGTGAATAGGAACGACAAACAGCAACCACTGTTTAAGATGTACTAACCACCATAACGTACGATACTGCATGACATAGAATGCTTTCAAGAAAAAGGGTCGCAATAGGGAAAAAGGGTCGTTCTGAACAGAAAACAGCACTTCCCCTACATTGTGCAGAAATATACTACGACTGATGTTGGCTAGACGATTGCCTTTACCAGTTTTGTTAGATTAATCAATTTGAATTATTTGTTAAAAAATTTGAAGAACAACTGAAGCAGTACGATTTACTCCCCCATGTAATTTAGCTTCATCCCTCTTACAATCAGCAATCCAGAAATTCTCCGGGACTTTAATAAGAACGGAAGGATATTAATATTGCTTTAATTAATTTCTTTAATTAAAACTATCCCGTCCAATACCTTAAGAGCATCCTTGGGCTTCTCCCCGTCGCTCCTCTTCCATGATTCGGGGTAGACAAAATCCTGGTGAATTGTCTTCCATTAAAAGCTATGGGATGGGGAATAGAGAGTCAGAGAGATATCTTTAATTAATTGTGCTCATTTGTGTATCAGGAGAGTTTTTGGCAACATCCCTTATTACTGCGCCATCGGTGTATTTACATTGGCTGACAAGCGTTCCTGTGCTTAACGATAAGGGACGTTTACATTCACCTCAATTACCCCCTGCAGACGACGCACTAGAAAGGGTGACATACTTCAAAGGGACGAAAAACCGGCATAGCTCATGGGAGAGGGACGCGGCGAAAAGAAAAAAAAAAGGTGGAATGCCTTAATTTAATTAAATTCCACTACACCCGAGAATGGGACCCATTTCATTACAGCACACACATTTCGTCCCATCGAGCCCGTCTTGACGAGAGCTCACAGGGAAACCCTGGATGAACCCATTTCCCCCTCGTAGGTGATTTTCTTTCTTCTTCTTGTGAACGGTTGATTCTGGCACAGGGTTCGATCCCGGCTGTTGTTGTCTGCGTGCGAGCGTTTACTGCCGCCACCGTGGTCGTTGTCGTCATCTTCGTCGTCTCTGATGTCCCCTGCAAGCATTTCCACATGGGTGACTATCGGAACCCCTGGTTCTGGATCCCGATCATCCAGGCGCTGTGTGGTCCCTGTCCCTATGATGAATGGAGGACAGGAGAGGAAGGCACCACGTGTGAGATTTCGGTGAGATTCATACAGCCAGTCAGTCGCTCCTTTGACCTTTCTATATTCCAGGGGTGCTAAACGTTTTTATAGCGTCCGAAATTTGTTTATTTTTCCTTCTTTTGGGCATTCATTACCGCTCTGATGGCCCAGGAGGCCTTGACCTTCGGGACGCCCATTCCACTTGTTTTTGAGTACTCCTACGGCGAATCCTATTAATCCTAATTTATTGTTTCGTTCAATCTTTTGAAAAGTCACTCACCCCTCGTGTTTTTCGTTATAATTTATAGCAATCTCTTCGATCCAATCTGACCTCTAATATACCCTACGCGACTTTTCGTCTAACGTTTTTTTGTCAACATGTACCTACATAATTTCTTTAAGTTCTTGCCCAGGTTATTTTCAAATTTCTCAAACTTAACACGAATCACAAAAATGCAGTTTAACAGGTATATAAAAAAAAAACAAGTTTTATCACCTGTTGCAGTGACCCACTATTCCCAAATTAAACGCCCACTTGAATCTACTCTGCCGGACGATATTTAAAAAAAAATATATACACTCTTTCTTCTGTTGGACACAATGGAATAATTTCCTGGTCGTTGACTTGCATTCGCACCTATCTCTGCCCACCCGGGCGTGCCACTTTTGATAAGATAAGACGGTGGCGGCGCGACGGGTACTAACGTGAAATCAAACTTTAAAACCTCTTATTATCAATTTCCGGAATCCATCAAAACGTTTTTCACCGTGTGAAGGACAAATTTTGAGATTATTTCGCCCCTGAGGGAAAGGAGTGCCATTTTTATTTACCTCAACAGCTTTACATATTTATTTTATTTTATTTTTCTTTTCTTGTAAAATATGTTGATTACTGTGGGATTTTAATCTACTTAATTTGTTTTCGCGAACATTTATTTCTTATCTTGATTTTTACGCGTAAATTCCAGTTATATGTGACCTTCTTATTAGTAACCTAATTGATATAAAATAGTCATACTGATTTATATTAATACTACCATTTTGCATGCGTCCCTGTCAAAACATCTTTAATTTAAAAATATTTATATAAGTGCCATTTAATGTAAATCACAATTTTAATTAAAAAAGAACAAAAAAAAAAAAAAACAAATGGTATAACTAATTTTATTTATTTTCAACCGGAAATATCAACATTTTTTTGTAATTCTGACAAGTGGAACATTAAATGAAAAATATTACATTTTTTTTGTAATTCTGACAAGTGGAACATTAAATGAAAAAATATTTTATTGAAATAAAATAAAAACAGTCAAAACAAAATTTGCAAATATCTGAAAATAAAATTGGGAAATATTTACAAACAAAAAAAAAAAAACATGAAATTTATTTAATACAATTCACGGCATATAAAAACTCTCGAAAAAAAAAAAGTTGGGAAGAAATTGGAATCAGGTATAATTCCATAAGAATAAATTAGGACCAGGTATAATAAGTTTCACCATATGCTAGGGAAAAGGGGTAAATTGTTTGAAAAGATTATAAAATAAATTTTAAGATAAATATTTAAATATTTATGCGAAAAGAAAAAAGTTATTTCTTAGTCATATATTTAAGCATAATTTTTTAATCATATATTACAAAATTTCTGAGGAATGTACGACGGTAATTTCATATCTTATCTTATATTTTTTAAATATACTTCGCCGTTATTTAGTTTATCAGGGTGTGAAATATGAAAAATAATATTAAATCATAAAAGAAGCTAAATAAATTCATTTTTGGACAACTTCAAGTAAAATTATGTAGTTCCTTCGAAGACTTCAGCGCTTTACAGAGAAATTTTACATTTATATATGAAAAACCATAAAAAAATTCGCAATATTTCACATTTTACAGGAAAAGACGAATATTTTCATTTAAATTTCCATGACATTTAATCACTTTATATATATATATATATATTTTTTTTTTTTTTTGAATAAATATTATTAATATTTACTGTATCAATAAAACATGCTATCAAAAATGAAATTAAGCACGAATTAAATTTTAAAATTAAGCGGGTATTCTGATGTTTAGGGTAAAGGAAATGGCTTTTCTTGATATTTGAATTCTTTAATGATCTTTCAAAAACATGACCATGAGAAATGTTTTTTTTTTCGGAAAGTTAAAAAATATACAAATTAAAAAGTTTTAAAGTTGCAGAAATTAAAAGGTCAAAATTTGACTTTAAATGCGACGATGGTTTCGAAACTAACACACCGTTTTTAATGAACAAATTTTCATTTTATTTAGTTACAAGGAATTAAAATCACTTTTATGATTTCATATATTTTTTTTTGGAATTGTTCTATTTTAAACTTCCTTACGTACTTAACTAAGAAAAACAAAAGTAAAAATGGTTGAAATCAATTTAACAATTTATCCAAGACTATTCTAAGGGTTTCTAATACGTTAAAAGCAATCGATTAATTGTCTACTATTCCAAATACCTGCTTCAATTATGTATTCAATTAATTACCAATTTTTTCATTTGAAAAAATTAATCATGTGTTCTAAAAACTGCATCAGAAAGATTCGTTGAATATGTTTAGTAGTTTTCCTTGTAAAAGAGAAGACCTTTACTTTAATTTTTGCCGAAGTAATGGAAGTTTCAAAACTAGAAAAGTTTAATGAAATTTTTGTCATGTTCTAGCATATCTCCTCACATTTTTTTTTCTCACTTAGAATACCTACGGACAATGGTCAATGGATTAGTCCGGGCGAAACGAAATGTCGAAAATTCCAGGTAATGAACAATTCCCGGGCAATGGACAAACCGGTGGCGTAAAAATTTGATATGAACTTTCTGTAAATTGCAATTAAAATTGGACAATCGTTCAAAATTTTCCGGATTCCTGATGATATGTAATCTCTCCCGTTCAATTAAGCGAGCCTCCACATGACCAGGCACATCCGCAGCATCAGCAGCAGCAGAAGCGTTGAAGAGTCGTCACATGTGAGGGTTGCAAGAAGGGCCCGAGGTCTGAGGAGAGGGAATCAGAACTCACCTTTCCATGTTCAATCCAGAAGTAACATCGCACATTCACACGCACGCACAGTAAAGCGTCTCGCTGGTTAATTTAATGGGAAATTGATGATAATTGCGAAATTCATTTCATCAAATTAAACCCGGGAATTCTGGCGGGAGTGCAACAGCATGTTGCCGATGACGCCGCTTCCCAGATGTTGTCATATCTCTTGTGGATTGGAGGGAACTGAAGGGACGACCTTCGGCGAAACAGCCTAGCTCTAAATGAGTAACATCTGACGATGTTCCTACCCGAGCTCGCTCTAGTACCCTCCCTGCCCCCTTACCTGACAGGACGAATGTCGAGGGTTACTGCTGAAGTCGAGGGTTTCGACAATTGTGCTATTGTAGCAAAGTCCATCCCTTGATTGCCGAATCTTCCATCTTACCCCGTAGGATGAATAAAAGGGCTGATGTTCGAACCCGGTAGTGCTAATCGCAATTCCCGCACCCCTTCTGCAGTCTTTCTTGGCACAGGAACTTTTGTGCTTACGGGATCTGGACCAGTCGCAGCCTCCTCAGCGTAACTGGATTTCTGCATCTCTCACAGACATCTTAGACCCTGGCAGCCGGAGCAGGCTGGGCTCTAGTGCTCTTTCGCGTAATTTAAATTGGAAATTGCCGCATATCTATCCGGGGCTATCAACCCATGGATTATATAAAATTGATATTTAACGAGACGGCCGCAATTCGAGATATAAATCGCCTCAATTTGTGAAGACGTTGAGAAAGAACGTGATTTTGTGCAAATTAACAGTTAAGACACGTACGGGGTTTTTTTCGAAGCGGTGGGTGGGTTTCGAGATTTTACTCGGCCATCATTATCTTACCTCGAAGACAATGAGACCTGGTAATTGTGGCGACGACGTCGAAACAAGCCTTCTATCTTCGAAAATTGCAACGATGGGAACACTGTTTTCCACTTAATCACCCTGTACCGATGAGTTTCATAACACCTAATTGCAGATTTTCCACTTAGAAGTCTACAGACGAAGACTTGGTACAACGATGACGACAGTCGATGCTGAAGTGCACAGGTGGAAAATTTATTCATCTTTCGCAAAATAAGAAGAAGAAAAAACTGAGCATAAACGGTCAGGTGCTGCATTACACATCCGTTTATGTTATTATCCTATGACAAGCATGATTTTCCAATTTCCAATTGTTAGTGTACACCATAGGAATTTTAATTTAGCTAACTAGATACAACAGGTGATGAGGAATCAGGTAATATTAATAACCATAATTAGATATATGCTTCAAAGGACCGTACTTGTCTCCCTTTTTACCATTCTCTTATGGATTTCTTTTTATTTAGTCTGTGAAACGTCCATAGTTTATTCCATTATCTTCGACAGTCTGTAGCATCTTGTTGATGTTTTATCAATTTTAATATCCTAGCCTTTGACTCAGACGCTTAGAATCGTTCGCATAAAAATTGAAATTCGAAAACATATAATTACAGAGACTTCTAGAAATTTGAAAATTTATTTGATTTTAATTATAAAATACCAATTTATCACTATAACACTGGTTTGAAATATACGCGGTGAACATATTCTTGTTAATCGAGCTATGAAATCTCAGTTATAGGCAAATAAAAATACTGTGGAAGATGATGGAACAAATCTCAGATTTTTAAAGTATAATTACTTTTGAATCGTCTTATTATTTTTTAACCGTGTAATTTGTGCACGTAATAAAATTAATGTAAAATACAAGATACTCATCTCTGTTGATCATTATCTAAATTATAGGCCATTAAAAATTGCATTTGTTTCTAAGAAAAAAGTCTACACAACTCATAGTCAACTTAGAAAAAATTTTAGTATATTTTAAAATGAGTACTGTCAGTGTCTTGATTTCTTAATTAGAGATTAAAAAAAAAAATTCTTTTCATAGTTTCTTAGTATAAAAGTGTGTTTCTTTATGCAATCCTTGGTAATCAAATTCGAGTGTTTATATATAAAATAAAACCAGTTTTACCAGTACCAGTTTTAATTATATTTAATTTAACACTACGAAACAAATTTTTGGATTTGAATGAGACATAATTTATAATTAAATTTATCAACATTTGAACCCATCAAATAGGCTTATTTAAAAAAAAAAATGAAAAGATTGTTGATTCTCTTAAAAGTTCAACTAAAAATGTAGGGTCTAAAAATTCCATTTCTTACCCATTCGAACATCGTAAAATAAAAGAGATTTGTTTGTGAATGGATTAACCACATACAAGAAAATATTTATAAAGAATTGTTATGTAATGATAAGTAACAATAATAAGTAAAAGTAAAGAAATACACTTACAGATTAATTTGATTTTAATACAATAAAGTTGAATCGTTCCTGAAAAAGAAAAAAGAATACGATTATTACACAATAAAAAATAAATGTGCAATGATATTAAAAAGTTTTACTCCATTCCTTTCTTTTATGACTGAGAACAACCCCAACTATGGCTTTATATTTTCAAGATTGCAATAAGAGTAATTGTTAATTATTTTCACAATTTTTTTTTCTGATAATACAAATATAATTTTGATTTTACGCCATTTTGGATAAATACCCAAATTAGGTCGAAAATTCGTTAAAACTAGCAACAGTGCATCTCACAGAGTGTTATTTTATTAAATAAAGTGCTAATTGAAAAACTTGAACAATGTACAGTCAATTATTTAGGACACAATTTTCTGAGGAGTATAAAATTAAAGGAATCCCTGTCCAGAACAGGGAATGTAGGGTTTTCTTTAAATACTCATAAAAAATGGTAATAATTGACCATCTAAATAAAAAAAAAACAAGATAAATTAAAAAATTATTGATTTGTTTAAAAAGAAATGTGGAAGGAATAATAAATTTTCAATTAATTTGATTAGTGTCATAAAGTAATTTGTGTTAAAGTAGTAGAGTAAATTTAAGTTTTATCGGTTGAACTGGAATTACGACATATTTTTATTATATAAATTATTTTGAAGAAAAATAGAGTTAAGAAAAACGCGTTTACAGTTGAAGGTTTTAAACAGAAGTAAGGAATAATTCTTCTTAGTTTTAGTGACTTTATTTTTACGAATAGATGTTTGAAATTCTGTAAGATAATATCAAAAAAATGATATTTTAAAATTTCCAGAGTAAACTACCTCCTGGAGAGTTAGAATAATCTTTAACGACAAATTAAAAAGCAAAATTACGATTCTAGAGTATCACTTATCTTAAATCTGCCAGTAGTTTAGAAAAGAGCAAATAGTTAATACCACTGCATGCCGTCTTCCAGGTTGAAAGAATTAACTGCCCTTTCCCTGTACTCTAGTAGACTGAATCTTACAAGTGTATCATGTCCAAGGGTCTAGTGGTACCAATGACCATAAAACGGTCATAAAAGGTACGGAATTCGGTGACATCTCCGGGAGAAACTTTTTTCTGGCAATACCCTGTCACCTGATGTGAGTCCACACGTATGCAGATGGGGACATAAAAGTCGCGTTGGTGCCAACTTGTGCGGAACGAAGTGTTCTGTATGCGTCTCTGCGGCACAGTCAGCCTACATTTTTATCGGAGCCCCCTCTCGTCCCTGTGTCGAAGAAGAAGAAGAAGAAAAAGGAGAAAGAGGTGCCCAACCGGGCAGAATGTGAGGAGACGGGCAACCGGGCAACAGGAAAAAAAAATATAAAAGCAAACTCCACCTGGACGATAAAATGTGAAGTAATTCCCAGTGACAAAACGAATTTATTTGGGTAGCCTTGATTGGAGCAAATCCTCTTTCACGTGTATTTAAACGTCTTATTTACATATGTCCCATGTCGCATGTCTGGAGAGCCGGGACCGGAACTCGGGAGTCACACGGCACGGCCCACCCAATTCGGCTTTTGCACGGTGTCGTCGGTACCAACCAGGGCTGCTAGGGCCATACCAGAACCCAGAACCCGGTGCCGTCAGAGATCTTCGCCAAGAGATCCCCGCACTACACGACCCCCACCAACCGAGCACCAAGAACCCTGCACACTCGAAGGAGGACTCTTTCTGATATTAAAACATAAATCAAACGATATCTCATTAAAATATAATTTACGGCCCGGGCATAATACCCTCATTTAAACACTTAAATGCCGCATTGTGTCCTTAATTAAAACCCTGCTCGCAGCCCACCTATCTCCCTGCGCTGCGTCCCTCCACCCATGGCATTGTTCCCGGTGCTGACTCGGGATGTGTTTCGGGAGTGTGGAGTGGCAACAGACGGCACTGCGAGCGATTACTGGGACGGGACGACTTTAGCGGGAACAGATCTCCGAAGAGCGTGTTTACCATCATCGGTTTAAACTGATTTTAATAATTACGACTGTAGGTACTTTCTACGGGAAATTTAGCAGCGTCCGGCCAGGTATTGATGGGCCGTCAGATAGGGTGGTTAACTACATCGCGATACACCCGATGATAAAGAAACTGGCCACAATCGTGGAAAGGTGCGGATGGGTTGGGTCATGCGATGGAATGTATTTCCCAATCAACCGTTAGACTTTAATTTTTTTTTCGCACCTTTCTATAGAAGTTTATGGTCACATTTCTTCACATCTGACAGTCTAGAGTTTCGATAGTCTAAAAATGTTTCAATGGCATTTACGCATATTTCGTTTATAAACTAAAACTAATTAAATTAAAACGTTAAATACATAAAAATGGATTCTTTATAGAAATCTCTTAGTTAGAAATTACTTGGAGAAATCAAGAAGAAGTACTTTTAATATCACTAACTTTTCGGAATTTCAGCTCTGCTAGTTCCAGAAATAGAAAGGAGAAAGATTTTGAGATATGGTTCCAGCAATGTTCCAAAATCCAAACAAAGTTCCTTAAGAAAAGCCTTTTAAAATAATAGCCTACATTAATAAATACAAGAAAATAATTTTTGGTAGACTATTAAACTTGAACCCAAAAATTTATGGAAGAAAATGTTTAACATTTCTACGCATCGAGCCTCTCTATGTAATTATTATAGTCAAAAGTTAGTTTAATAACTTTATACAAGGAAATTGGACTTTGAATCCACCTTGCAGTTCTACAGCTTTTTAATAAAATTGCGATAAAAATAATTTTTCATGTGGACTATATGAAAATGTGCCAAATCGTTAAATTTAAAAACGTTCTCCTACGAAATCCTTACTTTTTGGATCTTTTATTGAGCAAGTAATAATAATCACCAAAGATAAGGAAGTAGAAGAACTTGTTAAAATTAAATACAATTCTGCAATTTTAACTTTAGTTGGTAATTTAAAAAGAGCACTTAATTGTTTAATACAGTTTAAGACTAGTTTTTCACAAGTCTGCGAAATTTCTAAAAATTTCTGATTGTAAAGAAAGAAATATTTTACTAAAAACTAATCCTAAAATAAAATTTTCGTTTATGGACGCATTTTTTAAAAGAAAACTATTTCATAAACTTGTTACAATTCTATTTCGTAATAGTGTTAAATTTTTGATTTGGGATTTCGTTTTATTTTAACCTATCACAAAAAAAAAGTTAAAGAAAGCATACATTTTCGATATAAGTGAAAATAAAAACTAGTTCCTTTCATATTGGTTTTGAAAAATTCTTCGTATTACCTTTAGTCAAATTTGGAGAGAGGAGTATCCCAATCATTTCAAATGCCATCTCTAGAAAAAGTACTACACCCATTTAACTTGAACCGCTTAAGCCTGAATTGACTTATCATGTCTTTTAAAAGCAAATCATTATTAATTTATAATTACCCGTATATTCAAAAGGTGTTCCAACATATTCGCTCCTAACGCTAGAAACTTTAGGTACAGAAGCATAGCTACGATATGTGCATGGATCAACAAAATTACATCAAGTCGTTATAGGAGCACGTATAGTCATTCTTTTGATAGTACAACCTATGGGCATCGTCCCTTCGAGGTTGCCCTTAGGACAAAATTACAATCAGACAAAGTGAACGCTTTATCCAATGGTCAGTTCTATCAGACACTGTGGTTTACCTCAACTGACCGCCGCCGCAAGTCCCAGAGGTGTCCGAAATTTGTAAAATTCATTAAACGACTCCAAACCTTGGGCGAGAATAAACTACACAATTATCACCAGGGCCGCAACCAGGGGTATTAGAATAAAATGTGAAAATGTTCGACAGTTTTCTAGTCGACTACTTCTTGTTCTTCTTGGGTTCGAAAGCGCCTTAAAGACACTAACGACAGGTTTTAAATGGACGTGGCCTGGTCGCCCTATACTCGGATGCTGGATGTTGTACAACGGCAGCATCATCACCAGCTGATATTTATGTGTCCGTATCGAGTCTGTAGCGTTCTTTCTGTTTCTGGCTCGGCAGTTTAAATGAATGGGGCGAAGAAGATGCACACCGCCATGTAAGCCTGATGCGGTCCCCGGGAGTACTCCCGGCCGTCCCGGCCGCCCTGTTTCTGGTCTCCCGGTCTCTTGTACGGCAAATACGTATCTGCTGCCTTCTGTCTACAAAATAAAATTTTACAGCCAGACCCTAAATACTGTGGGAATCGCACCACCTGTTGTCTTTGTTACTCGGGTGTAATGCCGCATTTAAAAAGGAATTAAGCATTGAAAGCGTTTTCCTACAGACTTACAATTACAAAGCCCCGCTAGAAATATGCTCGCAGAGCGCTCAACCGATGAATACCCGGCACGGTATTGCCAGTCGACGAAGAGGAACGCATCCAGGTAATGTCCCACGAATAAATTCTGATTGACATGAAAATTTAATGTTTCGGCCAGGTACCTGTTTTTACCTGGTTAATAGACGAAACAATAGAAAATGGAAAAAAAAAATGAAACTCTACACGAACAGAGGTTCAATTGTTAACGTAAATCGACCGGTCGACATACCCAAGAATCGAACATTATTCTCAGAATTTGTTACCTTTGCAAATATTTGATATCAAAATAAAAGTCCAGGTTTTTTTTTTTATGGAA
The DNA here is from genome assembly GCA_001932985.1 of Proctacanthus coquilletti. Taxonomy (NCBI): domain Eukaryota; kingdom Metazoa; phylum Arthropoda; class Insecta; order Diptera; family Asilidae; genus Proctacanthus; species Proctacanthus coquilletti. The sequence continues at coordinate 442,505 of MNCL01000053.1, read as the reverse complement.
AAATATGAAAACCAAATGAAATCAAATAAAACCTACTTTAGTTGAATACCTCGAAGGTTTAACAGCCGGAAATATTTTGTAAATGTTGTAACAGAATATGCGGATTATCGAAGAGAAAAAAGGTTCATCAGTGTCCACAGCAGAAGGATTAAATCACAAAGGCGACGGAGAAATATTCAGGATAATCTTCTGCTTTTCAAGTACCTGTACCTGTAGTCAAATCAAAGGAAACGTAAAAAAAAAAAACGTTTTAGGGAAAATCCTTTTCTGGTGATTCCAGTGTAAGATTCGATTTTCAAGGATATCAATTAATTAGTAAACAGAGACATAATCTGCTTAAGTGTAGTACTAAAATGGATATCTAGAAAAAATTTATAATATTATTGATATAGATGGTGATTTTTGTATTCTTCAAAAGCAAATTGAATTCTTTATTTTATTTTTCGCTTTTTTGAATAAAATTTAGTTTCCATTGCTTCGAATTTAAAGATATTTTTCTCCTTAAAGAAAAATCTTGTTCCATTGAAACTTGTTTTAAATGGACATAGGACATTAAGCTCTCTAACTAGAATGGCTCTTAGCCATAATAGAATTAGATTAATTCGATCAAAACAAAAACAATTGCTTTAGATTATTTAATAAAATAATTGCTAAAAGATGATTAAATGAGAAATGGTTAAAAATATGCGTACACAGATCTAACATGCACTTCTATTTTTTAAGATTTCTTAAACTACGCATAGTGTCCTAATTTCGACTTTAATTTGGTTATTTTAAAGTGAATAAAAATCATGTAAAAATAAATTATTTTTCATATCTCAATTCGCGTAATTTTGAATTCGCGTAAAACGATATTTATGTGTATAATTGAATTGCGCGCCAAATTTTTTTACAATATTTTAAGTTATTTTATTATTTCTTTATCGTTTAAAATTATGGATCTGGAAAATAAAATAATAAATTCCCCCTTCAACAAAGCTGATATTAATTACAATGCCCAAATAATTTTTGTAGTTGATTGTAATCAAAAGTGTCTGTTAATAGACAATTTAAAAAACAGTTAAATTTTTTCTAATGTGCTGGAAATCATAAATGTATTTTTATCATATTCTAAAACAAATTAATTAAGCACTATATAAATTTGAAAAATTTTCATATCGTCGACATAGAGAGAAATATTGAAGTTAGAGTTAAAACTAGAGCTACAGCATGAATGTAAAATAATAAAAAGTAGTGGACCCAAGTGGTTGTCTGATGGGACACCGAGTTAAAAATAGAACTATCATAGAGGACACCTTGAGTACGATCTAAAAAGTATGAATATTCACATTATACATACAACATGGAATGAAGTTTTAAAAAGTTGGTTAATTAAATATTTGCAAGGTAGATATGCTTGCAATTTTTCAGTCAAAGTAGAAAATTACTTAATTTGTTGAAAATCTTTCTCTGGCAGAACCTCTCTACACGTACAAATACGGGGAAAAGTAAAACCGAATTAATTTACCCATTCTGAATAGGAATTCAGATGCAAATAGGATACTTTTGACATTTCACCGCTCCAAAAATGTTAACTTCCCCGAAAAGCGACAGTAATTAGCGATCTAATAACCTTGTCAACTAATCAAAAACAAGTAACAATCTCTTTATAATTCAGCAATAACGCTCCGGAGAATACCCTTTTCATATCTTTATTTAATTAACACGTATCCCCCCGGGCAATGAATAATTGGGAACAATGGACACCGACGCATCGCAACTTACAGAAATTTAGAAATACCTCCGTTGGCGCAATTCGGCGGGAATGCTCGACGAAATGTGTCACACGCTAATTAGTCCGAAATTTATTGCAAGAGACAAAAAGTCAGGGAAAATCACTTCTAATTTAGTATCAACTGAATTTAAAATTTTCTGGCGGCGAAATATCGCTCCTCTACATTTTCAGTATTCGATTCAATTTCAGATTGGAGCCGGACCGAAACCCGATCTGCTTGACCTGTTTTTCACTGTGCGGTTTTTCCATTAGAGAAAATTTCTTCGGGCGGGACGCGTCCGCGCGGCTAGTTGCCGCGGATACGCGATTTACGCCACCAGTCCCGGGAATCTAATTATCAAACGGGGACGGGTCTTAAATAAAAGATATCTGTCAAATGGACGAGTATATAAATCAGACAGTCGCGTACTAACGAGCAACCGGACGGGAGAAATGAATTTAAGCGAAAATTAATAAATCACTGCGGGCGTTAATTAGCAGCCTGGCGCGACAGAGTAGGCGCGAATCTTAATTGTTCCTTGGCGGGGTTTAAAACACGAGGGGCTATTCTCGCTCGTGATGGGCTATAGCGACAAACCAGTTTCAATAAAATGTCCAATTACGCGTACCAAACAGCTCACAACTTGAAGGCCGACAGAAGTCTTTTCAGTAAAATACCATCGAAAATGGAAAAATATTTTAATATTGTACTTGAAAATAAATTTATACATCGCTATGTCTTATTCAACAATAAATTTTCTATAACTCTCCTATTTTAAACGAAATATGATCTAGAACTCGAAATAGTTATTCTAGAAATTGTTGAAACATTAATTCAGTACGGTGCCAAACAACACAAAATGTTTAAAAAATTATACACGTAAAATATTTACTTTATCTATAGCACTAAATGGACCAATTCTTGAACTTGGAACTTATGTTTACAACGCCAACGAACTACTCATTACACCATAATAAAATGTTATTACTTTTTTAATTGATCTAATTATAGACATGAGAATTATTCAGAAGAAACGAAGGTGATTATTTCGATACATTAAAGTCAGTTTAAATTACACCAGTTCACATTATGAAATTTTCCGCTACTAAATCTGTACTATACTTTACAAAATTTGTAATTTTAATTCAGGTTTTTATAAGGATGTATATTATTGTTATATTATATAAAGATTATTTAATTCTTATATAACTTAATTCCATTTAAAGGTATGTTACCCGTTCAATAAGTCCAAATAACTTTTATACAATATTTGAAATAGTAGTTCAAAAACAAAATTAAGTTATATTTTTTTTAAGTTCTTTAATTTTCATTAATAAAGCCAGAATGTCTCACCTGCATTTTATCACACCGTTTGATAAAATTAGTTGGGTCATATCCGCGCAAACGAGTTAGAATGGAGTTAAAATGCAACAAAACTTCTATAATTAGTATGAAATGTAGACCCAATTACAACCAACCCTTGATTTACGCTGTAGGCGGCTGAAATATCGTGCAAATCGAAATCGTGTAAAATGATGCACATTATGCATATAAAAGAGTAGAATAGGTTCAGTTAAACCGTGTAAATCGAATCAAAGAATACAGGGAAATTATAATAACCGTGTAAGATGAGTCAAGAATTTTATGGAAAAACGCAGATTGGTTCCACTGAAAGAAAAGTCTCGAAATTAAAGTTGAAGGGTATTTAAATCATATTCAAACGATTTCCATGCTATACTATGAAAAAAATATACTTTTTAAACTATGAAAACCGCGTAAATCGAGGAATTGGCTATAAAAAAAAAGGCTTATACTATTGAATTTCTTGTTTCTTTCTTGCAAATGCATTTCCACACGCTAGAGAATCCTTTGGCACTTTGTAGTAGGGATTAAGCGCATTTTCCCGGGGATTATTCCGCGAAGGTCCTTTTAGCGATTAAATAGAGCGGAAATGCAGATTTTGTGTCAAACCTGCTAAATTTGCTGCACATAAAATTCGCATAAATCCCAGTACCGCTGTTTGAATCAACCCCGAGCTCACGGTGTTTATCATAGGGAAGAGTTTACATAAGACCATAGTACACCCCCTCGATGGAAGCCCCTTCCGCGTCCAAGAGATCGGCGCTATTGAAATGATAATTGCTCTGGTCATTGATATTTGTGTGGGTATAAATTTCACGGAAAATAAATTATTATGGTATGAAAATTCTCTCGTAAAATTTTATTTGATTTCTTTTCTGCTTTTGTTTACAGTTTTGCGGGTGAATATTACCGGAAACAGCAGCGCAGCACCAGAAGCCAGGAGCATACCGTGGTTGGCAGGCGAATCCAGGACTGCTCTGGATGTGATACTACTACGCTTCCCAGATCCCAACAGTTCTAGTACCCAGGTCCCTGTTTCCAGTTACCGAGTTCCCACACAATTCGCCCAGACCAGAATTGAGACTTTGCAGTTCTCGTGGTGGCAGACTGGGCTTCTGTTGGTGGAGCTAAAAATGAACTCGACGTGATCCAGCATCCATCCGCGAACAGGACCGGGAGTCGTATATGATACTGTCGCCCCCGCCGCCCCTCTCCGTCGCCACTGCCCTCTGTCGACTGTGAATACTGACTCTATCTGGGCAAATAAAAAATAATAGCGAACAAGGAATACGATTTTTTCCTTGGTTTTCTGCTCTGCCCTTATTCAGATGCTCTTGTCGACGACGACGACGACTATGTCGGGCGGCCGGGGGAGTCCTCAGCGCTCCTCTCTGCCGGCAAGAAAATTTAGACGGATGGTGTCATCTTGAACGCCTCTTTTGATGCTTTTATTTATGGCGGCGTGTAGAAAGCTTCGGTTCGGTTTTGTTTACAGTCGACCTTTCCCCTGTTTCCTCAACTGCTTTGAAAATTGCGACGCTTTAGCTTAACCTGATAAAAACGTTTTTCTTTTTTTTTCTTTTTAACACTAGTGAACCTCTTGGCGGCAAAAATAAGAGAGGCTAAATAGAGTCTAAGATTACTTCTTTTATAATTAGCTGGACATTGATAGAGTTCTTCTTTTTTTGGTACGAAAAAATCGTTTTATTTGTGTATATTATAGAAGTAATTTAATTAGACATTAAAAATCATCGCTATCCAAAATAGGATTTTGATTAATCGTAGACAATTTTTAAGTGTTTGGTCATAGGACTGCTTTAACAGTAAGTAATATGCTTATAGATAATTAGATACAGTTTAAATACAGGTACATACTTAAATTCTATATTTAGCAGTTTGTCGAATAAATAGACTGTACGTAGAAGTTCACAAAAAATGAGCAATGCGAAATAGCCTCAATCTAGAAATTGAATTATTTTACAGATATCAAATGTTCCTACATTTTACTACCAAGCAAAGGTAAATTATAACCATATTTCTAAGTATTAAATTACTTCCGATTTTCATTTCCTTAAGATTTTATTTGATTTGCATTTGATATTCTCCAAATAATGACTTTGAAACATTCCTCAGTTTAATTAGATACAAGGGATTGTTAAGTAGTAGCTAATTTAGTTAATTTCCTCAAAACATTAAACTGTAAATACTCTTTAAATAAGCTTGTAATTGGAAATGGAATTAAATTTATCACCTTTGGTTAAAAGAAAACTAAAGAACTACGGTTGCAGAATTTTATAGAGAAAGTTTAAACTTTTTATGGTTCATGGTAAATCAATTGCAAATTATGGCTAATTATGACTTGTATTTTTAAATTAATGTATAACAAAGATATAGAAGCTCGATTGTTTACATTTTATAAACACTTTGATTATTTTGTTTGGTTTGATTTTGATTGTGTTAAGTTTTATATGAATAAATGAAATACAAATATAGAAAATAACTTTGATTTTTTCGATAAAATTGTCCATCTTTTAGCGTTTCACAAATTTTACACAATATTGACATCTAATTTATTAAAGTTGGTAAGTATTTTTAGATTGTATGCCGTAATTTTCGAATATATAACCATATATAAAGGTAAAAAACAAACAATTTTTCAATGTTTTCTAGGAATTTTCAGTAAATATAAATCAATTGATATAGTTAAATTATTTTAAATGATTTCAATAAAACTCCTCGTTAGTTTAATTAGAAAATTTCTATTTATAAGATGCTTCTTTTAAAATCCTATAGACTACGTTAAATCCTAATGATCGAAATAAATATACACAGAGATTTCTCCTTCATGGTTCCGCAGGAGAACCATCTAAGTCCATTGCTCTTTTCTTGTTGATAATGTGAACATTTTCGCGTAAAATAAAACTAAAAAAACCTAAAGATTTGTATAAACAAAAATTTCAAATATTAATGACCAATTGTCCTCCATAAATCAAAGAAAACTTCCGGAAGATTTCAATAATGAATTAGCCTGTTAATAAGTGAAAAGATCTCCAGAAAAAACTTCCATTTTTTGTATTTCAATAATTCTCTTCACTTTTTACGTTTATTTATACGAAAATTACGCGTAAAAGTTGGAACCATAAATATAATTATATTTTTATGTTTTTTAACATTTTTAACAGTTTTATTTTATATTTTTAAATTGTAAAAAGAGAATATATACCAGCAAAACTCTTATGCAAATTTAAGATAGAAGTTATATTAAAAATACTTAAACCTATTTAAATGCAGACCTTTGATATTTACATACGTTGCGCATTAGTTACGCTCTTTAACGAATTAATGGCTTTGATTTTTGATGAATATTTAATTGACATGATTTATTATTAAGTGTTATGTAAGTCACCTTGGTAATTATAATTTATGTGCTGTAATTATTTAGTAAATATTGTTTAAAGTACATCTCATTTTATATTATTATTTAAATTTTCTTTATTAAATCAGAAAATTACTATTATTATTATCGATCACGCGTTGTGACCATAAAAGTGATTACCTTCGACAATTTATTACAGTTCAGGAGAAGTTGACCTTAGAAGGCACTCATTAAGTAATAAAACCCCACATTGACTTTATAAGTGGCGAAAGAGGAGAAAAAAAATGCTTAAGAAAAACAAAAAAGAAAAAGAAACGTACACGCGCTTAACGCGGAAAAAAAAATTGCAAGTTGCGAAAATCAATTAAATTTATCCTTGATTAATTTCGCTTAAAATCGGCTCCACCTACGAGGAAATGAGTCGCTTAAAATTAAACAGTTCGGCAATAAAATTGATTTCGCTTCGAAGACAGACACCAGAGATTTTTATTTTCTTTCGATTCGTTTTTGTTTTTTCTTTCTTTTAGAAATACACTCGGGAAGAAAATTCGGGGGCATGCTAAAAAGCGCGTAAAAATTCTAAAATCGATTTCGCCCGAAAATCAACCCAGTCAGATTTTAATCAATCTCATGCGAGGGAGAGTTCGCTTTTCGGGACAGCCGCCGTGTGAGGGCCGGGCCAATCCAATAAATCATCTCGCTGACCCGTCGTCCCGGAACCACCCGTCCCACCCACTAAATCCAGAGTGGACTTGAGTGTTTTAATAATTGTTCCCTTTATAACGCAGTACCACTCGGGATAATTGCGCACCTCCCCCGGAGACCGCCTCCGTCGTTGTCTATCGTCGCGATCGCACATTTGTTCGCGAGTGTGCGGCGCGTACACTGCACAGCCGAACCGCTCGATATGTCTTGGAAATTAATTTAATTTCCCACTTTGTAAAGTGTCCGCGTGCAAAAAGCGGCGACAGCGACGACGACGGACGGCGAGAAACACGTCAGAGTAAATAAACCTGGGCGGGAGCGATATTTATTAAAAAAAAAAAAAAAAAGGTAAAACGGATGACCAGTCAACGGCGACCTTGCAGTTCGTCGTCCATATTTCCACGGCGGGTTTTTGCCGCTCGGCGGCGATGGACGCATCGGGGAATTCGCGCTGGTGTGGTCACTCGAGGTCCGGTTTTAATTTCGGCTCTCTCACTTGATTAAATAAGAAATGGTCATGCCGCAGCCTCGGAAGACAAAAGCCAGCGGATTTGAACGTCGCGGGTTCATTGTCGTTGGTTCTCTGCGGTCCACTTCGTCTGCGGGGTTAGGGCAACACAGGGGGACCGCCATAGACCGTGTCACGGCCCATCAGGCGCGAAGTGAATTATAAGGCGCGACAACTTTCAATTATTTTTTGATGCCATCATAAACGAAAGTGCAAACACGGGGTCAGGCGAAGCAAAGCCGGTGTGGGGCGGACAGGCGGAAATCGCAGGCCTGAAAAATCATCGCCGCTGCTGCCATGGCCAATTATTGGAGCGTTTTTGTGGGGCGTTTTTATCGGGCCAGTGCCATCGGTGTCCGCGCTTATCTGCATATTCAATGGACCGATGTAATTGATACGTTAATAACCTCAAATGATCCAATCCCCCTCACCCTGTCCTGGAAGATATGCATACTAACCGACCTGTTCGAAGCCGCCAAAGGAATGATAGAGGCGGGCGGGGCCCGATTCGGGAATTTAAACCGATGACGGCGCCGTGGGAGGAGGAAGATCGGCTAAGAGACCCCGCACTGTCGACGAAACAAATTAATAAAAGATTACTCCGGGGCTAATTGATACGGTACACGAAGTCCGCACCCCCGCCACACCCGCTCCCTTCCGCCCGACGATTCCAGTCATTGACTTAAGAGCCAATTAGGTGCCACATTGTTGTTGCTGTGGGCGACGATGTCGCTCCGCCGCGCTGCCGGCTCGTCCCTGTGCTGGGCGCGCACGGGTCTGTGTTCATTTATTGTGCCGGCTCCAGAATCCAGAGGGAACTCGATGGCTGCTGCCATCCTTGCGCCAGAAGTGTAATCAACAAATATCCCTTCATTAGGAGTTCGTCGAAAAATTGCAATTATATCACTCATACAATGCGGAGCAGATGTTGGAGTGGGGGTACCGTCCGCATGCACACAATTAAGAGTGGTACACACACTCGTCGCTGTGCAGAAGGACGCGGTAAACGAAAATGTTGGCGAGGGGGCGGGGAGGAAGGGAAAAGCAAGCGTTCCTACAAAAATAGAAAAACGCAATTAAAATAAATTACCACAAGGCCCCTCTTGCCAACCCTTCCCCCCACTCCGGACGACCAGCACATATTCACATGTTCGTCGGGGGCTCTTCTTCAGCGCGAATGATTAGGGGTAGTCGAGAACAACGTGAAGGGTGTGGGAGGAGGGGCTAACCGAACAGCGTCAGCAACAACAACAAAATGAGAAAACTTTTGCCGTCCGTGCACCTTGGGCTCTGTCCCCTTCCTTGACCGCAGCACCTCGCCACTAGCGAGCCAACAGTCGACGTTCGTAGGCCCCTGTATCCCTATCCAGCCCGCCTCCAGGCAAACGACTGCCACCCCCCCACGTAACAAACATGGAGCCTGTTAATCAATTCACCCCTCAGGTGAGTTCTAAAACGTAATAATGGAATTAAATTCGTGTCTGGATGGTTGTGCGGGCGAACGAGGGGGCGGGTGGGTAGGCAGGTGGACTGGGTTGGCTGGCGCGCGAGGGGAGTGGCGACCCCCGCATTTCGTGTAATTTGTTGGTTGCATAACCACACTCCTTGCGTTTCGTCGACTCACCCCTACGTCGAAAGCGGGGTGGGTGCTAAGTGGTTGGCTGCTGCCCTACACGACGGAGTGCCCGAAGGTTGAGAAGTACGTCCCACAACAGCTCCGGGTTGCCTGGTTCCATGGGTTTCTGGGTTCCTGGCTGGCGCGCGTGGTGGGGAGCGCGTGGAGCTCCGGCTTCAGTGGGTATACTCTCCACTCGACTCGTGGGATAGTAAAGGGCGAGTAAAACAAGTAATTAAGGCTACTCGTCGCAAAAGTTGTGCATTGCTGCTGGACGAGGGGGAGCAGGCGTGGTGGAGGGACAGAACAGACCCAGGGTCTAGCAACGGGCCACCGGACCGATGGAGGATGGACGGGATGGGCGGGGGGCAGGAAGGCGACTCACTCAAGGAAGAGCGAGAGAATTTTAAAGGCGGACTTAATGGAAAACAAAAAGGGTATTAATATTCGGCCACTTCTTCTGCTTTCCTTGGTCAAGATCTTTGCTCAGAGTCAATTAAAGCAGAGCGCGGGAAAAAAACTGCACTGCTCTCGAAATTAACCCAATCGTGGGCGGATATGAAGGGGATGTGGTTGTAGGGTGAGGGCGGTCGGGTACTGCTTTTGTAAACAGATCTAGTCGGAAGCGAGTGCACAATTTGCATATTCATGTGTCAACAATAAACAGGTTAACTTTTTGCACCCAATTTAGTGCGAGGAGTTGGTTGCTGGTCTCCCCCCCACTTCGGGGCTCTTCCCCGACTTTCCCCTCTTACTTGGCTATGATAAACGCTTTCACGCGATATGCTCTGAAGGATTCTTGCTAGACAAAGGTGCGGGACGGATCGGGAGACGACGGGCGAGGCAGGGCGAACTCGTTGAAAGCTCGAAAGGAAGACGATAAGTGGGCCAGGCCAACAATTGAAATCGATTAGTCCCCTCTAAAGTGATTTTTTATGCAAAATGTAAATTCTCCGCTCGCAAGCTTGTTACTTGTTTCTGCTAGTTGAGGCTCGGATTACAGCCCGAGTGGCTAATGAGAGCGGCAAATAGATTCAGGGCTTGAAGAGGATGGTCGGAACAGAAATGGTTTTTTTTGTCGATTTGCAGGGATTTCACTGTTTTCCTAATTAATTGTATGTTAATTGAGCATTCTGCGGGGAGGGGTACAAAATAGCCTGGGATAAGGTGGAAGGTATTGTATAAATTCGTTCCATAGATCGCACAGTTTTTTAGAAGACCTTCTGAAAGACAGCCACAACGTGAACAAGAAAAAGAAGTAGACAAGAGAAAGAAAATAAACCCATTGTGGATAAATAATAAGGAGGGCAATTTGGAAATTCATTGATAATATGTAGAATGATTAACTTTCTTAATTAAGCAAATAGACAAAAGATGAATCCAGGATGAAAGTCTATCGCAAATACAAGGGTAGATACCTTAGCGATTTTGTCAACGGGGTAATGGATCATAAAGTTACAAGTCCCCCACCAAAATTCCGAAACTCATTTCTAGTCCCTTTAATACCTTAGTTTACTCAGGTTACTCAGGAATAAGGTGATCATGGACTTAATTTTGATTTGAATTTTTTTGAAATTCAATTCAATAACTTTTCTTTTTAAAAGGGCATGTGGAGTATATCTGAAAACTAGTGTACTCTACTGATGAATAAAACCAGAAGTACACACTTCCACAGATTTCAATTCTGAAGATTCTGAAGATTCTTAGTAAATGGTAATGGTTTTATAGGTGTACCTCGCAGCAATGCGTTTTAAAAACAATTCTCATGAATTATGATAATATATAAAAAAAAAAATCAAATCGCAAATCTGAAAGAAAACCAAAAAAATATTTATAACCTAAAATATCAATTTCCAGCTTATACCATAACAGAAACCTGTAAAATTAGAAATTCTCCTCTAGATTTTGTTTATCTAAGATAAAGACTTAGACAAGTTGTTTTGTTCTACAAAACAGGTTGCTTCTAGAACTAAAAAAAAAAAAAAAACAAGTTATCGTTTAAGTTTAGCCACATTATCAAAGGCCTTTGTAGTAGAACAACTAGCTTAACGTTACTCCCTTTGACGGGCTCCCTGTTATTTATTTTTATAAATTCTACAATTGTACTAGTGAAAATTGAAGTGTTATAAATTTAAAATGTTAAAAAGATGTGAAGTCCATAGATTACTCAAAAATTTACTATGGGTTAAATGAAGAGAAATAAGGACTGATTAGTCCTACGTCCAAGACACTTAGAGATGTAGAGTATAACTTAAGAGTTTAGTGATTTGAATAATTGAGGTATATGAAGGTTCTAATCCTGATCATAAATTCCCTTGGTCTTAGTACTTTCCAGTATGGCGTAGTAGAAGATATTTGTTAATGGGATTATTCCATAAGTTCAAATTTTATAGACTGAACTACTATAGGACATGGAATATCTCAGAATTCTTTGGATCTAAACTTCAGTACGAGTACCTACAATTCGAAGTTATTTCCTAACCCACAACAGATAACAAAAATAAAGAAGCTAATGATATTCAAATCAGTGTACTATTGTTACTTTCACAAAAAGAAACGAGTTGCAGTGTAACAACCTGTTCACTCTCGAAAAATTCCATAGTATTGTAAGGCGCACAAAGGCGTAGCGATTGTCGTAGATAAAAAAAAAAGAAAGAAGATAAAAAAAATAAAAGAAAAACCTTCCAAAAATGGTCGTAAAACGCTGACGAGTCAGCGGTGCGTTGAACGCCACTTTTCCGAAAAATTAAACCCGTACCCGCGATCTGTGACTTATTCCCCGCATCGACCAATAATTGACTCCTCCCGGCACACATAATTGCACCTGAAGTTTTACATTAATCACATTAAAATCCAAAATAAATAATCCATTTTAGTCTGGCCATGTCCACACCTGAGGGCTAGTCGTGCTGGCTAGGGTTCCTCTTCATCTGTCCTTCCGTGCTCATATGCATATTCATTGGAAGCAAGACCGGAATCGGTTGGGTCTGAATTCCGCGGAGGTGGAGCGGCGGAGGCACCGCACCAGAACCTTTCCGCGTACCCAGCACGACCATGGAGCCCCTCGAACCTTTTGCTTGGATAAACAAAGCACAAGTTCAAGAGCTATTTAATGAGTGAGTGCTTGTCGATTGCGATGGGCAGAGGGCACCGGGGGGTGTTTTCGTTTTTCCTCCGCTCGACAATCTGCACTCCCGCGCCACTGCTCCACCCCCCGACCCATGTTTCATTAAAATTTTTGGTTTGGTAACGTGCAACACCCGCCGCGGCCACGGCGACGCCGTTGCAGTGCCGCGCCCCGGTTCGCGCGGTTTTTCGCCGCCTAAGTTGGCGGTCGCGCGGCTGAGATAACCGGCCGAGATAACCGACGAACAAAGGCTCGACAGGCGGACGAGTGGGGCGGTGCGGCGCTGCCGAGCCCCAGCCCCTTCTCCTCCCCTCAACGAGAAATTAACGTGTGGTATAAAGTTCTCTAATTATAGGTGTTCCTTTTTTTTTTCTTCTCATACCTCTTTTACCTGAGCAGCCTTTGATCTTTTATTTCTCCTTCTTGGATCGGTTGACCTGGTTGAATGTGCGCGCGGTGCTGGAGCGGCGGCGCGACGGTGAGTTCATGACTAGGAGGAGTGACTCCATGGTTGCCCCATTCCGGCCGGGGGCGGGTGCAACGGTGCAAAAAAACAAAGTGAGCGAAAAATAAGCCTAATTATGGCAACTTTACCTTCTGGCAAGATGCTTATCGAAATGGCGGCGCGCGGAATTGAAGCAGTTTATGGAGACGAAACGCAATCAAAACGAATTTCCTCCCAACAAATGATAAACTGCGAGGCAGAGGTGCTTCTCTTCCCGGTCAGGTAAGAAACAAAACAAAAATGAAAAAAAAAACAACAACTAGTGAAAAAAAAGTTTTAATTAAAACAATTACCGCGACTCAGTCGAAGTTTATCAATGGAATCAGCAGTGGGTCTTGCAGGTAAATTGCGCGCTAGTGCGACGACTAGAGAAAGGCCCCTCGGAATCTCACCTGGATGAAACACGGATGGTGCAAGCTCTATCGCAATTATTTTAACCGTTGCCGGAGAATCCGTTGTATACTTTTTTCTTCGTTTTATTAGTAATTTTTCTGCCAAAGGTTGCTTTACGGTCTAATTGCGCATCTTAAGATGAAAACAAAAATCGTAAACAGTGTGATGCTGACCCGCACGAAAACACCTTGTTAATTAATGAGATTCGCTTGTCTGTTTTATCTAAACACGACTTCATTTATCTGACATTTGACCAACCCGGAATCTCAGGTCTTTTCCTGTTTTTGTATATCTAATCGATGTAGGATTTGGGCCAGGTAGGAATAAAGTCAAACATTTTTCTATACTTTCGTTTTTCCAAACTAAAGGTAATAGAGGGTGTCCCAGAAAGTGTGGGTGAAATGGAAAAAGGCCATAGGAAAAATAATTTCTAATCAAAAAGATTAAGCATGATAATCTATTGAAAAGTTCTAGGACAAAATAAAAATAATTGGATTCAGTGCACACAGAAATAGCGATACTTAAATACAAAAAAAATTTTGATGCAAGAAGATAAGATGAAGTAATTCTTTAAAATGTTGGCCGAGTGTGAAACAGATTCGCACACCGAGCGTTCGACCTCAATAGGTAGGTTTTTATAATAATTGGCAATTTTTTTTGTCTAAATAAATATATAATATGTTTAATTACGCGCAAATTTGTAGTCTATAGAGCTACATTAAGCTTCCTACACAAGGAATCCTCTTAAAATATCAACACATTGAAGAAAAAGTGAAAGGTGATGTTGCCAAAAAAAAAAGGCTAGAACCCTTTAACAATAAAAATTTAGTAATAACATACCTGAACATTTCATTATCTTTATCTCTTTCCATTTTATCCGATGCTTTGGGTATCTTCTACGTGCTTTAATAGCTCAGTAAGATCAACCCTATTATTATAAGAATACGGCAAAGTTAAATGAAAGGGTTATAGTTTCGTCAGTTTATGTGTCAATTATATACACATATATTTATTTATTTATTTAGTTTTGTTAAGTAAAAAATTAATGTATTTTATTAACTAAAAAACCCCTTTTTGTCTTTGTTTGGATTCTTTTTTTTTTCATCTTTATAAACCGAAAATCTCTACAAAACGCCTTAAAATGTTTTTCTAATTTTTACTAAATTTTCTTCTAGTAGTAACTAATTGTGCTGGCTATCCGAAAATAACCGAAGCTGACCAAGAGAACGAATGTAGTTTCCAAAATTTAACTGACTATTTAAAATCTAGAAAAATTGTTTGAGTTTATAAATGAAACCATTTAGTGATGTGAAAAGTTATTACTTGTAGCAAAAATATTTGTTTGAGGAGTTTACATAATTAATTTAAAGGCTAGAAAAGAAAAAAAATATCATGTACTAGTGTGAAAATAATTCGAAAACAGTTCTTTGTATTTTTGTTTTAATCTTGTTTTAATTACTTACTTTTGAGATATGTCTGAGAATTTTTAGTTGGGGCAAAGCCAGTGATTTTAGGTCTACAGTTTTCTAGCTACACCCCCGTATGGAGGTGTGAATGGCACAAGATTGAAAAACATGCTTTTGAGAAAACAGGAAAGTTTGAACTACTTTATCAATTGATCTGAAACCAACACAAGATTTCTCTTTAAAAACATGTCCAAAAATCAGAATTCTTCTGTTACAAATCACTTTTTATCTACCCGCTTGGCTGTGTATTATTTGAACACACCAAAAATATTAAATGAGCTTAAATTGAACTTATTATTTATTTATTTTTTTGTCTGTTTGTTACCTTAGCACACCAAAATTACCAAAACGGTTTTGGGGGAATTTTTCAGTATCGGATGACCCATAGATAAATTCAAAATATGAACTAGAAATCTTTAGTTATTTATCAAAATATATCACAGAGAAAATCGTTTATCAAAATAAATGTTTTAGCAATTTTATTATTAGAGATACTTATTTAAAAAAATCTTTTATTTAGTGATACTTCTTGTTATAATTCTTGAATGTGAAACTGAACCTCTTTCTTCTTAATTTTCCGCAAATGTGAAATTCCGGAAGATACTTGCTTCCCAAAACCAAGTACAATATGCAAAATTTATTCCTCACTTCCCTAAAAACGAATCAATCATCAAAACAAAATTGAAAGCAAAAAAAAACCGAAAAAAATCAATATCCCCTTGAAGTCGTTTCACAATTAATTAGAAGTGAATCACGGGGCACGAGAATCAATCAAAGCTGCACATCTCGTGAAAAAAATAAAAATAAAAATCCACACTTCCGCTGAAAGGTGGCCGGGATGTGGCGGGAGGGATACCTCATTTGTGCCTAATCATGCATCTGATTAGCCGATCTATCCCGCCAGATAGCGGATAGCAGCAGCAGCCTCAAATTTCCTCCACTCGATATTTGAGTCAATCGATACCTTGCATATCGACTGGCTTTTCCCATTCTCTGCTTCTCGAAAGGAATCTTCGTTCTTCATCATGGACGGGACCGGGACCGGGACTGGGTCGATCTTCCAGCTGTGCGGATGCTGCAGATGGAAAAAAAAAAAACCAAGCAGCAACACCATAACCACTATTGCCAGAGTATACGGAAAGATTTTTTTTTCTGAAATCCCTACCATCACGCCCCTCAGAATTCACCTTCGGATAATAACAAATTAATTGCCGCGTAATTGAATGGGAGCAAACGCTTTGGCTTTTAATTAAATTTCAATCAATTTTGGTGTTCACACTGGAAGACTTTTTACCCTTTTCACGTTTTTTACGCTTCCTCTTCTCTCGTTAATCTAATTGATTTGATTGGTGTGCTCTACGGCTCTCCTTCCTCTATCTTTAGTTATTTTTTTTTTTTTTTTTAATTTTACTATTCATTTCGACTATTCGAGTTAATCGATTCTATTTAGAAACGAAAAATTGTTAATTCTTACCGGTGCCTTTTGTTGGTGCAGCAGTTTAATAAGGAAACTGCTGGCAAAACAACAACAGTCGAGCGAGCACAGGTGCGTACGTGTGTGCAATATTCTCGTAAACGACTCACCTGTAAAAAGAGAAAATAAAATCAGTTCAGTTTTCGTTGGAATTTTAATTACGGTACGTTCTCAATTCAAGACACCTTGCCGGAAAAGAGATTGCAATTGTTCATTAAAAGTTAATAATAGCAATGCGTTTCTGGTCATTAAAAAAAAAAAAAAAAACACATTCATGTAATTAATTAATGACTTTAACCGATGTTTGAAAGAAAAAAAAAAAAACAATTCTACGAACTTTTCGATTAAAACTCGTAATTAAAAGTGACCTTAGTTAGACAGCACCTTTATTAAAATCCTACAGCTACTTCCTTCCTTCTCAAATTTGAAAGTTATAAATTCACATTTTTAAAAAGTAGGAGTTTTTGAAACTCAAAACCTCTCTTTATTTCGATTTTCTGCCGGCCTTTTAGATTTTCGGGATCAAAGGGTAAACCACTATGTCTGTCCGTCTGTCCGTCTGCCCGGTTTTGTAGAGGGTTCTAGTTTATAACCATTTAAGGTACAGACTTCTTTATTAAATTATAATTCGATTTTATCCAGAAATTTTAAAAAAAGAGAGAAGAAATATAAAATTTTTTTTTTGTGTAATCATGTAAAGTATCATCAATTAGAACTGATGGAATTTAAGAGGAATGTATTTTTCATATTCATTCAATTAAAAAATTGCATTGCTGGAATTCTAAAAACCCAAAAAAACATTCACTAAGCAATTAATTAAAAAATGTCTAGGAAAGTTTGCTCAGGCACGTTCAAAGTAAAAAGTGTTAAAAATGCACGAGCCAGACTCGCACTCGATAAATTTTATAAACTGCAGGGGGACAAAGTGCAATCCTCTAGACATAAACGTTTGAGGTTTAATTTCTCGGCTATAAAATTAAAATTTTGGGAATTTTAATCGGCTTTAAAGTCCTTAGTGGGGTCTAATTTGTAGGTTTTTTTTTTTTTGAAAATTAAAATTATTTCACAATTTTAAAAAAGAACTAATTTCGACGTAATGATTTTTAAAATGACTGGAATTTATCCAACCATAGATTTTTAAAAGAAATATGCCAAGTTACTAACTCGCAGGCATTCTGTGAGACAGCAAATTAGTTCGATTCTAACAATATAAAAAAAAAATATAATGACAAATAAAATGATTTCCTCACAATTTAGGCAGTCAACAATGCTAAAATTCTAGAACACTTTCCCAAAAGATAAGTGCCCAAATATACGCTCCTTTTATCTAATACTGGTAAACCTCCTATAACACGGTTTTATTCTAACACGATAAGAAAATTTCGAAAATCCTCGAATAACACTGTGCATTAACGTGTCGATGTATTAAGAAACCGAAATTACGCACTATGGACACATAAGCTGCAAAATTTCCATATCAGGAAATTCACAGATTTTTTAAAGAGGACAGAAAACGCAAATGATGAAAAAGATTCAGAATTTGAAGGTGATGTCACTTAAACGAAAAAAATAAACAACGATTACTTTTGTTTGTACCGCGCAGTAATAGGGGAGGAAATGTTGGAGTGAAAAATTTTGTGATACACATTTGTTAATATTTTTAATAAAAACGAATTTGTTTGAATAGATTTGCAAA
Source organism: Proctacanthus coquilletti (assembly GCA_001932985.1). Lineage (NCBI taxonomy): Eukaryota > Metazoa > Arthropoda > Insecta > Diptera > Asilidae > Proctacanthus > Proctacanthus coquilletti. Next base: position 424,524 of record MNCL01000053.1, on the reverse strand, counting down.
AAAAAAATATTTGCTTTTAATAAGTTTCCGGACCTAAACCCCCTTTTTGTAATTGTTCTGCGTCTCATATAACACGGTCTCACACAACACGGCACGGAACAACGGAACCTAACTACCGTGTTATAGGAGGGTTACCTGTGCATAATTATTTTTTATTTTTAAATATTACTCACTCTCGAAGAGTTGTAAATCAAAATAATATAAATATAAGTTAAAAACATCTTTAAATATTTTTTTTTCTAAAATCGTTGAAGCTTTTGTAAATTTTTTTTGTTATTGTTAAATATCTAAATATAAAAAATTAAGTATAAATCAATAATTTTGATAAAAGGGATTTTATATTATTTCTTTGCATTTTGTAACAATCGGACACATTTAAAATTATACTAAAAACACAAAAAGACCAGAATAATTCAGTTTTAATAACTTAAAAGAGTATTTTGATTTTAATGACGATGCTTTCAGGTATAAAATATATGCGTTTATAAATTTCGTAAATATTGCTGTTGAAAAATCACACCGATGTGCACATGTTGTAAATTTAGAGATATAAGGAGTAAAATTTTTATACAAGAACCTAGCACTTTTGTAAAGCAAAGTCTCACCTTTATTTGTTTTTATTATTCTTTTAAAATAACTACACCAGGTGATTGAAAACAATGGTACGGCCCTTGCTAGGTTCACATACCTATTCTTGATACTTAGCTAAATAAAATCAAACTCAGAAATAACTTTAAAACTAAGAGTAAATATACCTAGAGTCGGCATTTGCCTTTAGCAAAAACCTCAAGGACTTCACAAATAAAAACAAAAAAAACCCTTCTGAGCCCTTCATCTTCTACAGGTAAAAGAGATGTTTGAGCCCGGGGTACGTTTTCAATAACTTGAGCAATTTGGACCAGCCTTTTTTTGCAAATTATACCAACGGCGAGAGAATGGGCACAAAGAGGGCAATAAAGGCCAGTGGATCTTTTCCAAGAAGCCGAGCATTGTGCATGGCGGCGGCGGTGGCGGCAGGAATACCGAAACGAAACTCATAACCTTCGCCAAGACGATCCTTCCAACACTTGAGTTTTTAAGTGATATTAGCGCAGCAAAGTCGGAGTAATTAAACGTTCTTTAATGGGCCTTTTTTATAGCCCGAGGCCAGAGGATACAGCTTTTTCTGCGACCTGGTCCAGCCCACTAGGGCTCATTCTTCGACGATGCGTACACAATTTGGTGAATACGAACGAATATAAGCGATACATACTTTTAACGATAGAACAAATTAGTTTTCAACATTTTATTATAAAAATATGAAATTTTAATATTGCTTTATTCAGTTTTTTGTATCAAAAGCGTATGCTTAAACAAATATCCCTTTACAAATATCTCAAAATTTGATACTGTGTCATTTTCTCTTCGGTTTGTTTGTATCGCTATAACTTAGAAGTTGTTTGATCGATTTCATCAACTAAGGTTTCAATATAATCTTCGAAATCTTACCAGACACACTAGATAAATGAAATTTTAAATACAAAATGTTTGAATAGATTTTGACGGCGATGAAATTTTGGATTCATCGAAATTATGGGCCTCAAACGTCATTTTAAAAACTCATTAAAACCGTGGAACTTGAAGTAAAATGTTTTGATATCTTTTACAAATTCCAAAGTAAAAACAAATGTTTTTCCTCGATGAGATACGTCAACAAGTTTCAAATAATCGTCAAAATTGACGAATTTTTCTTTGCTTTCAGAAAAGCGTTTAACTGGCGTTAATGTGATTTAATTTTGGGCGTCAAAACGGATTTGAAATACACCGTATATTGGACCTGATTTATTACGCACAAAGTTCGGATTTCAATGCAGGAAGCAGATTTCCGTGCGGAATTGTCGCACCGCACGGACAAAACTGGAACACAAATTGCACTGAATTAGAATCGAACGAAATCGCCGGCGTGCATTGAACACGCCGCGACACAAAGCGAGATGAGAAATGTCCCATTGTACGTGCGGATTAAAACATTTATTTCGTCCCGATGAAAGCCCAAATCACATCTCGGAAAAAAAAAATAAAGCAAAAATAAAATTTGCATTCCGCATCAATCTCTTCAGCTCGACAGAAGAAGAAGAAAAAAGAAAGATAAAAAATAAAAAAAAAATAAAAAAAAAATCAGTGAACTGGTTGCGACGTACTTTCGTATGTATGTTTGTCTGTTTGTTTGTGTGCAGACCGCGCGACGCGATTGAACGACCGTCGTTGCTGCGGAGCAATGCACACAAGAGTTCCGGGCTAGGCGCGGGAGGCGGGTGAGAACCGTCCAGTTGGTGAAGTAACCTTACCTTGCAGATGGCACAATGCAAAGAAAGTCTGATAGTGCGGGTGTGGGTATGGCCGGGTACCCCTCGAAGGTATCTACCCGAAGTACCCGAGTCAGGGTCTGGCCTGGTTGGAATATAAGAGATTTACACACTTCATTAAAAGGTGTACGTGACTGATACGAAGTTCATCAGGTGAGAGTTTTAAAGATGGCAGATGTCTCGCGGTCTTGTAATTGCCCAACTCGGTGAAATCACCGGCGGCGGTGTTGGCGGCGGGCAACAGCAGGCAGGTGAGGTGGAGGTAGGTGGACGAAGCAAAAGAAAAAGAATAAGAAAACAAAAAAAAATAAATAAAAGGAAAAAAATTAACTCCCCGCTATACATAGAAGAATTGTACAGAGCCGTGTAAGATATGCACGATAATCGCCATACCTTCGGGTAATTTCAGTCCATCCATCATGGATCGTCGTCATTAAGAAGTTCTTCACGAAATTGCTTGAGGTAACACACCTGTGGAAAAATGTGGAAATTCGTCTGTTACCGCTGAGATGGTAGACTTATTTTTTGTTATTGTAAAAAATAAATTTACATTAACTTTGGACTAGTGTTTCCAGGAGAATTTCTAAACTATATACAAAATTTTAATTTTAATTTTAAACCTACTTCCTCGGTTTATCCTCGGTTTTTTATATTTTAATTGTTAAAACTACGAAATTGTAGGATCTTTTACTCTTAATTTGTGTATGGATTAAATAAATAATTTTTGAAAGCTTGTAAAACGTCCAAATTTCCATTTAATTTAAAGGAATTGTCAAATATTTGTTATTTCGCTTTATAAATTAAGTGCCTCTTTAATATAAAAAAATCAGTTCTTTTATTTTTCTCAAATACACTTTTTTTATTAGAATTTGGGCAGCGTCTTTTTGTTAAACCTCACAGAATTTCCAAACGAACATTTATAACTAAAGTTCGGTTTCAAAACTTAGAAAACATTTTGAATCGCTAATTCAGACGAGTTCAAAATGTTTTTTTATTTTTTTTTTTAAATCAAGTTCAAAAGGTATACGAAAATGTTTTATTAAAAAATGGTCCATTTATTGTAGGAGGTCATTATCTTGATTTGATCGTTTTTAGAAAGGCTGTAAATTTATCTGTAATGATAGTGCGCCAAAAATTTAGATTGGACCTGAAATATATTCGCTTTTTAAGATACTTCTTCTCCATTTAGCCTAGAAAAGAAATCAATAAGAACGCCCCAAAACCATAACCACCATTTTAGCAATAAAAATCCAAATCCCATTCAAATTCAGGTGCAGAACAAGATTTAGAGGCTTGTTCGCCTACTTTTGACTAGTGGCCCAATTTGTTTATCTCAGGTCTGCTACGACAATCCCTGCCCTTCGATGGTACGCAACCGATAGACTTTTGTAGGAAGGTGCGCAGTGTGATCTATCCGCGAAATTTGCCGTGTCACACGCTTAAAATTACATCAGAGTCTTTAATGAGCAGACCTTGAAGAATCACGACTCGTTATCTTTAACTGGCAGAGATGGTGACTAAGAAGAGCGTTCAACTGTTCTCGTTAGGTACCCCCAGAGCATCGGAACGATCCCAGTCGAGCTTGCTTTGGTACAGCCTGGCCAAGTCTGGGAAAGTTAGAAAATTATAATTGGGACGTTGTTGACTTTTCAAAATAATTGCGATATATCTGGGGAGTTTTTTAATTATCTAGCAATTTGTGTTGAAATCTACAGAGAGAACTGTCCGTTGGAGTTTCATTGGGGTCTAACTGATGGAATCGAACTGGTTTTACACTGCTCAGCAGAAAAGCCTAGTCCGGATTATTCTTTAGGCTCCCATTAGCCTGCGGTTGCGCGACTACGACGATTCAACAATTTCAGTAAATTGGGTAAAACAAAAAACAAACGAAATATGATTCGGAACGTAAAACTAAATGGAAATTTGAGCATGATTCCATAGTTATTAAAAGTTTTATAGTTTTATTTTATGAAATGATGATAAAAAGCTACTACTTGGTTGTCTTCACTTTCAATCCGGCTAATTAATCGTACTAAATTAAAAAGTTCACGTTAAAAATCTTGGATTTTCCGAGAACATTCTTTTTTAGGTTGTCTCGAAAAGTCTCTTAAAATTAATCAAATAAAAATTGAAATTTCATATCAATTTTAAAATTTTTTAATAAGGTTTTATTATTTTTTTATTTACAAATTTACGATATCAATAAAATAGATTTTACCAAAAAAATTTATATGCAAAATAAGTACAATATTAAACCACAGCTGTTCTAAACATAAAATTTTTAATTAATTTCAATCATATAAAATGAATTAAAAAGATTTCTAAAAGTATTAATTTGTAATAAAATAGAGTACACATTTCTACACATTTAGAGTTTAATTTTGTATATAATATTAAAAATTCTTAGTTCAAAAGTAAGGACTATTTGGAAGAAACACCGATTTTGGATATGACCTCAAAATGTTGGAATTCCAAAGGTAATAAATCAAAAATTAAATTTAGTCTAAAATTCACGGAAAATGCGTTGCGAGGTTTGCGGGACACTATTTTTGAATATGATACTAAAATTCTTTATTTCGATTTTTATTTTTACGAGTAAATTTTTTTTTTTTTATTGAGTACCAGGATACATTTTCTGATCGCAAGATTAAAAAAACGTTTGATTATCACAAATTAAAATTTAACTTAAGAATTAATGCAATTTAATTCGTTCTCTAGACCTTCTCTAGGGATTAAGGGTACAGTTCCCATTTGAAAAGGTTTGTGGATAGTTAAGAGGAGTTTTTAAAAAAAATGTTTATCCGATTAAAGTCAATGATAATTAATGTTTTAAAATAATATTAATAGTCAATTTCTGAGTTGGTTTGCCCATTATTTTTTTCTAGATAAATCAACCAGAAACGTAGAAAATACATTTTCTAATTCATTCGTTTTTAGTCAGATTAGCAAATCGAAAATCAGGTAGAATGACTATTTCTTTCGACATTAATCCTATAGGTATTTTTTTTTTGTCTTTTGTAATATTTGGTAAAATAAAACTTAAGATTAAAAACATGAATAACAATGAAAGTCTAAGATAAAACTGATAACAATGCCATTAGCTTCAGATAAATTTAATACTGAATACGTTTATTTTGGGAATTTGAACATAAATTTTGGAACCGAATGTTTTGATCATTTGAGAAATATTTATGTGTACTATTTTCTAAAAATATTGGCGATTATGCGGCTTTCCCATCGTCATAAACTCTTGATGAATTATAAAGATATTAAATAAATTCACAGTTTTCCGTTTAGCACGGCAACCGCCTCTCAAATTGAATGTTGCCAAAGATAATTCCCGTCATATTTTATTCGCGGGCCTTGCGTTCAACGTACCCAGCTATAGAGTGGCCGATCGCGACCGTCCATATGAAATCAAGAAGCGTGGGGAATTCCATTCATGAAAAAAAAAAAAAAACTAAAATACCTATATAGTGACAAAAAAAAAAAAAAGAGCGCGCGGGTACAGCTACAGCACAGCGACACTACCAACTATGAAAAAAAGTACACATTTTCCGATTAGTAGAAATTCCGCCGTCATATATTTCCAGGGATGACATCTTCTGCAATATTAGCCGCCAGCTAACCATTCGTGGCAATTAATCAAATTGAAAGCAACGTGACCGATTAGAGAACTGAGTTATAGCACCGGCTGTAACTTTCAATCAAAAGTAGGCAAAGCTCCTTTTTTTTTTTGTTGGACGGTGGATCGGCCTCTTCGCTCCACATTTTCTACATTGTTTTTTTTTTTTCTTTTTGGTTATTTTAATTTTTCAAACGATTAAGCCCACGCTCGCAGCCCGGTCACCGGCGACTGCTGGCAAAGGTAATAAAAGCGGAACGTCTAATGCGAGTTGATTCCCTGACTGTGTATTAAACAAAAATTTGGGCAATAAAAATAATTTATAGGTCGCTCCGCCCCCACTCGATAAGGTTGTGAGGGCTCAGAAGGTTTGAGGACCAGCTGCGTGCTTTGCATACCTCAGCCTGCCCCCTGGATTAGACGCATTTGCGTTACGTGGCATCAACCACGATTTGCATCACACGGATAAATCACGCGGATCACGCGTTTAATCGTGCGCAGTGATTTTTTTTTCTTTTTTTCTCTGATTTTCCACTAAATTTCGCGGTTATTAGCAAGGATAAATATTCAATGCAATCTTAATTTATTTACATTCACTTAACACCTCACACGGGATCCATGCAAACCCTCATTCCACTTCTCACCGGTGCATGTGGCGATAGTAAGTGTAAGCGGGGTTTTGTCCGCGCGACATCAACGAGATACATTCACCGATCCGCCGGTCATTGTATTAAATGAGATAGAAATACGTGATAAATATTTGATGATATCGATGGACTACTATTGATTTCACAGCGCATGGAAAAATCATGGAAATGGACTACCTGGGAATTTCCCAGATAGCTTCGGTGCAATTTCTAGAACCCACTCTAGCCGGTAGAAGGCATCCAAATTGAATTTTTCATCAAGATTTTTTCACTTTTATTTTTCTTATTATATACTATTTTTTTTTTTCTTTGTTTTTTACTGAAGACATCTCAACGTCCATAGCTGCAAAACGTCTTGAATTAAACTTGCAAGGGACGAGTTATCATAGGTGGGACACGACGACGACGGGACGAAGCCATGGCGGCCCATGGTGAGGCCATTGTGCAATCATTGTTTTCTGGGAATATTTTGTAAATTTGTTCCGAAAGGTTTTCGTGATGTGCACACGACAAAACGTGAAATCGCTTACCTTCAATTGTACTTTTATTTTTATTTTATTCTTTTTTTTTCCTTTTGGTTTTTGTTTTTCAGTGTCTCGGCTGCAACAGTTTCTTATGGTCGCTAGAGGAACTACAATCGTCCAGGACCCAACCTTTATCGAGAGGTCAGCTTTGGGCAATGGGGATACTTTTTTTTTTTGGTTTGCATTATTTTTTCGATTCGGTGTGTTAAACATTTAACATAGATTTTTTATACATTTCTTTTTTTTTCAGGCAGTGTACAGGGAAATTCATGAAATTTAAATATTTTACCATTTTTCTATCGGTTGGCAAATTTTGAAATTCTATCAACGATTCGTTAGCACTTGTTTTAACGTGATCTGTCCTGGCGCAAATTGGGGATAGTAGAAATAATTACGAACTGAGAACATTGACCCATTCTAGAAGTTGTTCGACTAACACTTGTTCTTTGGTTGCAGGTTTTTGGAAAACAAACTTTTACAAATAAAACATTTAAAGCTCATATTTTTAATTTATTGGTGAAACAAGCATACAAGCATACTTATAAACTATTTAAGTGTTTTGGAGCGAAATTATCACCATATTTTAATGTGATAAAGTGGATAACATTACTAAGTTTTTGCCAAGTGTGTCCAACAGTCTGTCGGTGCCATAAATTTAGAAAATTAGTTACTTTAAGTAGTTCAAGTCGGATTACATATTCGACATATTTACATAACAAAAAATTATTAAAGTTATCGACTTAAATTTTACATGTAGGCTGATTTTTATGTTTAATGACTTAAATTTTAAGCGCAGGATAAATTGTCGACATAACTTGACGGATGTTCTATTAAAGTTTGTCTAGTAATTTTAAAGTAAAACATGATAAATTAAAAGCAAAACAATCAGAAAGCCAAACATAATAAAATATACAAAAGTATTATTAATCAAAATTTATCTGAAAAAAAGAACATAACATTTATATCTAAGTTTATTTTTATATTTAAAAAATTTCATTATTATTTATTTTGATTTATTAATTTTAATAGTAGTAGTGATTGATCTGAACATTAAAAAATATTTGAAGGACAAAAACTAATCCTTAGGGAATTGATGATTGACTAAATTTAAAAGCTACAAAAAGAAAAGAAGAATATTTTCATAAAATTCAAAGATATGCTGCATATTTCTATCATTTTGGATCTTGCTTCTTAAAATATTTCGGTTCTGGTTTATTATTTTAAAAGATGTGACTAATCTCATAATATTTCACGAGATATGTGCTGATATAAGCGGATAATAGCTTAGTAAAAAATAATCCAAAATATCCATTTCATCTTTAGAATTTGTTATGATGGAACTAATACTGAAATACGATAACTTAACTGGCTCTTAACAAGGTCATCGAAAGATTAATCCAATAAATTTTATTATATTTGCATAAGTTCTAATTGCTTCAAGTCTTTGAAAATTGATAATGAGTTTTATCATCTAGCAAAGTTCTAATTCATCACAATTAATGAATAAAATTTTAGCACTTTTCGATAGTTTAAGTAATCCATGTCTAACTGTGAAAAAAAAAAAAAATTGAATCTGGAAACACGATGCTTACGAGAAGAAAATAGTTTCAGCCTCGCGGTATCTTTTTATATCAGTCCCGATTAAAATGGGGAAAGAATTAAATTTCATTTCATGAATCATCGAACGACAAATATTCAAAATACGAAAATAAATCAGAGGACAAGGAACAAAAGAAAGAGGAGCTTATCGAAAACGATTTAATAATAATTAACGATTCGATCGATGAAAATATCGACCTGTATTTTGGTGGATAAAATTAAAATTCCGCCAAAATAAGATGATACCGTAATTATTAATTTTCGTGATACCTTCCTTCAAAAGGTATAGTAGGTAATCCATCGGCAGGGGTGTGGGGAGAGCAGCTGAAAACGGGTTTTGCCGCGGCGACACATATGCAAGACGTTCGTCCACGTAAAATTATGTCTCTCTCCTCCGGGGTCCAGTTTTGAGGAAAAAGAAAACTTCAAGAGCTGGACGAAAAGCAGCAACGGAACGGCAACAAAACCTCAATCACGGCATGGCATCATGACAACGGGCTATGGCACGACGGCGCGGCGACGGTAATCGCGACGGTGGTGGCGGTGACGGCCAGGGAACTGACCCGCTGTTGGCGAGTTAATTTTTCAATCAAAATCATCCGCGTGTGTGTTGGTGTGTCCACCGTGCGGCCATAAATAAACGCAACGGCGATGGGAATCTCTGATTAATTACGGCCCCGTAATTTCGCCGTTGCCGCCTGCCGCGGATGTGTTTTGTGACCGACCGAAGTCACACGCAGGCCGGCATCGATGGCAATTCCAGTTTTATGGAAACTTTTTGAACACTCCTACGACCAGGTATAGCACCCCAGTATAAAGCAACTGCGTGCACCTGTAATCAAAGGATTGCAAGTGATGGCCTTTTCACGGATTTATTGCAGAAATCTGCTTTGACTACCCACTTCAATATCAAAGCTAATTTTATCCCTAGAACAACAACAGCACAGGGAAATCTTACGAAGTCACTTGCATGGCCCATAAAATTTTCAAAACATTGTATTTTCACATATTCATTTCCATCTGTTTGTAGTTAGAAATACTGAAAATAATGCACAATGAATAGATAAGATAAAATAGTCATACAATAAAGTTTTACAACTGTGTTTGTACCCCTGTAATTCTAAAACACCTAAGACGATTTTAGTTGCGTAAATGATACTCAATTCATAAGCGTACAATGTCAGATTTAAGAGACTGTAACTTCTAAGATTTAAATGATGAAACTAAACGCGATATTTGAAATTTGGTAATAACATGAAATCAATCATATCAAAAAATCGACAAGAAAGTTCAATTTTTTTTTCGTCATCCTTCTATGGAGCTACGGTAGAGTAAAACTTCCACTATTCAATGCTTCGTTGCGATAATTCTCCACGATTGTCTGAATGCTTCCGGATCCATCCTCCTTATCACAAAAGTAAAAATTCATCTCATCCAGAAACGAATAGAAGATCAGTTTGAATTATTTTTACTTGATAATTTCCAGTACTACTACCAGGAATTGGAATTATTTTGAAAAACGTAAGACCTTTTAAGTTTCATTGTTTTTAGACACGGCTTTTTTAAGGTCATATGTAGAAATCACTTTCTACTAGGCTAGACTTTAGATAGTTTTTTTTTTTGTGTTTTTAGAACAATGCTTTTCTTCGTATATTAAAAATTAAAAATGTCTAACAAAACCCAAATTTTTTAGCGATCGATTTAATAAAAAAAAAAAATTCTTTAACAGCAGAGTCAGAAATGAAAACATTTTTGATTGAAAAAGTCAAAGCAATGATCTTTACTAATTTGTCTGTTTGTCTCTTTGTCCTCGCAACACTTGAAAGCAGCTGAACGAACCCTTTTCGATGGAACTTGCGTCTTAAAGGTCTACTTACAGTCACAGCATTTTGCTGTGGTCCATGTTAGTTCGGATTTTATTAGACTATTAATCTTCAAAACTCAACATACTATCGGCGTTTTACTGCCCCTGAATTACCTGAATAAAATCCAAGTACGATTTGACTTCCATAGTACCCGTTCTTATATGAGACAGGATCATTTTAAGTAAAAAAAACGCGATTTACTAAATTATTTAACTTACTACTGAGAAAAACAGGCCTATAGACGTGACTTTGATTTAACACTTCTTTTATAGGTGAAATCACGGATGTCGGCTAGTTTAAAATAAAAGTAAAAATGTACATAGGTCATGTTTGAAAATTTGACAAAATATTTTACTAAAAATTAAGGAAAATTAAAATTTAATGATTCTCCAAGCATGTGATGTCATGCAAGGTATGGTAAATTATTTAATTTCTTTTTTGAATACACAATACGCTATTTATTTAATTAAAATATTCTAACGAGTATGCAGAAAACAAAACTTATTCAAATTTCTAATAGAGCTAGCATGAAAGTTATACCAGGTCAGAGTGACCCGTATTTAATGCTCTAGAATTAATTCTTGTCTAATTCAAATTCGAAAGTAATAAAAATCAACGATCACCTGAAATAAGGTCACCGAGATTTTTTGACGGTGCCCAAATGATTTCCTGTCTGGTCTCGTTGGATTTCCCAAGTGATCCAGAGCGAATTTGATCAACGAAGTCTACAGCCCGAGTAATGTCCGCTTAATGCAACTTTCACGGAGGCGATTTATTTTTTATTTTATTTTTATTTTTATTTTTTGAATAGACAGTTGTTGGTCGCAGCCAGTATTTTAGTCGTCGACCAGTATGACTATTCCAATCTAGCAACCAACGTACCTTTGGCAGACACCTACCTCTACCTACCTGGTGATACCGCAGTTAGACCACTTGAACCCATCGCCCACCGCCCGCCAGGCTCCAAACACCGTGTTGTCTACTGGTGCGCTCAGTTTTGCTCAATTTTTAATTTCCGGCTGCAAGCCACAAAATCACGTGTGGCGATTTTTTAATTAAATTAAAACTCATTAGCGATAACTCATGCGAGGAGATTAAAGAAAATTTCAGGGAGCAAGGGTGAAGGCTCTCGCTGATTACTTTTGCCTTCCTGGCAAAACGGCTACCATCGGACCTGGGCCTGGACCCCCCTGTCTACCCCCACTCTGCGTTTCGACGACGACATTTCTTGCGAGAAAGAAAGAAAGAGAAAGAAAGAGAGAGAGATAGAGCTAGCTATTAGGTAAGAAGGGGCAGACGAAATAATTTAAGAATTATCGCAAGAAACAAATCTTTGACCCTTTAATGGTCGCCGTCATTAATTTCTGTTTCCTAATCGCCGCTCTTAATGATATTCAGTTAATTAACGTTTAATTATGGAATCCGGACTGTTTTCCAGGAAAAGAAGGAAATTGTATTGGGTTCAAAAATCAATGGTAACATTTTTGAACCACTGATTTCGTTCCAAGCTGGTGTGGCTCGTTTGTGGTTTTGGGCTCTTAATTTGCCTTCCGACCGCAGAAATTTACAATGTAAAATTATAGTAACCTCCTTGTGAAGATGAGATCCAATAAAGTCCTCTAATTTTATGTTTTGTAACATTTTGAATGATTTTTGAAATTTTATCAGGTTTAATACGGCTCTATAATTACGACTTTTTTAAACCCACAACGGAATACTATAACATAAGAATCCGGGTCGTTATTTCCTAAATTAAGTGTTCGAAATCTGAAGGAAGGAACATCTAATGCTGCCGTCAATTAAATTGTAAAAGTAGTAAGTCCAGATTAAGTGTGAGAAAGATAAGATTAGATGAACTTCCGGGTTCCCAATGATTATCTCGAGAAAAACTTCTTTGGATTTTATTTCTGTTACCTGATAATGAGGCACAATGGAGACCTGTGTTCTCTAACGTGCATTTATATTACTACTTTTTTTTTTGGAAAACAACGGCGCGGGTCTATAGGAAAATTCTATAATTAAGTATTAATCTGTTCAATTGTAAATGATCTGGCGAATTGTACTAGCAAATACAGTACTATATTTTTTTTTCTTGATATTATTTTTAACTTTTCTATAATGCCTAACGATTTATCCGAATGTATGTTAATTTTTACTATTATTTAGGGAAATTCCGGTGAATGTAGTTTTTTAGACACTGTGACTTTTGGATTCATTTAATTTGTAGACAAAATGCTAAAGGCAACAAAACTGATGTTTGAATTAAATCAAATTCCCACTTTAACTTCTGGACTTTTTTTTAAAAAAACATTTTTTTTCTATATACTTAATGAATTATTATTTTACTGATTAAAAATTCAATATAAAAGAAGTTATTTTGAATTTTAAGGGCTATGCATATTGAAAAAATTCAGTATTTTAAATTTTCATATTGAAGAAATGTGCAGGATCTTAAATTCAAATTTTCTTTTCCTATTCTCGGTTCGAAAAAATTAGTTATATAAACTTAAGCATTTAATTCTAATACAAAAAAGAGTCTCACTTTTTATCTGAAGTAGAGGTTTTTTCCTTTTATTCTTCAGTAGCGTTTTTTGTTAATTATTACTTGATCTTTGTTAATTGCGTATTGATTATAAAAAACATAACTAGTCTGAAAATTAACTATTTAACTCCAAATTTTTAAATTACTTTATTGAGGATCTAGTTTTAAATTAGTAAATTGAAAATGATCTTATAAGTTTCATATGATCATAAACATTTCAATATTTAAAAAAATTATGATCCAACTGATCGTGAAGTTCTAACATTTTATGCTACTCTAGAGATCTCTGGCTCAGTGCTAATTAGACAAATTTATGAAGACTATAAATTTTACATGATTAGAAAAAAAGCTCTATGACTCAGTAATAAATATTTTTTTAATAACAAAAACAAGTACATTTAAACCACGGTTTGATGGATTTTTTTACATCTTTATTTACCCTCATTTTTTTTGATTGCATTTGTTGTTAAATCAATAAAAATATAAAACGAATTGGAACTTCACACTCGTTTATGAGACAAAGAACCTTTTTTTTATCTTTACATCATTAAATTTTAGCTAGAATCAACTTTTGAAGTGCATACTTTTTTTTGAAATTAAATATTAGAAAGCGGATTTAATTTAAAAATGGATAAGTCATGATATCGTAAAATACTTCTGTGAAAAGATTACATAAAACAATTTTGGATAGACAAAACGAACGGGTATCGTCTGGTTTTTTGTTTTGTTTTAAGCAAAGCCAACTTGTTCAACTTTTTTTTCTTTTCTGTGATAGCATTCTTTACATGCTTTTAGCATTCGCCACTTGCTTAATCTCAAGAACTTTTGGTGGGAAAAGTAAAATAAAAATTATGGAAAACATATACCTTGCAAGTAAAATATTACAGTCCATATGGAAAATTAACGATCATCATCCATCACAGTTGAAAGATATACGAGAGGGTTATATAATAAAATCTTAAAACCGAAAGCTCTTAAAGTTGTAAAACTACTTCTTAGTTTTCCTCAGAGAGATTTTAAATACTCGAAAATTGGATATGCACTAGGCAGACACCCTGTGCTACCCAAAATCTCTACAATAATGATTTAACATATTCTTTAATAGCTGTTGCTTTAATTACTTATTTCCTTTTTTTTAATTGAAAATTCTAATTATTTTTCAACAGCTCCCACAGCCTTGTTAAGCACTTGATATTTGATTAAGCTTTTACACCTGTATTTACTGTTGACACTATGACATTGGTGTCTTTTTTTCTAGTACGCGTAATTATTTTGCTTTTTACTCGACCTTTCTGTTTTTTATACTCGAATTTTCGGATGAAAAACTATGAGCCGAATATCTAACAATACCAGACACCTTTTGCTACTCACGTACTTTGGTAACTAAATGTAATATGGAATTATCTAGTACTAGCTGGCAATAACTGGTGATATTTTCAAGTAATGTTAAGTCTGTTGCTGTCTAGTTATTCTTAAAGTCAAATTTAAGTATATGTGTTACATTTTAAGTACGATTTACAGTAAAAGTTGTATCACTCGTTAATACATTCATACGACGGAATGATCCACCGATGGGTCAAGGAGTGATTACATGAATATGTGAAAAGCTTGGAGGGTTAAAATCTATTTAATTGCATAATTCGTGAATTGACTGATTTGAAGAATAAATTCTAATTAAATTGTTTTAAGAACGAATTGATAAATATGCATTTTACTTACTTTTTTTAAAGGATATATTTTAAAGCATAACGACATTTTACTAAAGGAAAAGAAGAAAAGAGCACCATGAAAATCGATCAATTATGCGCACAACTCTATAGAAACGATTGAACCCATTTAAATTTACCTAATTCATGCAATTGTGCTGCAATCTAGAGAATCTCGCCATTTCCGCGCATTGAGGCACAGCAACGAACGTAGCCAGCGTACCTTCCGTACACTCCTAACTCTACCGATTTCCTGAACTGCAACGGTCTCTCTATCCTGTCCTCCTACCCTCTGCCCCTAACAAGAGCTCAATTTAAGCCACAAAATGCCCGTGTGTCAACCTTAAGCAATTTGCATTCAATTAAGACTCGAAGGTCCCGGAACGTGATGGTTAAATTTCAAATTGAATTTACCGATCGTCTGCCCCGAACTTGCGTCGACGTCGTCGTCGGACCCGCCGGCCCATCAACCCGTGTGACATGAAAGACGAAGACAGCAACTCAAGCCGCAAATTCAATTAATACCTGTGTTGACGATAAAGGCCGCTCTGAAAACACTTTCCTCGACGGCTTATTAAAATCGGCCAATCATCTTCGAATAATTGGATCAAGCGACGACTTCAATTCTTATAATTAACGCACTATGCCCTTTTGTCTGTCTATTCGAATCCTCGATTATCGAAGCGGCTGGTCGTTATTGTCGACTCCCCCCCACCACTTAAAGTCGTTCAAGGATAAGGAAACATACAAGTCCAGGTGGCAGGACTGGTCGATCAGGCGGGTATGTAAAAGTACGAATTATAACACGTCTTAAATTTGACAGACTAGTCCGTTTCCTTCTTCTGGCTTCGCTACCAATAAATTCTCCGCCTCGCTAACTCAAACACGGTCTTTGCCGGTGGGCCCTACATCGACCATATACGGTCGCCCGTAATTAAATTCCCTCCAACATTGGAAAGTTTAAAGTACGGACACAGAGCGGGCGCGCAGGGCGGTAAGGGCGGCGCGAGAGGGCGCTCTGGATACCCACCAATATATACGATCTTATTCACAAATTCGATATAGGGGAGTGCGCGACTACGACGACGAACTGTACGTATATAATCCCCATTATAAATAATTGTTACCCTACAACCACGTTCTAATTAGAGCAAAACCTTGTCCAAGATAATGAACTAAAATTCTATTGTTGTAGAATAAAACCCCTCGCTCGTCTTTATGCTGCTGCTGTGCTCGACGGACGGATGGCTATACCCTGCTCAGACACCACCATAGCCATAAGTCGGACGACGCAGAGTCGTCGACTGTCCGTGTAGACAGTTTTATGGGTGTATTTAGTGCACGAATACCTCTTTAATTGACTGCACAGATATCGAGCCCTACATCTGTACACCCCGTATTCAGCTGTTTGGCTTTCTTGGGCTGCGGGACGGGTGGTCGGCGTTCAGACAGCAACACACTACGGGTGTCCGGGCTAAAAGGGAGAAGGGCCGAGTGTGTACTTCTTCCTCTTTTCTTTTTTTTTCGCTAAGAATTCATCTCCATACGAGCGGACCTTCACACTATACGACAATCTATGCTCGCTACCCTTTTCGGGCACTGCTTGCTCGATAGATGGCAGCGGCTGCCTAGCGTCGAACTTAATGAACGATTGTTTGGTATTGCAGTCGCATCAATTTGGCGGATTGATTACTGCCAAATTGGCTCCGAAACCAATTAGTGGTGACGCTTTAATTAGCGTCACTAAACGAAGTCGCGCATCACACACAGTTTACTTACCTTCTAATCTAGAGATGGGTCGTCAAACACTTGGGAACTGGACTGGGCTGTCATAACCCCACTTTTTTCTTTTTGACAAACGCACCAGGTAAGGGCGACCAACAACAACTCGTTTGCTTACACTTACACTATAAACGAAACGAACAAACTCAAGTTTAGACTTGACACGTTCTTCGTAGATTTTCACTTAGCACAGTATCAAACTATTCTTGGAACCGCACTCAAGATCAACCTTTTGGGGGTTCCTCAAGTTGACAGGCAAACTCAAAGGAATTTCACTAAAATACTTTTCTTTCACTCAATAACTTAAAAGAGAAAAATATAATATATTATATTTCGCTGTAACGCGTTCGAATATTCCGGCCAAAAAGTGAATAACAATGGAAAATCTTTTCCGCAAATTTACAACACTGCGATGGCAATGTCTCAGCGTCTGCCAGACCTCGGCCAGAGACAAAAATTATAAAAGTGACCGTCCGGCCTAACTATCGCTCGTACGGCTCAGCGCTCAGTAAACTACCAACGTCCTGATGACTCATTGGGCAACACTAGACTGATGAACCGAAATCACGCCGTCCGTCGCGCTTGTGTTTCTCACAATTCCACCACTGGCCCGCTCCACACAAACACACCACAAGGATACCCGTTACAGTGTACCGACGCCGAGCAGCATGAGCCGACCTGTGTGTGTATGGCAAGAAAACATTCCGAAGCATAATCGGGTGGACAGTCGTCGGCACGACCGACTATTGTCGCGGCTGTGTTTATATGCACACAGGCGAACGGACGCCGCAGAGTGGGGATGTCTAGCCAGAACCGGGCCGGAGTAGTGAGGCCACTAGAGCGGGACAACCACTGCTCGCACGCTTCCCCTATGCCAGTGAGAACAACTCACCACACACGAATTGTTGGCGTGTGTGCGTACTGCTCCCCACTTGCGCTCCGAAGCAAACTCACACCGGTACGATGTCACCACCACCGCGCCGACGACGCTTTCATTTGCGCGCTCATTTTTCATTTTCGTGTTTTGTTTTGGCTCGACTGTGCGAAAGGT
Source organism: Proctacanthus coquilletti (assembly GCA_001932985.1). NCBI lineage: Eukaryota > Metazoa > Arthropoda > Insecta > Diptera > Asilidae > Proctacanthus > Proctacanthus coquilletti. The sequence goes on along the minus strand of MNCL01000053.1, from coordinate 406,838 downwards.
GCATTAACAGAAATTAAACGAAGCAGCCAGCTCCCCGGGCTCCCGCGGATTGGCGGGGGGAATGGCGCTCCTGCCGTCTTAATTGGGCCTAATTAATAGCGCAAATCCGAACGAGCGGAAATCCAGTTACTCGAGCCGAAGAGACTCCTCTTCTTCTCCTGTTCACCAGTCGAGCAGCGTTTTACGGTATTTCGCCATAATTGAACGGCCGTCTCTAATCAGTCCCGGTTCCTTATTCCAGTGTCCTCAAAATCCGGAGAGTAGTCCCGGCCTGAGGCTGGAGTGGCCCTCGACCGCTGCGACAGCCGACAACGACGACGACGCCAACACGACCGCCGGCAGCGCCACCAGCGGCGGAGAAGAAAATTCACTCGCCAACCCGCACGTCGGCTGCACATCACACCGCACTTCATAATGCATGCACGTATACACGGCTGGTGCGGTTGTGTGTGTGTGTGCGGCCACGGTGTGTGTGCATAGATGCCTACATCTCTCCAACGGCAAACAAAGCCAATTTGATATGATAAAAGCGTTTTGCCGGTATCATGAATCTTTTAATGCATTTAACGGATGGAAAATGGGGAAAACTGCTCTTAATATTCGACGAGTGATTAGGCTAATGGCACATTGGGCACAAAAGTAATTTCTCCGGCCGGCGCACCGCCGCCCCCCGCTCTGCCATTCACAATTTTGTTTATCTTCTTGGAGAATTGTCGGTCGGATGAAGTAATCTCCTAATAGCAGGTAAGTGGTGCCTGTTTGACTCGTACTTTCTCTTTTATTATTGCTGCAGTTCGTTGGATTTTATTCGCTGGCGAGCTCGTTATGCGGCCCCACAAATTATCATTGCGCTACACCGCTACTGCCGCTGCCGTCGCCGCAGCGTCGTGGTCCAACCGGTGCGGTGGCGGGTCCTTAAATATTTGAAATCAAAGATGCTCTGGTTCGTTAATGTGCGCGATTTTTATTGGGATTCACCACGGCGGTTAACTCCCGGGGTCGATTGGATTCACTCTAGTCTGGAACTAAGGATGGGTATGACTGACTGCTGATGGGTATCAATAAAATTGCACGTGCAGTTCAGAGTAATTCACTTGATCAGGTAAGTAACGAATGTAACTTCTACGATTCTAAAGGATTACATTGCAGGTAGGGTTGAAAACCTCTGAAGAAAATCAGCAAAATTCAATGGAGTAAACTACAGAATGTAAACAAGGCCATTTTGAATGACGACGTACAGAATAACATAAATTCAATCCGATCACTTTGGTCCATATGGATGAGATACTTTACCGCATTTTAAAAGCTTACCTGTGTGGTAGACGGACTGTAGATTGTTTCTGTTCATGACTTTAAAAATTAAAATTATTCAGTGGTAAGTGGTGTGAAAAGTCGCTTTAATTAAATGTGCGCAAGTTTTAAATGGATGTAAGTATTGGTGATTGTAAATTTATATTATAAATTATTGATGACGGTAAGTACGGCATGTTATAAATAAACAGTTCATTCAAAGAAGATAATCTCTGTCCGTTTTACTGGATAAAGATATTTTTTTCGCACTTTGTATAATTAAGTTACCTCAGGATAGATAGGGCTAGGTAGCAACTTGGTGTAACATTTGAGAGTACAGAAACAAAAATAAATGGATTTTTGATGTATTAACTTATCTTTAGTTAAGGATAGAGCGTAATTTGTTGTACCATGCCAAGTAGAACATTTGATTTCATTGGGATTGAATTCTTACTGTCGAAATAAGCGACCCAAATTCGATCAATATTTATTCTGATGCAGTCGGTTCTAAATGATTTAAAAATAAGGAAAACGAGTAATAAATAAGTAGGATGTTTATATTTATAATATTTTTGAACACCAGTCATATTTTTGTGCTTAATAAAATTGCTAAAATCATATTTTACGAGGTATTAATATAACCGTTTCCCGAAAACAATTTTATTTTATTAATAAGTTATTCAACCTCAAATATTTATTAATATTTCTTTGAATTTCCGCAACGATTTGTTTTAGATTTTCTTTAAAAAAATTAGGTGTACACAAAAGATCAGAGAGGTTAATCATTTGTCACCTTTGAGGCAATCTCTTTGTTTTCAACTTAAATATAAATATTATAGTTTTCCTTAGTTATATTTTAAGAATAGGGAAAGAAATCTTTGTTTTCTTGTTTATTTTTGGAACTGCTGTAGGAAGATAGCAACTCGAGAAAATAATTCTTCGAAAATAGATGAGGTTTTAGAGGAACCGTAAATTTGAAACAGATAAATTAAGAAAATTTCAGAAACACTAAGAGCATCAAAAAAGAGCTCGACATTTTGTATTAAGAAAATAGAAGATAAGTGTATCACTTTCATAAAAGCCAAGCAACACCTACTTCTACTAAAAATGGGCAATAGGTAGTAAGCCTTCTTTTAAGTGCCGTTCTTACACAAAAGATAACCTAAAAGACCTCTAAGCCAATAGAGGTGAAATAGAAAATATATTACAGATTATGGGAGTAATAAATCAGAAAAGCCGATAATGAAATCTACTCGCATATGGTAAATGGGCTTGCGTTCAAAATCTATATCGTAATTTCCGTATTGATTCCTCGAACAGTTTCAAAAACACGATGACTGCTTGATTGAGGAATCAAAGGCCCATTAATTGGATTTCGATAAACGGAGAACACAGAAGACTTTCCGAAAGGTGGCTGGCAGCATCATTCAATAATTCATTATGTACCAATTAACAATGAACCAAAGGCTTCATTAAAGCCCTGGCCACATGATGAAGACTGCGAACAACAGTAGTACCAAAAAGCGTTAAGTGCTAATCAAGTGCACATTACATTCGCGCCTGGTGTAGTTTAAAAAAAAACGTTTTTTTTTTCTGCTTGTGGTCCAAAGGAAACTCATTAAATTAAGTTTACTTCACGTAGTCGACTGCGATTGGGCATAATAGAGAGCTACCTGACTGAGCACGCCGGTGATAACGTGATTGAATGAACAATCACTTTCGATTTGATTGATAGAAATGGAAATGAATGGCTGAAATCGCGTTAACGAGTTCCCAGAAAAAAAGGCGACTCAAAGAAAAATTCCTTACAATAGAGGGGTTCTCAATGGAGGGAACCTCTCATTATATGCACCTGGCTTAACCCCTGATAGTGTCCCTTACTGGGATCAATCAGCTGCAAGGAATTTTCATACGACTTTGCCCCTTTCAAGTTTTTAAGGATTACGCGGTGTAAAGATTTGAACTTTTGAACTGGACAATTAGTCGAAGCCAATTTTGTTTTTCGTCAATATTTGTTCAAACGACAAGATGTTATATTTTTTGAACAAAATTACTTCTGTAACCTTTAAATTTCCCACATTTTCTTCTTAAAATTAGGTATACAAAAAATTATATTTGCTTAACATTATTAATATTTAAATAACGCATGAGCCCTTATAAGAAATCATCACAAACACTTCTCCAAAACCCCGTTCCATAAAATTTTGAGAAAAAATTACCTCTTCTGGAATTATTCTTAATTGAATTATATCAATAATTGTTTATAATTAAAGTTACATGAACAAATTAGTTAATTGATTTAGCAAATAGAAAAAAAAATCGATAAATAACTTATCTTAGTTTGTTTTTGTCAGAAAATATAATGCTAATAGTTTGCATTAAAATGACTTTTTAATATATTGAAAAACTTGTGTATACTTTATGATATCTTAAAAAATACAATAAAAGGGCTGTACCGGGGATCTTTTCTCCAAAGTTATGTTACGGAAAAATTTAATAATAGGATTCTACTTTATGCAAATAAGTCTATAAGTGAAGTCGTTTTTTTTGATCTTATTAAGTTTAAAGTTGGAATTTCTATGAAAAAATAAGAAAAAAAAGTAATTTAAGAGATTAAGTTATATTTATTGGCTTAAAGAGTCCCAAAACCAGTTTTGTTATGCTTTTTTTATAGCCTCTAAATTTTCTTAAAAGTGAAATTCAAATGGGAGTACAGTGGATATTTTTAACCCGAAAATTTTACAAAAGTTTTACAAAATATGTCACAAATATTTTTAAACTACTCCCTACGGCTAAATAACTTTGGGTATGAATTTAAATTTAATTTAATTTAATTTAAAAGTGGGGAGTCAAATACCCCTCAAAAAAAATAGTATTTTCTTGGCTCGTGTGGGGTATCATTTAAAAGGGCTACTTTTAAAGACCTCAAAAATATTATAAATGAAATGATTTTAAAGTTTTAGCTCCAAATGTATATTCTCCTCTTCCGTATCTTTTAGGTTACTGAAGCTAAACTTTTGATATTATCAGGGTTCGTAGTTATTGACTCATAGAGAACAGGAAAACTGTTAAAAAGAAATAAATTTTAAAATAATATTTAATTAAACTTTTGGTAATTGTTTTGGAAATGAATGCAAGTAAATATAATTTTTTTCTATTTATAAAGTGTCAAATAGGTACATAACAACTTTAAACTTGTAAAATTTTGGTACGGAACCCTCATTGCGCGATACCGACTTGTACTCGACGGTTTTACTAAATGAAAAGAAAATCTTCATCTTTGAATTACCTTCAAAGCTGTTTGCGAATATGAAAAGTTATTTCTTCGAAAAAGAAATAAGCCTTAAGTTACCAATAAATTCGGATGTTTGTAATGTAAATTTTATAATCCGCTTAATTTGGCAAGACGTTTATTACATACATAAATTACTAAGTAGTTTTTTGCTAGCGGACAGAAAACGATAAAAGGCTAAACATTAAATAACACAATAAAATTTTTATTACTTTGTGGGAAATATTACACTCTGCAGTTTCTAATCAGTGTATCTATAGTTGAAAGAGTTTACCTTTAACCATGCAATTAATTGAGTGTAATTCAAGTGTCATAAAAAGAAAAGAAAATTATAAAAATCTCACTTTCCAAATGGGGAAATTTGAAGAAACTTTCTTCAGAGGTCTATCTATGCCTTTCGCTGCTGTTTTAACCAAAAAAGAAACCTGTTCATTGATATCCAAAAATTAAAAGTATTTTCGAAATCCACCTGTCTGAGGAGTGCAGGTGACCATATCTCAGGTAGTCCATGACTTCGTTGGCGAACAGACCAAAAAGTGATCCTATTTAATCGAAGAACCAACACCTGATTGTGCAACGAACGCGGGTCCAGACGCGAGTCTACTGTCGAGGTCACCCGTTTAATTATAATCGATCTGCTCTCGCAAACGCGCTAAGTAATCTCCAGGTGATAATTCACGTTTAGTGCGCTTTCAAATATTGAAAGCCTAGCCCACTTCATTATGCATGCATAAATTAATTGACATAAATTCTTCACCGGTTCTGGTCGGCTGTTAATAATTGCCGAAATCGCACGCATAGCCCCCTCCCGGGGGTTCAGCCTAGGCAGAGGCTAGACTTGGAGGTGTAGAGGCTGGCCGCACAGGTTCGATTGGGTTTTGGGACGTGGCGGCCGGCGAGGCGATAAATTTGAAATTTAAATTTCGCCACCAGATAAGCGCAGTAATTGAGAGAAATCTATGCACTTGACAATGGCCAAGGAGCTGGACCGCGCGGTAATGACGAGACCGTGCAAAAATAATTGACTCGATTTTGCGGCTGTGGCGGCGTTATCGAGAGAACATTTGAAGGCACTTAGCGGATGATGGTTCCCACTGGCACCCCGCGATGGATTGGATGATATAACCTTACACCTCCTTATTATCCCGTGGCGCAGATCAGGCGACGATCGCAATTGTCAATGCTCGCAAAGAAGGCTCGGTTATCTTGTAAAAAATCTGAAATACTTCCCAGCTTATAAAGGTGCAGATATGAGGGGCCGGTCGGCGGTATAGGTAAGGGTACAAAAAGGTTTGCGCGGACCCACGTAGTTATCATGGGCAAAACAGGGCGAACTGGCACTACTCTGGGCTGGTATGCTAAGCATACTCCACAGGTAGGTGTCAATTAGTGCTAAATGATGGATGCGATAGGCGATACCTCATCTTTATGCTAATGAATATGGACAGGTAATTATTTTTATTTATTTTGCATACGAGCGGGCAGCTCTAGTTGCACCGGTCTTTCCCTATCCTTGTGCCCCCTCGAACTCCACCTTCAGCATCAACTGCTGCCGCCTTCGTCCGTCGTCATCGTCGTCTTTTAAACCGCTTTCGGTCTTCAATAATAATTTTTCACGTCTTTGTCGGTCCCGCATGGGTGTCGTAGGTGTTAACTGCGCGCGAGGAATGGTGCGAGAAATTAAATTAAAGGCCTTCCTGAATGAGACCCTAATTGGATTTGTTATAAACAAACAGAGAAAAGCGGCCTGGCCGGGCCACGCGGGCCGCACCGGCTGTGCGGTTCTCTGACTCTGCTGCGGTGTGAAGTCCAAATCGGTTCACTAGTGTTCCATTAAAGGTAACAAACCGGTTGGACTAATTGGGCGCATGTAAAATGGATTCAGCAAGTAAATACGTGTAAATGGAACCAATTAAAGAGAATTATGTATGCGTGTCCGAAATGCTAAAAAGACGCACTTCATCTGCATCCCCCCTGCGTTTTAATTAAGTTGTAAATTTTACAATCACTCGAAGATGGGGCGATCTTCTTGCGTTTGCTCATTACTAACTCCCGCCAACTGGGCTGGGCCGCGGTTTTATGAGGACGGAATATTTTCTTTAGTGCTTATGAATCATTTTGTCTTTAGTTGATTTAATCTTTGTACGTCTTATTTGTACATAGGGGCGGATCACTAAAGTACTTAAGCCACTATGTTACAAAGACCTTAGTTACAAACCTTTGGTATAGCTGAATCACTAAGAGTCTATGTCCTTCCGTGATGGATTAAGTCCATCTAAAATGGTTAAGGTCCATTGGTTTCAAATATTTTCTCTTCGAAGTCTAAGAAATGCACCATAAGGTCAAAAACTATCCTAATTAGTACAAAGAGCAGGTAATTCTGATTTTGACTCGTGCCCTGAAGGTTTCGTGCCATAATTCATGTTATTTACCTTTGGATTTATACACCATCTTTAGGTTAAACTTTTAATCTTTCCTTAGAAGTACAAGAAATTAGTTAAAGCACCCGATTCATGCAAAAAATATCTCTAAAATCTAAAAAGTCCATTAAACGGACATTGGCTGTGTTATAATTTTAGGATAGGAAATTTTAAGCTACAGAAGTAAGTGGTTTTATTATTACGTCCAGGATAAAAAGTATGCTGTAAGTTGGTCCATGCAGCAATAAATTCTAGTGTAAAGTTTCATTGAATATCGTTCAGCCATTTTGGCATAATGGAGTAACAGACAAACATCCAAACACACTTTTTAATTTACTACATTTTTTGATTTATTTTAATGCCTAAGTGTACTTCTAACACCAAAATTAAACGGAATATTTTAACTAAAATATAATTTTAACTTCGAATTTATTTATTTATGAGAAATATTCCATAATTAGAATTTGATTTATTAAAAAGAGATAAGGAGGTTCAGATTTCAAAATAACATAATTTTTTAAGGATATGGTTTACGTCGACCGAAGTTGTATAAAATTAAGTGAATTAGGAAATTTCTGAAAATAAATACGAAATTTTCATGTTAATCCCATCGTTAGCATCGTAGCATTAATTTTTAATGAAAGTCTTCAAAAATAGGACCAAATTTCTCCGGACATTTTTTATTTTGCTTAAGTTTACTAGTTTTATTACATAAAAAAATCTTATTTTGATTGAAAGTATTTCCGTGGAATGATTCCTATCAGTTTATCTAAACTACTTTTGCAAACGTTTGATTGATAACAAAATTTTTTCAGAACTGTAAGATGATGTTTCACCAACTCAAGAAGCAATGGTATGAAAAACGTCTTAGTACGTACGTATCGTTATGTTTTTTTCTACAAAAAAACAACTATAAAACCAAAGCTATAGTTTGATTGCCTAGCTTGGGAAAGGAGCAATTTTTCTATGGTTGAATACTTACCTTTTCTTTACCCTTTCATGCTGAGTATTGGCAACAGTAATCTGTAAATGAGGGTGAATAAAAAAGGTACGACGTAGAATTGAGGAAAATCAAGTTAATTACTTTTGTAGCTTTTACGCTAATTTGGAAGGTGGATTTGGAGGGTGGAAACGGAACCCCATTCAGAAATAGAAGGTATGGCGTAGTCTAACACGTTTCCTCTGTATTGATCTCGCCTGAAGTGGATTTTTGTTGATTTCCTTTTATTTGATTAACCTGGACGAAGATATTGTGTAATTAATACCCGAGCGCCCAAGAGCAGTTCAGCCAGTGTCGAAAGCAAGGCCAGGGCAAAGTTGGTCGAGGGATGTTGTGCACCAAAGTTTGAAGAGCTCAAAGGTTCGCCTGGTAATTTGGTCAGACGTCTAATTTTCAACTTAAACTGAACATGCCGGGGCGCTAAAAACCCAACACCACCTTAACGGTGGTAGTTCAGTAGCTAATTACGAAGGTACATTTACCCGCACCCATAGGGTCTCCTCCGCCATCGTATGGTGAGGAGTGGATCCTTTTGCCGTTTACAAGTTCCGGGGTGTACTGGTCAAAGACTTCCCATTTCAGGGCTTTTCAGAAACACGCCAGTTAGCTCCACTGTAGGTGTATCCTTTGATTATAACCGAGCACAAAGCTCGTTTCTGGCTCACATGTTTTAATTGCACGGCACACATGAAACCGCCTTTGGGCTTTGTTATATCATCCCCTTCGCTTGCAGGGCCCTCTGTTTGAGAAGACGGGCACGCAAAAGTTTACGCCATTTAATGAAGTTGAGCCGGAGTTATAATTGTTTCCTTCAGTCTCGTAAGGGCGTTTTGTGGCGTCACTCAACGTGCTGTAATTACCAAACTTTAAAGTTGGAAGTTTTGCCCTGCCGGAGCTCCGGCCAGGCCAACTCAGCTCCCATGCTATCCCATCCAGTAAACCATCTTCTGGAGGCGCTTAGAAGGAGCTAGCGAATCCAATTTGAAATTTTTATAGTGTCCAGTTCGAAGGAAATTCGTATTATCGTAAAGTGTTTTCCCTCGCAAGGACGTTTGAATACGTCGTCCACCTCATCAATTATGGAGGGCAAAATTGAACGCTTTATGCAGTTCTAGAAAATGTCATTCCTGCAGCATCTTGCAGACGGACGTCTCTTATTTATTTATGGGACATCTTCAATACGACGTTGTCCTAGACTTCTTTTATTTTTCTTTAGAACTACTAGTGTTGGAAACTCAACTGTTAATAGGATCATACACAACGTGTTTCTATGCTATATACACTTATTTTGAACAGCCTTTAAAAAGTTTAAAGACAGATATCCATAAAATATTTGAATATTTAATACAAATTTCAATAATGCTAAGTAGAATACATTTAAATTTTCTCTTACAAAAAAGAAAATGATGTGTTTTAACATCTGGAACAACTATCTCCAAATAGATTTCAAAGTTCTGTATGCGAAGCTTTAATACAAAATAGACAAGAGAGTCAAATAAAACTCGGTTCTCAAGAAGACACTTGTTAGCAACTCGATAGTTAAAAAGCTTCAGTAAACATAGCTCTAAAATGCTATTTTATAAATTAATACTATTTTAAACAATTTTTATATTTAAAACCAGAAGTACTTTTGACTGTATGTATTGACACATTTTATACGTGTTTAGATACGGTTGTGTATTGACTTAGGTCTACCTGCCTTTACTCATACATTTTATTTCTCAATAGACAAATTTACATATCCCATTGAACCCTATTTAAACCTTTGGTTTTAAGTACCATAAGATTTTCAATTTGTTTTTTTATTTTTTTTAAATGTAACAGGCTGTGTAAAGGTTCGAAAATGAACGATTTTTATTAGATTCGTATATGAATCGTTAATTTGATTTTACAATTTCTGAAAACACAAGTTCAATTGTTATTTTTGGATTATGGAACATTTTTTAATTTGTACAACAAGGGTAATTATTTAATCCAATTTAAAAAAATCTTTGTAGTATTTTCTTTTATTGTATTAAAACCAACTTATTGAAAAATAATCCAAAGTATTCATTTTATACTTCACTTAAAGAGTGCGATTATTTTTCATTCATCTTCACCTGTTTGAAATTTTTATAATAGTCTATTAAATAAATAATATTTCTAAAAATGACGAACATTTGCCTTAATTTCAATTTTATTATGGATTTAGAATCAAATTGAGGGGTTTCTTAAGAAATATAACTTATGTGCCTGTATGTAAGAAATAGATAAAATCTAAAATCCGTAGGCAACAAACAAATACAGAAATGACAAAAAGCAGGTTATTTTTTAGTTCTTTTCTTTCTTTAATTAAAATTAAAATTAATTGAATTAAGAAAATTATTTGCCTAAATAAAAAAAAAAATGTTTAAATGCAATCTACACTCGCACTTTTAAATTGTCTTAATTAAAAAATATTTGAAGTATTATAACAAGAATAATTTTGTTGCAATTTGCGAGTATATTTTTCAGTCTAAGAATATATTCAAATTTTTCGGCTGTTTAGTTTCTAAACTGAAGATGGATCTAACTTTTGATTAACAAAATATTTAAGAATAAATGCTAAAATGTATGTAAGCAATTAGGATTTTAAAATCTTCGTATTAAATTTTTAAGAAAATGTATTTTGATAGATTGTTTTAAATACAAAACCCTTAAAATAAATATCACACTATAAAAATTATAAATTACATCCTGCTGATAATTTCCAATTTCCAAAATTACTCTCTCAGCCCACATTTTCACGCTAGTGATAACAATGTTAGTTTTTGTAATAGTACATTTCGAGCTCTTGTAATTTTATAGCAGCAGTTTCGTTTTATTTTTTTTTTAAATATATTCATTAACATATTGAAATCAAATTAAATCAATATTAAAACTATTCCCTTGCCAACCGTTTTCGGAAAAAAAATCAATAGAACTATTCGTTGTACTCCAGACTGAATAGTGATTCGAAATCTTTAAGGGAATCTTCCATCGGTATTGTTTCAATCAAAAAGTTCGAAAATTGAAAGCAAACATTCATTGGACTGAATCAATATAGGTGCTCAGGTTGTAATAGGTGGGTTTTCCATGATTAAGCAATAAATTCATAAGATTTCATGGACAAAAGGTGTTTTCCTTACCTTCCGGTGATGAAATGAAAACACTTGTCCAGGCGAAACAAATGCCGTCATCCTCTTCGCGTTTCTGTACTACTATCGTACATGGGGCATAGGAATTAGATTAGACAATCGTTTCCAGCTCCTGGTTCCCGATTCCCGGATTCAGCGGGATAATCATGATAGCATCATGTCAGGTATTTCATCGTTGTCGTCGCCATCGTTACACTTGTTGGCGCACCGAAGAGAAGTCAGAGACGCTCGTTTCAGGGTAGATTTTCTGTCTGTATCCAACCTGTACGCATTCAGTTCCTTACACAAGGATAAGCCGGTCTAAGTTCCTTTCGAGTTGGTAGCTCCAATCAGCAGCCACCTTGCCGCGAGAGCTCTTGATGTGAGTTAATCTGCACCAAGTTAAATATCGAGAATCCACAAGAAACCCTTTTTAGTACTTATCAAGTATCTAAAGTTAATTAGTGTTAATTTTCCTGCAGAGCGCAGTGATCTTCTGAACAGCCCTCCGACGTCCCCCCTCGGAGGTGGGATAAGACTTCAGCGAGGTGGCCGCGACGACGACGTCTGGGTAATGCAAAACGGCGCGGATAGGTGCCGCTGAAGCTCTGAAGATTTCTAATTATATTATTTTCCAGTTTTTTATTGCTGAAAAAGTTTAAAATGAGCTCAGCACCATCTTGAGATGGGATTAATAGCAAAAGGAATTATAAACTAACATCCGCACCCTCTGATGCCTGGCGTTAGTTTCGTCAGATTCGCTGAGCCCATTTAGCCCAGGCTTCGCCGCACCACCGCCGCGCCGCCTTTACTTGTTAATGTGTTTCGGTGGTGTGTAGTTAAAATTAATTTTCGCGAAAGTTGCGCTGCCTCGCAATTAAAAAGTTCGTCAGGCCGGCACTCGAGCAATTTAATTAAATATTGAGCAGTAATGAGAAACTTTGCCTGAAACTTATGTAAATTAGCAAGCCTATTAGGGCTCCTCGCCCACTACATCCCGACCACCCCGCTTCTTCATCTTCGAATGGAAGAACTAAGTGTAGACTGTTCAATTTAACTCTGCCTACATCCACGTGTGTTCTACAGAGGTAGTCTCCCCCTTCCTTTAAATTCAATATACACTTTTTATGACTACTGCCCTTTTCACGTGTACGAATGTGGCGGTCTGAGTGGAGAACGCAGAGGTCAACCAGTTCATGCAGAGCTATGCCAACATTTCTTTTAAAGAATTGTTTGGAAATATTTTGCGTATATTTTTCACCTTTCCACTTCCACTCTTTAGCGGAGACGAGTGTTTTTTCAATGGCATCTCATTTTAAGACTATTAAAATTAAATTAAATTTAAAGCGCAATTTCTCGGAAACTAATGAACCTAATTAAAAATATCACGTAATGTTGAAAATAAAATTAAATAGGCTTTAATAAGAGGTGCTACTCGACATCCCTTCCCAATAAAAATTCTTAAGGTAAACCTCATCTCCGCTTAGGGGCTAAAGTGAGGAGTTTTGAAAAATTAACTCCTCCTTTTATACAGGACTTACTTAGGACCAAATGATTTTCTAAAAAATTGTGATTAATTCCCTAAAAGAAGTAGTTTGCTTCGTTGTTGTTGGACTTCTTGGACCTAAAACAATATAATCCACTTTTCGAAATGCCTCAAGTATTAAGGCTCTTTTTTCCTTAGCTTCAACTTAAACTGTTCATTCCAAAATTCAACACAAACAAGTATTTTATTATTATTATTTACCGATTTTAAAAAAAGTCATCTATTTCGAAAAATTGTCCAATGTCCATCAAATGGAAAATGACTAAAAATTTAAACTCTGTATTTAGATCCACGCAAAAAATATACGAAAAATTACTCAGGGTTTCTTTCACTAGTTTAGAAGTTAAACACCACATCGCCAACTCCACAGTCGCCACAGGATTAAGTAGTAATGCTTATTAATTAACCCTACAAAATTAACTTATCCAGTTGAATTAAACTAGTCTTAGTAATCAGTGATCGAAAGATTTTTCCAATACATATTTTTTTTTTCTTCAGCAAAAAATGAACCATTTTTTTTAATCAAAAATCAAAACTTTTGCATTGAACGACCACTATTTTTTAAAATCGCCCACTAAAATTACTAATTTTACTATTTTTGTAATCAGGCTATTCTACCACCACTTTAAAAGTGTGAAATTAACTTAAGGCAGTAAAATTCGAAAAGAAAATGCTCCCAATTTATAAACTCTGGTATTAGTACTTACTAACAAAACACGTTTACGTCGAGATGAACAATTTTCTAGCTAGTCCTTGTTCAAACTTTATAAAGTTCGTCTACGTCTGATTATCACTAACAAAATTTTCAAATTGATTGAGCTCTGGGCGAAAATTTAATAAAGTTAGTCTTTTTGTAACGCAGGTCCATTTTCAAGAATCCAACCTACAAATTCATACACTTTTCCCTTCAAATTTAAATTTGCTTATTTTTTTTTATATTCGTTCAAAGACATCGTCTTATTTTAGCGGCTTTTTATTAACTTTTGGAAAGTTAGACAAACAAAACTAATTTTACGGCCTTCTTAAAAGATAAAAGATAAGGCCATTTTCAAATAAGATGAATTAGGCTTAAAGGGAATTGGAATTATATATTCAATCGTTTTATTTATAAATCATGTACTTTAGGAAATTACAGAGTGCTTCCATGATAAAGTAAATTATCTCAACACCAGTAAGTATACTACAACCTAAGAAAAATGTTACGGTTCCCCCGAAAGACACAACGAGCTCATCGGTGCTAAATATAACTCGTTTCGTATAAACGATGGTAGGCATTTGGACATCGACCACCACATCTGCTTTGAACAGTCCGATGCCCTAACCAGGAAGAAGGCTGTTAGACCCATTCTAGTACTACTTATAGAAGAAAGCATACTATTGGCATAAACGGTCGTCCAGTATAGGTCAAACTCTCACAATCGTTAAGGCAATTGCATGCTTTGTTGTCGAATGCTCTTAACATATTTAGGGCGCATATCATTCCGGAAATATTGCAGGCAGGTCCATCACCAACTACGTAAAAGACTGGTCTACACCCACAGGTCTTGAGACTAGCTTTGATTCGGCATTCGATCAAGCACAGGGATTTGGTGTAAACCTACGAGAAACTTAACTTTAAATGATTACTGGGCTAATACTCTACATACTGGGAAATATGATAGGATACTCTCATCTTCGAAATAGCATTTTCGATTCGTAGGGGGTACGGATCTAACTGCGCTATCAGCCTTCTCTATTCTGACAGTAAGTATAAATTTTCCAGCTTCGATTTGAATTTCCCTTCCAAAAAACGATGTCGTGCTGTTCAAAGCCAAAATGTCCATTCTGCTGTGAAAAAACTAAAATATCCAAAATCGAGTTAATTCGAAGATAATTTTGAAACTTAGAAGTCCGTACAAATGTAACCATCTTATGCAGAACATACGGTGTTGAAAGTTTTGAGGAGCAAGTATACAAACCGTAGCAATTAGAATATTCATTATCTTCTGAATAACTGAAATATAAAAATATATTTTTAATAATGATTTTTCAAATTTTCATTTTTACTTGGTGGCCAGTGGATTCTGATAGCGACTTAAGTTCGAAGTCGATATGCAAAAACCAAATTCTGTCATTACAGGATAATTGTTACCCTGTTCCTTATGATTTTGAAAATAGTTTACCTCATTTATACTCTGTATGAATTTTTCTTTTGCCTGAAGGAAAAAAAAACGGCAAGAAATAATTAATTTATTGACTCTGAAAACAAAAAAAAAAAAGCCAACAAAGTGTACCTTTAAAATAACTTTTAATAAATTGACATTTTCAAGGGTCTTATCATCTTTAAACTCCTCCAAAAGATTTGGTTGTGTGCTGTAGTTGACATTTGCCACAATTTTAAGAAATTTCTGATAGTAAAAATATTTCTCATCACTAGAATTTAATCTGAAATTTCTGACAAAAAAAAAAAAAAACATGTCTTCACATACATTACTAAGTTACTAATTTAAATTCCCACTTACTGTTGTATGTAGTCATCAATACTTTCTTCATCCGCAAAGTCTGTGCATGTGGTCAGACTAACTGCAGGAATACTCAGACTTTGATAATGTCTGTCTACAAGAAGTGCAACAGGATTTGAACGATATCGGTTCCATTGGTCTAGACAAATCGAAATAGAATAGTGCAAGGCGATCGCTACAGTAACTATCCAAAATAGCCTCTCCACCCGATGAAGATTAGTCTTAACGAATTTATCTAGCCCATGAATTGATATTTCTTCAAAATATTTATATACAAGTCGGCTCATCGTTCTACAGAAATGGACACTCACAACAAATGGCAATTGAAAACTGATATTAGACATGGATGTCTAAAGCCTTTAGTAAATCGTTTTAATTGTTCGTCACGCAATGGTGGGACATGTTTGAAAATATTTAACATCATTAATGACTTTAATTAGGGACGTTTTACAAGCATGTCACATTTGTGTAAACATGGAAAGCAACTTTGATCGAAATCAAAGTTTGTTGTTCTTCTACAGGATATGGAAAAATAATTTCGATTAAAAGTATGATACTACTAGTAAAATTCTAATCATAGATTTTTCAGACCTTTAAGGGAAATATTTAACTTTGTAGTTTTTGGAAGTAAGAGTAGGAGTCATCAGTATTTCAAATAAAAAAATATTTTCAAAAATGAATAAACGGACCACATAAAAAAACTACTTATTTACAAAGAATGTTTTAGTGTTGCATTTGTTGTTTCTTTTAATTATTTTCCATTGAAAAATTCTAATAATTCTAATTCTAATTTTACCTACATCAATTTATATAGAAGACATCTATTTTAATTTTTTAATTACAGGTAAACAAATTTACAGGAATTTAGTGCTCCAATCTTGGGCACCTTTAGAAAGAAAATTATAAAAACTTTACAAAATTACCTAAGAAATGTGAAATTTTAAAAGTGATTATCTGAAATTGGAAAGGATTGTAATATTTCTCTTATCTACCCAACATTTGCCAATAAGGTGATAATATTTATACGAAATTTTTTAAGTAAAGAATAGCATTTATTTTCGAATCGCGAATATTTCCTTAAAATTTTCTATTTAAAAAAGAAAAACTCTGAAGTAATATTATAGGAAATATGGCAGCAAAAGTGGCAAATGGAAGCATTTGTATCATTTTATTTATTTTGGATTGTATGTTTATATAAATAATGATACTTTTAAAAACATCCTGCGAAATATCACGACATTTAAGTATTATCTGTAAACATTTCTTAAAATAAGAAATCTTTGTCAATATTGGCACCAGGATGTTTTCAATTTCAAAAGAAAACATTTTCTTCTGAGGACTTAAGAAACATACCTGTTCAAATAATATTTGAGAATATTTAAAAATCACCTTCTAACTAGCCATATTTCATCTAAAATTGCAAAAACAAACACAAAAAAGTACTATTTAATGTCATAAAACACCAATGACTTAATTCAACAAAAGTCAAAAGTATTTGTTATTAAATACATTTTATTTTGGGAAAAAATTTTAAAATAAACCCAAATTCTAAACATTAACAAATTTATAAACAATATTAAACATCTTTGGATTCTTGTTAAGATCTAACTTGACCTAGAACAGTTCTAAGGAAATTTATTTCATTTTTTTTTTCAAATTTCAAATTGTATAAAATAATCCAAAACTGTCCAATTTGAAAATTTTACAGACAAACTATTTTCTCTAACATATTTTGTTCGCCGAAGTGATTTCTTAAGGTCT
The DNA here is from genome assembly GCA_001932985.1 of Proctacanthus coquilletti. Taxonomy (NCBI): domain Eukaryota; kingdom Metazoa; phylum Arthropoda; class Insecta; order Diptera; family Asilidae; genus Proctacanthus; species Proctacanthus coquilletti. The sequence goes on along the minus strand of MNCL01000053.1, from coordinate 389,894 downwards.
ATACTCTTGATAGCGGTTTTACAAATTGACTATTGGTCTACCCAAGTCTTCAAGGAACATAAGTTAAGACTCTGCAAAAATTTGCCTGCGGACTTGTCCAGTACAGCCAAGGAAAAACAACATCAAGTGTCCTTCTCAATGTTGTTGGCATAAATTTGATACAAGGATGAGATATATTCAAAGAGAGGTCTCTGCTACTTGGGGATGTGCTCCTCGTTAGTAAAATGATTTTTGCAAACACGATGACGACGACATCACCCTTAATATGACCAATAGCTACACTGGCGGACATGGAAATGCTTACTTACCTCTTTAAAAAAGAACCCCCGGGGCAGGATGCTTCCGATATATTTTAAAATATCTTAAAGATGTCCAATTTACCAATGAGGACTGCGGATGGAAAAATAAAATACCTCCAAGAGGGGGGTGTTGTTGTCTAGCTTCTAAGGCTTCCTAAGTTAATCCTGCATACGGATTTCGGGGGTGTCGAAGAGATCGGTATATGTTCCTTGAATTCGTCTCACAAGAATCTGGTATAATTGATTGCAAACGAAGTAGAAGTCCTTGCTAGCGGCTCCTACGGGAGCACTGGCGGGAGTACCAGGGAGCGAAATCCATTCCGCATGTACATATTGTTGGATGTCGCCCTCTTATGTGCGGGTCAGTGCCATAAAATAACAACCCGGCAACATGAAGCATTTTTAATGATGTGCACAGTTGAGTTCTTCCGTTTCTTTTGGTCATCGTCCGTCTTTCTTGAAAACGAGGATGAGGTGAGGCGAAGGAGGCGGGGGTGGAGTAGGAGTAGACCAGGCCCTTATTTCTATAATAGCTTCCGTGTAAGAATATTATGAATGGAATATTCACGAAAAATGTTTTAACAACAAGAAAACAATGAGCAGATTTTTGTCCATAGTACTTTAAGGGGTCTATGATAATAAGGCAAAATTGACCAGGTGGGTGACTTTACAGGTAAATAAGGGAAGTGTGCTGAATCGAGTACGAGACAATGCACCTTTTGCTTATAGAGAATGAAAGACGGACATTCTCGAGAATATCTAGACTGCCCACATAGACGTCCATCGTTCGTAACCCTGGACTTCGTATCGTACTTGAAAATTGTTTGAATAATCATAATCTGCCTTTTTGTTACTAAATTTATTCCAAACTTTTTTACCAATTAGCTTGAGATCTTTTGTACAACAAGTTGAATATCAAATTAGGACAAGCAGTAAATACTAAATTACCTGAATTTTATTTATCGTATTCTTAAACTTAGCAACTGGGATTCCTGAAATGTCCCAGTTCATCTTTAATGTGACAACAAATCAAGCATTGATGCTTTGCTAAAAATAGCCTACACTCGTCCATGAAATCGATTTCTGAGGATATCATTACAATTCTTATGATGATGGTACACTATAACATAAGAATTTTATTTCTGAAAACACATTCTTTAATAAAAACCAACATTTTTAGTAAACATTACAAAGAAGCAAACAAATAATTTCTATTGATTGAATTAAATATCGATATGTTCGAAATAGTTGAATATTAATCCTGAATTTTTTGCGATCGTTTTCAGAGAAATAATGTAAAATTGGAAGTAGTCATATACAAAAATAAAATTACCTTCTAGTTTTTATCATTTTACTTTTATCGTAAATTTATTTTTTCACTCATTACATAAAATTCAAGCTCTCAAAGTTTGTGTTACAGTCCAAACTTTAGACACGATTTTTCATTACATTTTTCATAATTTTTAATAATTAGTTATTTTTTATTTTGTAAAAAAAAATATTGTTTTGGAAAGAACTTAAACTTAAAGTTTTTAGCATCCATACTGAAAAAAAAAACTCTGAATTCTACTAAAGTCCTTGAGTAAATTATAAAATTTGATTGGTATATTTTTAAGACTTCACGTAACTATGAAAAAGTTAAAAATGTAAAAATGAAATTAAAAAAAAAAATAGATACCCTTAACCACCTTGTAAATGTTTTTGGAAGTTTTGTTCTACAACTTTTACCTTCTAGTATTAACTTTGAATCCTTCACCACTTCACTATTTTTAATATTTGCGATTTAATTGCAAAATTTCAGGATAGTTTTGTATATCGCCTTGTAAATTCTTACATCGAAAAATATTTCGAGCACTATTACATATCACTCCATATTACGTGTAAATTCTCTTCTTGAACGTTTAAATTAATTAATTAAATTTACGAACGAACTATTACAAGACTCCAAACGTAGAGAAATTGTATTTTATTGGTTTATGTGTTTTCTGTCTGGTCTTGCCTTCGTACTGGCTACCATAAAACATAATTCCCTGGACCCTTTCAGGATATTTAGATCTATGGAGGAAACTTTTCGACTTTAATCAATCTCATGTACAGTGCGTATACTTCAGCTAAAAGATCAGGCGGACATTGGCGTCATCGTGCAGTCAGCACACCAAATCAGGTTGGGTATCCTTAATTTGCCGACAATAAGGAAAATTGCAAAAATCTCATTTGCTGCCATACCAGACACAATCAGACAAATTGTCACCCCTTAATCAATCACCCCGTGTAATTTTACCTTCGACTCCTCTCCGAACCGGGAGGATACCCAACAAGAAAAAGACTAAGAGGAAGAATCGAACGTTTTCTGGTCACGATGTATCTGCTGATTATTCGTTTCCCACGCTGATCATTGCTAAGCCATAATTCGAGCAATCACACTAATTCACTCCCCCCGACTTGTGCTCTGGAAAACGAAAAAAAAAAACAAAATAGAAAATCAAAAATAAAAAAAGGGAAAAAGTCGAAGGAATAAGGAAAAAAAAAGGCGTATCGGCACCAAAGCTCCCCGGCTGAAGGCACAAAAGTCCCGGACCGAACGAACCGCAGCCCGAGATATCATGCTCAGAACCCTAGAAGCCAGGCAGTAGTGGCTCGGGATCGTCATCGTCGGGAGAGATATGTGGAACTCAGGCGGAGATGAAACTGGAGCTGCTGGAGCTGGTGACTGGGAACTCTGGAGTTGTGGACTGGGAAATGGCAGACAAAGTATAATTGACATCAATTGGAATATCTTTCGCCCCAGAGATGGTAATTAAATTGATGAGCAGAAGGCAGGCGGCCGGGCGGCATGGCAGGGTCCAGGGCACCCGGGCGAACAGCGTACCGGGAACTGAACTGCACTACAGCCGACGTTGCGTCGCACCGCTCCACTGTAGTCATTGGGGCCCGGTGCGGTGTTGCTATGTTGCTAGTGCAGTAAGCCATCGGTGGAGGTTCCTCTCACTCCAATTTAGTGCAGAAAGATTTTGCAGCACAAGGAGGACGAGGGGCCTTCAGCGGAGCTCCAGGGGGACCCCGGGAAGGCCCGGGAAGGCGGCGAGCTTGTTATTTTCGTCTGCAATAGCAGTTTCAGCACAACAACGAAACATTCTGCTGCTGCTGGTATCTTTCGCTTAACGAAGAGAACAAACCGCATCCAATTAAAAATAATGAACTTAATTAAAACTATGTTATAGCCCATCGATTTAGTGAACTAATTAATGAAATATTTCTAGCCGCACCGGTGTGTGAGTAAGTGAGTGCGCCGTACGCTGAAAACTACACGGCACTGGTACAGGCATAAGGCCGGGACCTCACTTACTCGTTCAGACCGGCGACCGGCCAGCAGGCCCGGACTCGAGCACGGCTAGAATCAGCGATATCTCAGCCACTAATGATGGGGACTATTCAGTCCACCTGCATAGGGCACTCGCATTAATAAATTTAATTGCTAAAATTTTATTTTAATTAATGGTGGTGCACTGCTTCAGCCCAGTTCGTGCTTTTTGAAATTGCGATGCTCTTTGCATTTGAATAGAATTCTCATCCCAGAAAACGCAGAAAATTGGATGGAACCTAAGGACGAGAATTGTACTTCTTAATTAATTGAAAAATGCTAGCAATGCTATCCTAAAAACTCGACTATGCGGTGATGGATACTGACCAGGCCTTTACCCTTATTATTTATATTTTCAATCGCTGATCTCCATTATGCTGCTTTAAGAAATTTTCGGGATTTGGACTAGGAACTACAACATACAATACAAAATCGCATTGGGGAAATTTGGGCTATTGCATATCCTTGTTTAAATTAATTTATGTTTTGTTTTTCTTTTATTTTCATTGACCACTCATAAGATTACATCGACAAAATTAATTGCAAACGTCTCTTAAATTTATAGCATAACTGATAAAGAAGGCAACGGGTTTGTCTAAAACTTATATAGAATTTTGTACAAAGACAGCTGAAAGTGTCTAGAGCTAAGACACGTACACTCGCACTAAATGTTTAGTGTTTAATACCCTCTACTTAATCCAGTTAACCTCACGGTGATATCGATGATCACATTTTATACCTATGAACCTTTTTTAAAAAAAATAAAATTTTTAAAACATATTTCAAAATGACATAACCTTTATTTAATTTAGACTTGTTGATTTAATGCATTCATAAGTATTTACAGGCAAAGTTTTAATTTAATTAGTCTGAGTAATTGAATTATGAATTCCATCTACCATTCGAGTCATCGATGTATCAAAGTTTCAAATGTCTTTTTTCATATTTTCATCACATTTTTCCATCATTGGGCGCTATCGATCGATTCAAAAATTGTCAAATATTGGCTAATATTAATGTTTTTATTGAGCTTATACAAATCAAAGTTTATACAAAAATAAATCTTGATTTGTGATTAATTCGATTGATGCAGGTTTAAGCCAAACCGACGAGTGGTTTCGAATCATACCAAGCCGAATCGGGTCAATTCAAGTCATTTGAAATTTGAATTCAGACAAATCGAGTCGAGTACAGCTGAGTATGGTCTAACCAATTCGAATTGAATCGAATCAAATTGAACAAATCACAGCCAAATCTGTTCAAATCGAATCGAATAAAGTCAAATCTGGATGAGATAAGATGAATCGAACTGAACTAAAAGGATTCAAGTCAAATGGTCCAGTCACGTCTAACAAAACACAAGTAAGTCTTAATACCTTATAAATTATTTAAATAGTTATTTAAGGTTAAACGAATTTTGGAAACTCTGAAGGGTTTAGTACTTCGCAAGTATTAAATTTGAAGTTAAGGATTGATATGTTTAAGAAAAGTAGTAAAAAGAGTCTCTCCTTCTTAAGATATTTAAATGGGATACTTACCATTGTTATCATGGTTTTATTTTACGTTTATTAACATTTTTTGTCACTTTGTAGGACAGTTAAAATTATATAAAATAGTAACCCTGCAGCGTTCTTTAAATATAAAAAAAATCCTTTTTACGTTTTAATCCTTTCTAATTAATTTATCCTTTTGTAAGAAGTTTACCATAAATTCATTCATTTTTTAAGATTACTTTTTCTTTGAAAATATTTATTTAAAATTTGTCATTTTTGGAAAAATGAATCAGGTGAAAAATGTATGATCCCTACAATCAAAGTTGTTTAAGTGTTAAAGGAGATTTCCATTGAAAATTGACAATCACTACGCAAACCTGACTCGTATTTAGTCGTTTTTTTTTCTGAAATCGGCAAAGGGGTTCCTTGCATTGATATCAGAAAAAAAAATGCAAAGATTGACATCAAACAATTCTCTTATTGTTGCATTCCGAATCAAACGGATTTGATTATCGATATTAAAAATCAGCGCTTGGACGGCACGGCGGCGGTCGACAGTGTTGCATAATTCGTTAAAAGCACTAGCAAGCCGACGTTCGTCCTGGAGCGACCCCGGTGCCGACAGACAGACAAAAAACATAGACCCCCGCAAGGTAGGCGCTGCCTCCTCGGTATCGTCTTCGACCAGACTCGAGCCCTGAATTGAGATCAAGGGTGATCACCATTTCACGGCGGCACATAAAAATTCCATCAATTCAGCGGGGTGAACAAATCAATGGTATCAACGTCGCGAAATCGACGTGAATGTCTTCAGAGTGCGGGGGGTGCCACCAGGGGAACCCGGGTCGAGACGAAGAAGTAACAATGCCACACTTCAGGCTGGAACTTATTAAATCAAATTCCTCAAATGCTAACTCGTCCGCCGTCTTTTGAGATGAAATAACGAGCTCAGAGTTGGGACTCCGTGCCAGAGCTGGTGAGCTGCAATTCAGCCGGGAATGAGCGAAAGTAAAATGGCTCGAAGGCTGCCGGGGGCTCCTGGGGGCATCTGGGGGCCACGAGGAGCAGAAATTGGACTGATGTCCAATTATTTGCTCACCTTAGACGAATCGCTGCCTTTAAGATTACTACTGCAGCGCACCGGTGGTCATTAAAACGCGTCCCACAACACACGGCGGAAAAGGCACAAAAAGTCCCGGGGGTTTATTTAGACTTTGCTTACGTGTCCCAGTTTAATTGACGTTTTGAATTGATGATGCTCTGCTCCAATTAAGAGCCGCATATCCCTTTGTGTCCGAGTATTGTTTGCCCCTTATTAATGGCGTGTTTTTCATTTGTCCTCCCTGCCTTATTTTTTCTTCTGCCGCGCCGAAGACCCAATGCGCCACGGCGGCATTGGATTTTTTTAATTGTGAACAGATCATGGAAATATTTTTCGGACCCCATGAGATATTGCGGCTCGGTTGTGAGTTATGCCTTCAGACAAATTTCGTTAATCAACTTGCTGTTTCCTTTTTCTCCTAGAAAAGATGGACATAGGTATAAATTTTGGCTTTTACCTTTTTCCCGGTCGTATTTGGACGGTTTATACTCGGACCCAGCATGAACACCACCATCACGTGTCTCGATTCCGGCTTGCGATATTAATTTTGGACCAAATGCGAATAGCATCAGACCGATTCGCGGTTCCAATTACAGATCTTATATTAGACATTGTGTTTGTGTGCGTAGAATCTGAACATAGTCAAAAGACGCCCACTATTTTTGCCCTAATTCGGCAGAGCTAATTAACTTAGTAAAGGGTTGACGCATAGGACTCTGAATGCAAAACCATGAAGCCATGTAAGAAAAGACAAATATTTCAACTTTAGTTTAAGGAGTTTTATTAAAGATAAACATTCTAAAATCGGATATTCAAAAGTATTATATATCACCGAATAGAAGATCTATGGAGATAATTTAAGGCTATTTTAAAATATTTGTCTTCTTGATTGCCAAACTACAGATTTGACTTGTATTTATTTTTAAACAAGTGTAGATTCCAAAGAACCTTTTTACGTAATCTTAACCTTCCATTCCTTCCCAAAATTATGGAGAAGGTTCGGTATGCTTTTAATAGCATGTGGTCAATTTGGACGAATGCATTTCATCTCTAAATATCTGAAAAATCATTTATAATATGTTAAGGATGTATTTGATCTGTCTTGAAAATAAATCGTTTTATTAATTTTTTTTAATTAGAATAATAAATTAAAAATCTTGGTATATTTTACTATTACTAAAATTTTATTGTGAAAATTTCCTTTAAAAATATTGAAAAATGTAGAGTTCAAACATTGGGTTGAGGTTGGTGGATGGTAGGCATAAATAAATTAATTTAGACTCCTCCTCTCAAATGAAAAAAAAAGGAAATTTCATATGATTAGAAAGATTTTCGCTATAGTGGGAATCATTTAAATAAAACCATTCAAAACCAAAAGAATGGCGATGTTTAACCCTTTTTTAACTGCAAATAGCCAAACAAATGTAAATAATTGAAAAGTCATTACAAATATGCAGAAAATTCGCTTGCTTAAGAGACTTTTTGTCTTCTTAGTTGATACTATACATAGTAGCCAAATTTGCCACAATTCTAAATAGTAAAATCGAAATTATGTGTCACAATAAGCTATTAATTTTTCATTCTTTGATATTTTCACAATTTGTAGTACAATTATACAAACAATTAAACCATCTATAGAAATCTAAACGATGATTAGATGTACGAACACGTATTTACAATAAACTCTGAATGCATTCCGTAGATGTTAATTAATATATAAATTGAAATTAATAGAATATGTAAATTTATTTTCATCTGTTAAACATACTGAATCTTCTGGGCGCGAGTAACACTCGTATCGGCTTAATGTGTTTCTCTTGAATATGTTTTAATTTCGAAATATATCCTTAAATGAATTGCTATAGAAAAGTAAGCAATAGCTCTAAGTTCACTACTTGTTTCGAAAATATTTCCACCATTCTCTCACCATGAAAGTAAAATTACTTTGCACGATTACAGCAGGCTGTAAAGGAACAAACAACTGGCATTTAGCCAAAAGTGCTAAATTGTCACATTGACATTTTGCGTTTTCCAGTAAATGATCTTTTCACGGCCAATCCTCACTCCCGTGTTTATCAATAGTCGCGAAAAGTGTTCTAATGCGTAACGCAAAAGTTCGGTTTTTTTAGTCCTTGTTTGCGGCTAATTGTTTGTTCGCGTGACACGTTTTGCCCGCCTTAATTTTTTCTTAAACAATTTCTTAAGCTGCCTGGCCCGTAATTTGGCAGGCACATTAAGCCAGCCAGGTAGCAAACATATTAAGTTTAAGAGACCTCTTCATACGATCGACCGGATGACGACGATAACGACAGCGATTCTCTGATTCGGTTGCCCCGCGACAACGTTCATTGTCGTACCTGCCATACTCCAACCGCACTCAGCTCAGAGCCCTAATTTCCATTATACGTCAATACAGGTAGAAGGTGGAGGCACCTATCCCTATTGTATTTTCACCCTATCCCAACTGTCTGCAGGTTCGGGCACGGGTTCGGGGAGCACCATGCGAACACGGGTAAATATAGCTCCCCGTACCCTAATATGCTCACCGAGTGCTCTGACTGCTCCGCACGGGGAGCCAACTTAATTGTTTTAATAATTAACCATAATACTCGACTACAACTATTTGCAATTACCCAAATGATGTTCATTGTCTCTTTGAGAATATTTCGTTATCGTTAATTAATTATTGTTGGCAACCTGCGCCCGTATTAGTGTGTAGTATGCTGCCGATGATGCTGCCGATGGTGATTCGGCTCAAGTAGGAGGATATGTCTGCATTCGAGCCGGTATGTCTTCATCAGACTCATCATATATGCAGTACCAGTAAAAGCCATTTAATTAAGTCTGAATCATGTACAACAGCATCCAATTTGAAATACCAGGGCTGCCTTCTACTTGCGTTTAAGGCTCCCGTTCCTGTTCTCTCTAGTGTTTCAGTTCCTATTCCTGGCCGATCCCGATCCTCGAACCCCGGATTCACTCCAATCGAATCTCTGACATTCAGGGGCCACCCCGCATAGGGCATTAACTGCTGCTGTCGATAGCTAGTGATAATTACTTTATTGCAAAATTGGCATCTACCAGTGGTACAAAGAATTTCTAATATTAACTAAGTATGGCAATTTTGAGTTTATGGCAGCGTTTTGGCACAAGAATTTCATCGCTGATTGTAGGCACGCGGCTCTAGTCATGCGGAGGATGCCTTATGCATCTCTCTCATGCGAATTCCATTTTCTATTTAGACTTGAAGCTATTTTTGATATTTGTAAATTTTAGTGCTATGCCGCCCCAGTCTATGGTCATCATACTCGATGCAAAAGCAGAAAACTAATGTCAGCTATTTGTATTTTGGTTTTAAGTGTACAATTACATGAATTTATAGAATTGTTTGGCGACAAGTGTCGATTGATCCAAATTGCTTTGGTTTACAGTAGGTGTTATTTAGGGAACAATTATTGAATTTTTGGAATGACTCCAACTAATTATACAATTTTGAGAATTTTCTCATCAAAGTTATTATATATCAATTCATTCTGTGGAATTTTAATGAAAATGAAGGAAATCATTTAGAAAGCTATGGTAGACATCGTACATACTTTTGCAATTATCGTACTGTAGAATCGTTAATGATTTCATTGCCATAATTTTTACTTAACAAAAGTGTATACTTTAAAAAAACAACTTCAATAATTTTAGCTGACTAAAGGAAATCAATGAATGAAATTATTATTCATAAAATATTCTAATAAAACACTATAAAGTAAGTCTAGCGGTGGAAGCAAGCTAAAATTGAGCCTGTTGCGTACAATCCATTATAAGATTTGAAAAAAACAAAACAAAAAGGCTAAAAATTCCACGAAATATTGTTTCCTATTATTAGTTATATTTTCTTGTCGATTTAGAAAATTTGTTAAAGGGTAAATTTATTTTTAGTTATGTGATAAGCTTAGAAGTTTTGTTTAGTGCTCATCTTGTGATGACTTCTTTCCTTTTACGTCTAATTAATTATTTCAGATTATTCGAACTATAGGCTGTTAGAAAATCAGGTTTCTTTTTTGATCCGTCTTGAGACCTTGTGGAAATTTTTAAATTATATAAACTGTGAATTACGACGGAGGGATGAAAAACTGTGGGTTGTTTCTAAAATTTGAAAATACATAAAAACTCATAATATTGAACTCTTCTGTTGATTGTCCTAAAATTTGTTCAAATCGACACCATTTTATCAAGAGCATAAACATTCAGATCATTAGGGATTTTCCGTAATGATAAGAAGCAATCACAATAGAAGCAATCAGTCCGGTCGAAAAATTAAAAAGCCACCAGTATCCCACTAATACGAAAATCGTAAAATACTCGTAGGAACTGATGCCTTTCACTTCTTGGCCACCGAACAAATGGACAAATAAGTCTGGCGTTCACTGGAAAGAACTGCAGAAGGCCAAAAACTGACCAAGGGCCTGGCCATTGGTCAGCCTAATTAGCAATTCCTGCCACTCGGTCAGTAACAATGCGATTATCAAGAGCGGTCCTAATTCTTCCGATCGGGATCGGATTCGGGCAAATAGTGCACGGCCTGCTCTTAGCGCTTCCCTATGCAACAAATTTGAAGGGAAACTCTGCAGAGTCCCTAATGAAGACCGGGACTCGGGCCGACCATTGGCCATCGCATTCGGGTTCATTAAAATTTCGAACACACATCGTAACGAGGTCCCAAACTGCTCGATGCGATTATGGGCCACTTAATTGGAAGCTCCCCATTAATGCAAAATGTCAATTAGGAATAACAAAGCCATATATCCAAACACTAAGTTGCAGGGGCTTTTTTGATGATGGGGCGACGTGTTTTAATGATCTCCAGTTCAAGCTTCCTCCCATCTTTCGTTGCCAGGATTTAGTAGGATCCCGATAATTCCCGGTCCCGGTCGGTGCCTGTCCCTGTCCCGGGGATTCCGGTGCCCCTTCAGCCTCTTCTTTAGTGAGTGGCAAGTATGCGTAGAGCATCCTCATCGCCGCCGGTGGATATAAGAAGACTCCTCGTTCGGTCTCCTTCTCTTCCTCCTCTGGATGCGATGCTGTTGGCTGCATTCTGAGCTGCTGGGACCAGCAGCCGGGCGGACTATTTCTTTTTTTTTTTTTTTTTATTGCGCTCCTCAACTCCACAACCGATTTTAATGATTTCAAAATAATTGAGCCCATTTTTGGCTTTGGCCGCCGATGTGAGCAGGATTCAGAAGGTGATTTTTTAAGGATTTCTAGTTTTTTGCTAAGCGCCTCGTTAGCTTAAACAATGTGTCGGAATCAGTGAAACATTCCGAAGCAACTAGTCGTCTCATTTACAGCGACGGCACCGCTGGAATTTAGTCGAGATGTACACGAAATACGAAATATTGAGATAATGAACAGACAGACGTACAGGCTTATTCAGGCGCGATGGACAGCTTTTTTATGCCTTTACCGGCAGCAAGGCAATCTGCCGCCGTCGCGCCACAGCCACCACGTCGAGGTCTTCTAAATGAAGGTATGTGAATGGAAGAGATTTTTTTCTAAACCAAAAAAAAAATTAGTGAACGTTTCTAATGGTGGATGAATGTAATCCACTCGGAGCTTTTAATTGAAGGTATTTCCAGGTCTTTCACGGGTGGGTGTCGAAGTCAACGTTAGACACAATTAGATGGCACCGTTTGGACTGTAAAAGAGAACTTAAAACGAAGGGTAAGTATCGTTCTACTTATGAAGGAATGTATAATTTAGGACAAAAATAAAAATAAACAATTTCCCTAAAAATTGTATAGATGCCCTTTTTTTATGAAATCAATCGATTGTAATTAATAAGTCAATGAATCGGTTAATTAAGTTCACTTATTTTATCTTTTATAAGTGCCAGTAATCGTCTAGTGCTTATTTAATGCTATATTGAGAGACTAAAGTATTCGTTAAAGAAAAATGTTGTATAATAATGTATAAAAAATTATCATATAATTTTGATCCAATAAGGGTAGATAAAGTAATTTTTTTGTAAAATTTTATTGTGTCGAAAATATTAATAGTTTTTACGAAAACATTCTCAAATTCAAAATATGCTTAAGGGTGAAATGTGAACGACTTTTTTGATCCAGAATTTTATATTTAATTAATGTTCTTCTGTTTTTTTTTTGAGCTCCATGTACATACTGATCCAGGTTTTTGAATCTTTGGAATTAAAAATTTAAATGACACATTAGAATCTGGCACTTTCAGAAGTACCTGTGGATACTGCTCAATTTTTTGCGAACCTTTTGTTCGTGTAAGAATTATGGAACCCCGAAAGTGAAACTTTTGATCTTAGATCTTTCATAAGTTTAAAATATAAAGTAAAATACAAAGTACATATCTCAATATCTCAATTTTCGAAAGTCCCTTAATTGAAGTTTTTAAGTTTGATTTTTTTTTTACCTTTTAACACTTTGTTTATTTTATTTTTATTATGAAGGCAGGAAATTTTAATACCACTTTTAATTATTTATACCTATTTTTCTTTAAACTCAAACTCTTGCACTAAATGTTTTAATTTGTTAAATTTGTTAAATGAAGTTGTAGGTATTTAACAAACGAACATTGAAGATTTGACCGGTTTTATTTAAATGAAACTTTTCTAACCACTATAAAATAAAAAACATTTTGAAAAGAGTGGATTTAGAATTTTGAAACAGATTTTTAATTTGTAAGTCTTCAAAAAATCGGATAAAATGCGCTTGAATTTTCCATTGTGAGTCATTTTTTCCTTAAAAAAATAAAAACAGAGAATAAAACTATAAAAAAAAGAAAATAAATAAATAAATAAGTTACAAAAATTAATTGATTTAAATAAAAAGAACATGTACATGGTATTAAAAATCGCATTAAAATCCATTCAGTAGAATTTAATACATTCGTTTTAAAACTCTGTCAGAAAATAAAAACCAAAGATTTTATGATCTGCAATCGATTGATGCGCATAAAGAAGTCTTCCTTACGTGTAAAATTTCCTGAAACTCTGTTATAATCTTTTAGTATTAAAATCGACAATCCTATAAAACTTCGACATCACTTAAAGCAGTAAAAATGTTCGTACAGAGCATTTTATAAAGTTGTGAAGATGAACAATTTTTAGTTTTATTCTGTTTGCCATTATATTGGTGATTAGGTATTTATGTGCCTCAATTAAGCCATATCCACTATGTCACTGTAAAAAGATTTTATACAATAAATTTTCAACTAAATTTAATTAAAATTTCCGCTTATAAAATACGTTACACGTACCGCATCTGTAGACCCATTGCGGGCCATGAGCACGAGAAAGGACTTTGGCCCTGCACTTCGATGAAATACCTTACTTCACCTTTCCTATGGAGCCAGGAAAAACTGAGGAGACAATGTCTTTTGTATTGCCAGGTAATTGAATGCCGTGTGCTCGGTTAAATTAATTAGCGGAGACGGAGACGACGACGTTCACTTGCGGCACAAGGCTGTAAATCATTTTATGAATTGAATGCGGTTAAAACAGCAAGCACCACGGGGAGGTTAACAGGGACCAAATTTACTGCAGAATTTGCAAGGTTACGTATATTGTGCCATGGCTCATGGGACTTTCATGGGCTTCCTCCTTATTAATTTCTGGGATCGTTATTTTTTATTTGACAATTTATATTTATAAGGCCGGTGAACTAAGGGACCAGGTGGAGATGTGATATCTCAGACATAGAATACTCCTTGTCTCGGTCCAAAGTCTCAAGACATTCTTCTGATATTGGAGTTACCTATATGTAGCTTTAGCTGTTAGAGTTTCTTACCTCAAAAGGTGACACAGACCCTCTTATTATACGTTGGACTACCTCAATTAATTATCACCAACAGAGCTAAAGCTATCAAAATAAACGTAACCATAAAATAAATTTGAAAGACTGTCATTACAAATAATTTAACATTTAATTAAGCGGTAAATCAAAACTTTTATGAGGTGAAAGTTGTATTTTATCACTAGACGTCTTTTGTATCCCATTAGAGATCACAATTTTAAATACATTAAAGGGAAAAGAAAGATAAAATCACTTTCCCACGAATTCAAACGAATATTGATGTTTTTTTTAATAATGATAAAATAAATTATTTATACAAAAAATCTGCATCAGATTTTAGTGGAATGAAATAATAGTGACAAAAAGAAAGTCGGTTTATTTAAAAACAAATACTTCGTAGATAATTTAAGGCTGATGTCAAGGTGTGAATCGAACTATAAATCAATTATAAGCTGCCCACTGAATGTTGAACAAAAAAAAAAAGCCATGATTTTGGCTAGCAGGAATTTTTTTGTGTGAAAGAAATGTAAAAATTTAAAGATAAAAATATACGCTAGACTTTGGAAGCCTTTTTCTTTAGAATTTATTTCACTATTATTATTTTCATTTTCTAAGAAAACTCCACAAAATATTTTTGAAACCAGTCTAAAACCATTTACGTAAATTGGTTCCATTGTATATCAAAATATCGATTTTTTTTTAACTGCTTTTAGATTAAAAGTGCTTATTTATGGCACAGATATCAAAATGGAATTTTTCAATTTTTTTTTTTTTTAGATTTAGGGTTATATAAAATATTTGAAAAGTAGGCGTAGTATCGCAATCTTTTGCTTAAAGTAGCCTAACAACTCCTCGCTCTAAAACGTGTTTTTAAGACGCGCTTTATTTCCTTTTAGTTTACACTTTTGTGTGAATCAGAAATTAACTGTAATATTAAATATTTTGCCATGAGTTACTAAATATTTCCAATAAATTGCTACTTCTAAATATTCTTAAATTGTATCATTCTCAAAAGGTAATAAAAGATTCAATAAAATCGTGTTAAAATTATAGAAGATTCTTGTAAAGTAAGTTGAATAAATTAACAAATCCTTCCACGGATCAAATGGAGTAACATCCGAAAGGTTTTATTTTTTTAGAAATCAACGTGATATGCTAATTACGTATGGAATACCAGGGCACATATTTGATTTTGAATCATTTAATCCGCCGGCAAGGCGGACGCAATTATGACTTGTCAATTAAGGTCTGCTTTTGGTGGGACTAAATGCGCACAACCAAGCGAATATTTAGTAATTAGAGGAATTTGTAAACAAATCCCCACGCCGGGCCCCGTCCAGCCTGGCCAACCTGAGTGAAAGCTATTAGTTAGGCATGGAGTTAAAAATAATCGCAATTTCCAAGAAAATTTCATTAATTTCGTTTCTCCGGTGCCAGAGGAGCACAAAAATTAATTAAAAGCTTTTCCGACTATGAAGGCTGTAATGGCACAGTGGTATTTGCCTACTGATATCCTTCCCATGCCAAAAAATCCTTTTAAAATGTCCAAAACACTGAGGTCGACAGAGTATGGGATATCTCTGAGAGAGGAGCAGAGGATGCTGTAGCAGCATCAGAGGTAGGCCGCATCCAAAAAATCATCAGCAACGAAGAATTTTTAATTAAATTCGGCAAAAGAGTTCAAATGTTGTTTAAAGGGACGCTCTTTATCTGACAAACTCCAAACATGTTATTAATTACAAGTAACACCAGACTAAACTTTTCGTCGGCGGCATCACGGGTTCAAAAGGCGAGAAGATCAAAAGGACCCTAATACCTGTGTATGTTTATAAAATTAATTGTTCCGCAAAATCCCCGCCCGTTCTAAACCGGGAGTTACTGGTGATGGCCTGGACAGGACATGTACAGATCATAAGGGCCTCTACAGGGTCTTTATACAGTACATGTCCATGGTCAGCCAGGCTTCGGTGTTAATGACATATAACTTTCTAGTTAGTGGAAAAGAGACGTCTGTTCTAGGGGTCTGGTAATTATTTTCCCTGACATTTCGCTATTAATTAATTCCTATATGAGGTATAGGCGAGGATATCGGATCAAAATTCCAGCAGTGTAAGTGTCATGCGTCAGTAACAGTTCTAGACCTACTCTTCCTTTGCGTAAGTAAAGTGTAACCTTTGAAGTTGGAACTGAAAATTCACTTTATAGACTGAAGAAAAGTACAGTGTACTTTTCATAAGAAAACTGTGCATAAATGTTGTTCCTAAAATTTAACACAAAATGTGTACTATTTTATTTTGTATTTAATCGAAGTGATAATGAGTTCATATAAAAATGCTGGTTAAATTTGCACATGTGTAGATTTATGAATAGAAGAAAAAAAAAGTATCTTTCTCAGTGAATATCTACAATTTTAAAATTGCATAAATATATTAAAATTGTTCCTAATAAAAAAATATAAAATAATTTAGTACATGAAAGTATATTTTAGTCTACATTTAAATATATAAAATGAATGTACATCACCTGACTTTTCTTTTAAATATTCAAATACAAACTGAAATATTATTGACACTTTTTGAATACTTTTTTTTTCTATAAAAGGTATAAAGCCTTTGTTTAGTAGGAAATTCAAAATTTCTTAAAAAGACCTTACTTCTTTAAATTGTTGTTATTTTGTCTAACTTTGGAGTTTGTTATTGAAAAATTATCCGTTTTTAAAATTTTTATGAGACTTTCTAGTAATGCGCTCATACCTCCAAACAAACAACAATTAATTAAATTCCCATTAAAAAATTGTCGGTACTTACTGCGCAGTATTACAAAAAAAAAAAAAAATTTAAATAAATAGAACAAATGTACTAAAGCATTTAAAATCTATTGAAAATCACCTTAAATTACGTCCTGATTTAATTAGAATTTTTTAAAAAAAGTATCTCTTGGATCGATATTTTAAAAATTTATATAGATTCATTTTATGATAAAAATCTTGAAAATAGTCTAACTTTTTATCAAATAGGCCCCATATTAAGATCCAGAAAATTCTCTTATAATAAATTTGAAAATATCTCTTTTTAAAAACCTAAACCTGAAGCTGACTGAAGCAGTCTGAGTTGAAATTAATTTTAGTAACAATTAATACGTGAATTATGATTAAAACTTGTGCTAAATAAATTATCGCTCTATAGGCCTAAAAAAAAAGTAATACGCACAAATTAATGATATGTTATTATTTTAATTTATTTGTTATGTCGTAAGAGACCCTAAACTAATTACAGAGGCCTACAAATTAAAAATCTTGCATTATCGATAAACCGTATTATTAAATCGAGAAATATTATAAAAGATCACAAAAGGGCGGCGAATATTACTGAATGATTATTATTTAATTAAATTTTCAGTAAGTACTTAATATTTAATCTGTGCTTGGTATTTTAATTAATAAAAAATGAAAAAAGAAAAACGAGAAACGAATTTTTTGTCTGGTCATTTTCAAATTAAAGCCTCAAAAAATTAGCCCTAATTACCATCATGAATTAAATTATTGAATTTGCTTTCACTTTAGTAAAAGCGTGCTTAATCGCCCAACCCGATGAGTAATTTAAACTTTTCAGCTTTAGAACAGATTTCACCTGGCTGGAAGCCGCATCAGAGATCCATAATTCTGAAATTTATATATCCGCCCCTAGGTGGTACAAGGGCAAAAATGAATTCATACCGTTTTAGTTCGCTATTATTAAAACGGCCCACTGCTGTTATTTTATTGAAAAATCTCTCACTTGGCTGGGTACTGATTGCTACAAAATGTGTGGCAGATGGCACCTGACAAATTTTCATTTATTCTGAATATAAAAAATACTAAAAAAAAAAGAAAAAAGCAAAAAAAACAACAGAAAGCTAGGCCATAGGTCAACGTGTGTTGTGTATATGCGAATTGATTTTTATCAAAGTGGACACAGACAAAATGTTACACGATGAACGGGCTACGAAAGGAGCGAGATGAAAATTTTATTAAAAAGAAATTTAGTGGACAAAACGAAGGGGAGAAAAAGTTTTAGGATGTTGTTTTATTTTACTTCCAAAAACATGAAAATCATATTCTGCAGATGTTGCAGAATTACCAAAAACTTTTTATCATATTCACACTTTCCCCCAACCAGGGCCAGAGGACTTAAACAAAGTTGAAAATGCAAAATGGTCCAGCTACGAAGACGGAATCTGTTGCTCCCCGATATGAACATATATCGAATTGATATTGTTAGTAATAGCGACCTCGCAAATTGTTTCAGGCTCAGGTACTAATCAGATCTAACCTCTTCATTAATAAGTGAATAAAGTAAAAAACAAAAAAATTAAGTTAAACTTTGAAAATTATCACTTTGATAAAAAAAAATTACGCTTAACAAGAAGAAATATTAAGAAATAATTTGGTAAGTAATTTCTTGTAATTATCAAGATAACAAAAAAATATTTTAATTAATGCATTTTTTTTAATGAAAAGGACAATCAAAAGTATTTGAAAAATAATCTCATGTAGACGAAATCCATTATTACGAAAAAAAAAATAATTATTTTCCCTATTTTCTCCGAATATGTAAAAAAAACCTTTAAAATTATACGACAATTTTTCAAATCAAATTAATAAAAGTTGTAATTATAAAAGTGAATTGATAGTCTACTCTAGAAAAAAAAATCGTATGTTATCTTTAATAAAAAAATAATAATTGAATAGTTTTTTTGTATTTAAGAACTTTAGTTCCACTACTTTTCACTATAAACAAACAAATTTGCAAAGCACAGCTTCATTTCTGTTGTATTTAATCGCACCTTATTCATGTGCACTTTTTTTTTTTAACTTAGCGCCTTTAGAATTTATAATTATAATAACATTAAAGTGTAATACAAAACAAAAATCAAATTGTGTTCTTTGAAATTTTGTATGAGGAAAATATTCACGAGACTCGACTTGTATTTATTGCTTTTTTTTTAATCTAATCTTTGGGACCAGTGCTTTGTCCTATGGAAAAGGCTTTCTATATCATGTGTGATCATATCTGATAATCTAGATTCTAAAATATATTGATAACGGCTTGTATGCTATCAGACCTCGTTGTCTCTTGGTTCTTAAGAAATGTAGAGCATGACGTCACCGGCGGTCAACTTTCTTAAGTACCAAATGGCTTTAATTTTTTTTTTTTTGCGATTGTGTGGGTACTCTTGATGAGCGATAGCGAACAAGCGATATTCTTTGCTAATATTGTAAAATTTAGTTTTCTATTGATCTTTTCCGTGACATCGCTTTGATCTCATTGTGTCTCTTTGTTTTTCTAGAAGTTTTGTTGAAAGTTTTATTACCAAACAACAAACTTGACAATACCAAAAGTTCCCGAAATTCTTTGTATGGTAAATTTTTGAGAGAAAAAAAAAAAAATCATTCATAAGCTATCTCTTAATATTTCTCCTATTCCTGAAAAAGTTAACCAAAACATGAGCCTAGTCGTGAAACAATAGTTGCCTTTGAAACGAGGGAAACCTTTGTGCGATAGGTACGTTGGATTTAATCAACAAAGATGGTGGATACAACAAAAAACGCCCCAGCTCGCATGTAAACAAAAACATTTGGCTCGAGACAGGAATTTCGTTATGAGCTAATTAGACGGGGAAGAGTCGCATACAATTTGTAGAAGAAGACGATCCCCGACAATAACTTTAATTTTTCAATCAGAGCACAAGATGCACGTCTTGGCAATCCCGAACCCGGCGGCCCTCCAGAACGAAACTATCAAAGAGCCACCCAACAAAGCCCTCATTTTACTTCTAATTCCTCATCGCAGCGAAAACCGAGTATCTTACCCGACCTTATATAATGGTAATTAGGTAAATCCGGTTAATTAAGTTTTTAATTAAATTCCGTTGAATATTTGCGCGGCACAATGTCGCTCGGTCTCTCATTAGAATGTCCTATTTTAGTTTTAATTGGTATTTGCGCTCCATGAAAAATATATCCACCTCTCGGGTACGGCTTGGTATGGGTAGAGGTAATGCCGCGCAGTCAGGTGAAAGCGGAGCTAATTAAATTATAAAACGACTCTTTTGCTGCATCATACGAGCCCGGCGCTGAGCTGAGCTGCTCATTGACAAGAACATGATGGAGAAGGCTTTTAATTATCCACGCCGAGATGATTGGCTGGGGGATCGCAGTCGAATTCAACATCTTTCTATTTTTTTCTCGCGCGCTGCTTTTCGTCGGTCGTCGCAATTTCTTTTCGGATTTCCCTGCTGCTGCTAATTCGAGATCCATTTTGTGATATTAGATGCTCGCTAAAGCGCGGGAGGGGCGTCGCGGGGAGCGCCTACGACGACTTCTATTGTCGACTATAATGAGACGTTGTTCATTATGGTCGCCTTTGGACCGCGGACGGATGTGGGGCAGAAAATTTAATTGTTCTCTAATAAAGTAATTACTACCTTAGTTAGCAGGTGTCAAATGATTGTTTATTACCCCGTCCAACAAAACAGACATTCGCTATAGGGTAATCTAGAGTTCGTTGACCCCTTGCAGTTTTGACCCATAGTGAACGTTGGAAGAAGATTTTTTGGAGGTATCTGAACTTAAAACTTATATTTGCATACCTTTGCAGCCGCTCACATGAACTCATGTTTTTTTTTGTTTTTAAATTCCGTTCTAGTCGCTTATGACGTCAATTCACGTCATTTAAAATTCTTAGTAGCTTCTTTTTGTTAATAATTATTAAAAATAATTATCAGAAATATTTGATTATTTATTTTGAGGACAATTTACTACTTAAACTTTTATTAGATCTCTTAAGTTATAGTGATATTAACTTTTGACTTCTTGAGATAGAAAATTGCTTAGATTTAGCAATCGAATTTTGGAATTTATGCGTACAATTCTATTTTTATGAAAGAAAATGCGATTTATCCATGCGACATTCTCAAAGAATGTTCGACCGATCGATTTCAAAAAATAAGCTATTTTAAAAATTCTAGCATAAAACTTAGAGCAAGCTTTCTTCAAATGATCTGGAACTAGTTAACCTTGGTATGCTTTGTGAAAAGTGTAAACTTATGTTCATAAACAGTCAAAATGAAAAGCAGTATGCCCGTCAACCGGACAGTGAATGGTTCCATTATAAATTTAAAATACCTGGTAATAAAATGATACGTACCAGAAGTTAATATGCGTGAAAAATTAATAACATTACACCAATAAAGTTGATTCCTAGTCATTTTCCAACTCGTCAATCACAATTAACTAGTGAGTAAATAATAATCAATTAAATAGGGATTTCAAGGAGCAATTTGGGAAAAAATTATTAATAAATAAATAAATAAATAAATGATTTATTCTTATCTAAATTCATATACGTTTTATTCCGTTTTAAGACGTTTTACCCAAGCAATAATTTAAGAATGCATAAGAAAATACATTTTAAAATCTTAAAACATTTTAAAACTTGTTCGATGTTGAAAAGTAATTTTGAATACATGTTTAAGGAATTTTATTTTTTGAAAAAAAGATATCATTTCTATAATCTCATAGTGTTTTATATACGAATTTATAGTTTATAAAAAAAAAATTGCTTCTATCTTTTCCATTTCAAATAATACTTAAATTTTAAATTCGGAAAACCTGAAAATAATTAATTAATATATGTAAATAGTCACTAAATTTTAATCGTTCATATTAAATATGGTTCTACTGTACGGTCTTTATATTTATTATACATATACAAAATTATTAATCAAATCACTAGTTAGCCTGGTAGATTTATGCTGTACGGGATAGAAATTATAAAGAAGACTTGAATGAGATTACAAATACAAATTGCTTGGACCAAGTATTTCCTTTCTTTTAAGTTAAAAAAGTGAAATTTAAATGAAATAATAAAGAAAAAGAGTCTATAAAAAATAAAAACTTTCAAATTTGCTTTATACATTTTTAAAGATTATCGTTTTATTAATTTTTTTCAGTAAGCTAGCTCCATATTCCAATATTTTTGGAATACATCATTAGAAAGGAATTCAACTTCCGATTTCAAGGGTTCTGGGTCCAATTCTTGATCCTGATTCCTCGTTCTCCATATAAAAGCAGTCCAAAATTGTTCTTGAAGTAGTTTCAGGAAAAATACCCCAATGTGCATATAAAGAATTTTGACGTATGCATATGAGATGAATAAAGTTGGGCAAAACGTAAATCTAAGAGAGTTTTTAATAAAAAAATCCAAAGAGGTGATGAAATCAAACATGAGTATCTTTAAGTTCTTGCGCGTATATTTTTATAAATCTTCCGGTTTTAGTTAATAGCAAAAGATCCGAATAAATGGTCAGCTTCAATTCTTACATATGTTTCTATAACTTACAAAGCTGGTACTCTTACGAGGACATGTACGTTTCATGGGCGACAATATCCCCTTCAATTCACTTGTATGTTTTTTTTTTTTTACTCGTCACCTCTAAAGCACTCTTATGTATGTAACTCTAGATTTTAAACATGCACTAAACGTCCAACTTAATTTAACTCCACTGATTCATCTGACTGGCATTAACACACGTCTTCCGCGTCAAGCGCATTTCCCGAAAACTTTGATTTATTTCAGAGTCTTACCAGTCCAATTTCCCCTTCCTAGCCGGTGTTCAACCGACAACCTCACATATTGCATTCTAGGACCTGGGAATCCTGATATGAATATGTTTGTAAGACGGCATGTGTACCTCTACCATCGGTTGTAGGAGCGCTGTACATCACATACCTTACTCCGAGAATCCACAAATCCTCAACCGACCAAATTTAATTTGGAGAAACTTTTAAATGAGAAACTTAATCCAGACAAGAACACATTTTGGAAACGTCCGAATAAACTGTGTAATTAATTTTCCATTTCGAGAAGCATTAATTGTTTTTGATAATAGCTTGGGAGAAAATGGGACGGCTCTTCTGGCTACAACGCCGCTACCGCCGTCGACTCCCCGCCCCAAAGTCGGCATTTCCAGAGGACACATTTTTGGGAGGTTAATTTTACGTTCGAGGGGGTATTGTAAAACGTTCGTTTAAGGAATCCGGTAATTTGCGACCGAGCCGGACCAGTGATGTCAGAAATTATGAAAATATTTCTCGAAATTTTAGATCTAGCTATTTTGGACCTACAATTAATTTTTAAGGGCTTACTTTGTCTTTGAAAATTATGACCATTTAAATTTATTTTACTAAAGTTTTAATTTAAACCCTTTTTCAACTGATATTTTTTTTTATTTTATATTTTAGTTTAAATGCTTTTGATACATTTTATAGAATTAAATATAAAAAAAAATCTGTTCGAATATTTTAGAACTTCTTTCATAAAATGCCACATAGAAAAGAAAACTTTTCTTGTAAACCTGCGTTTACAGAGATTTAAATTGTGAAATTAAAATTCTATTAAATTTTAATAGGCAATATTTCCGAAATCACATTTCTTTCGTTTGATTGCTTAAGATATCAACGCAAAAAAGAATAAAATAGTGCTTCTTAATTGGAAAATTAAACCGCTATCAAACAAAACATCTTAAAAATACATACTTAAAAGTAACAACTCCAAAAGAAGCTATTTTCTTGTTCAAAAACCTTGTGTCCTGGTCGAACTACTAAACATTTTAAATTTTACACACAAGGAAACAAATCCACGGCCAAGTGAACAGAAGAAGTGTTTCTTTCCTTAAACAAACACATATGTTAAAAAATAGGCTCTTTTTTAAATCTTATTTAAAAGCCCATGTGAAAATTCACGAAATTTGTGATTCTCGTTTATTACAATTAAATTACGCCACAATTACGCTTATAAATTTTTTTTAAACTGTTTTAGTTCAGATAGTGGAGAGCTCTGAATTTTTTAATTTACTTGATATAAACTTACTACTTATATATAAAAGTAAAAGAAACGAATCAAGAGTAGGAGTGTTTTTTTTGTATACATTTTGAAAAAATAGAAAAATATGAATTTGTTAAGTGTTCTACGGTAGAGGTTTTTTAGAAAATGTCTAAAATAATCTACTTTTGTTTAGCGTTTGTTTTTACTTTTAAAACTGTTGTCTAAAATTTAAACTTGTTTTAAAAGAGAATGAATGAGGTACGTACATCTTAAAAAATTTAAACGCGTCTTTCTCGAAACAAAATTTTTTAAATTTTGTGTAAATTATAAGAAAAAAAGTACTAGCATTAAAGTTAGAGGATTTTGTATACTTTAGCATTAATAAATTTCCAAGAAATGAAATGAAAAGTAAAATATTTGTCAGTTTCTCACTCAAGTATTGTTTTGAAATCCGATGCAGAATTGATGGCTTAATTAAACGTAATGTTAGTAAATTGTTCTAATTGGAAAATTCTCGTCTACCGCATTTCCTGTAATTAGAGTTCGATACAAAACTTAGCTGCGACAATAAGAGTCACCAAGTTCTACCTCAATACTTTTATAAACATACCTTTGTCGGTACTTTAGATTTCTGAAGTTAAACCTTTTTCGCGCAGAATTAATTAAGCCGGTCTTTCAGGCTATCTCGTATGAACGGCGTGCCCGCAAACAGATTCTAATGAACTATTATTTATGATAATATGAGGACGACCGGCCCTCCCCCGGCTTCTACGTCTCCTTAATGATACAGTTCCCATTAGCGCTACCTTTTGCTAGAGCTAATGCTGAAGGTGCACCTCCGAGTGGTTTACACATGTATGCGCACGTTGAACACAACTGTTTACGTTCCTACTCCCATTTACAATTTCACTAATTGCTTAAACATGTCTCATTGCATCAAAATGGGCTGTAGTGCGTCTGTTAAAAAAAAAAGAAGTACTGAAAAAAAAAAGAAATAAAAAAAGTGAAACATTGCGACGAGGATGACAAGCAGGTAAAAGCCGAAGCAATTAGTGCCGACCTTTTACTTGTCCTCTTGTTACTTCTTTTCTATCTTTCACGGCTTTTGTTGGCGGGCTGATGGCAGGGGGAATAGAGGGGCCACATATGCAATTGCGGAGCAGAGTCATAGCATCATCATCATCATCAGCATCATCAGGGCTGGTGGTGCTGCTGCTGCGCCTCATCGTCCCTGCGGCCTTATGAAATGGTCGAAACATGCATTTCCAATCTCTTGATGGATTGAGATTGAAATTGTGTGTTTAATTATCTAACCTAAAAGCCCTCCATCATTGAGCAGAGCAATGCATCATTCAGCAGTCCTCCGAGCGTGGCCTGCCTCCTAGTACCTGCCAGCCATCCATCGGCTCACCAATGTGCATTTAAAGTACCTACCACCACCTGTATAAGACCAGGTAAGGCCCCAGGTACCATACCAGATCTCTGTGGCGGGAATATCTGTTCGCAATCATTATTTATACATATGTAATATAAAAGTATCCTCGTCAGAGCGCGTTCGCTTGGGCCACACAACTCATCCCTCTTCCAGTCCTGGACCCGCCGCCTCATAGCAAGAACAGAAAAGCAGCGTAAAAAGCCTTCAGCTTCACTCTTCGCCGCAAATCTCGGCGAATGTTGAACGCGAACTTTCCACCATTAACATTCACTTGCCTCCGTGCCACCCCGGGCACCATGCCGCGCCACACCGCCAACATCCACATGACGAATGCCACGCCACTTTCGCTAATTAGGCAGCATTTTCATTTTAAATGAAGTCCAATTACGCTAATGTAGATACATATTACACCGGAAAACATTCGTACCATAATACGGCGCACACTAGCCGCCACCGACCTACTCTCACTCCTGGGGAGCATGGGCCAGAAACGGACGGGGTGCCTAGCAGAACCTGGAAGATGTGTGCATAGCCCGTGTTGAGGAGGCTCATATGGGAGCATGTAAGCGCAATAGCACACACCTCGCATCCACACACACACACACCAACAGACACTCGGGTCTCCGCCGCCCGCCCCCGAGTATAATCAATTTGTGCTAATGAATACCTTCCTTAGGATGCCTTCCTAGTGCGCCCTGCATTCACATCTGTGGGCCACTGGCTCAGATACAGGAATACGCCAGAAACTCTTATGTGGCTTTTTTATTCCTGAAGGATGTTGTCACTTTAGAACGGGCATGAAAGATCCGGAAACGCTATACTCTGGGAATGATGATTTCGCAATCCCGATTCCATCAAGCGTTGGAGATTTCAACTCCTCTCAACCTTGTTACCACTTGTTCTTACGAAGATTTATTACCATTTTTAGAAGGGAGTTAGCTCGTGGTACTGATGGCACTCTTAGATTTCGAAAAATTCTCAAAACTACGAACTCTTTCAACGTTCCTTTCATTAATTTTTATTAAAAACTTTTGCAAGAACCAACGTGTGTTACTTTTTCAAATAGACACACAAGAAAAGAAACATTTGTGATGTGTTTTTTTTTAAATTTGGACTAAAAATTATTTAACACTGAGGATTTCATAAAAACTCCTTCAGTGATTTTTGCGTTGTAACACATTCACATTCAAAGCTGCACTAATTGAAAAATCCATTTAATAAATTTTAACTTTAAAACGCTTAATACTTTTCTATCACGATTATGACCTTAAAGAACGAAAATAAATAATTTTTGAGTAATAAAAATGAAAAAAGATGCTCTTTCTTCAAATAAATTGATCTTCAATATAAAAAGGAAATTAAAAAATTGTTAACACTAAGTGGAGAAAAAAAAATCAACTATTAGAATGAGTATTTAGAGATAGGCTTTTTATTAAAATTTAGTGTTGCCTCGAAGGCAAATGTTAAAACGCACAATTTTTACAAAAAAAATTTTATAATTGTGTAAAATATCGCCTAACCTATCGTCTATAATTTATTAATCAAATTGACGGAGATTTTTAACATATCATTTAAAATTACAAAATGAAATTAAAAAAAAAAAAATCAGCGAAGTAATGATTTTTTTGGAAAAATGCAATTTTTGTTTGTTATTTAAAAAATTTTAAAAATATATCAGAAAAATTTGTAACACTAAATCTTCTCAAAACTTTTAGATGATGGAATATTTTTATCGCCATATTCGAAATCCATATAAAAACTCAAAGTAAAAACAAATATTGTATTTTTGTAAATACAAATACAAAAACTTAAAAAAAAAACATTGATAAAATGCCCTTTGAGGACCTATTTTCGTATTTAATCGTTTTTTATGGATGTAACTTTAAAATATAATTTCAATTTTCAACAAATACGTTTTAATTTCTACTCAAAATTAGCTTAATAAAATTTTTAATGTTCGAATTAATTTTAGGGTTTAAGATTTACAGAAAAGAACTTCTATAAAAATTAAAAAAGCGCCAACCATGTTAAACTTTTTTTTTTGCCTTCGAAACTACACCTTGACTAATCTCACGTGTTAGAATCAGTTTCTCAAAGACATTCAACATCAGATCTTCAGATCTTATCTAAACTTTTCTA
This sequence comes from Proctacanthus coquilletti, assembly GCA_001932985.1. NCBI lineage: Eukaryota > Metazoa > Arthropoda > Insecta > Diptera > Asilidae > Proctacanthus > Proctacanthus coquilletti. The sequence continues at coordinate 362,382 of MNCL01000053.1, read as the reverse complement.
GCTTCTTAGCCACCAATTGATGCTAGAATCGTCGAAAAAAAATCATATCTTTCCATCCAATTCTTAGAAGAGACCGTAAACTTTTCAATCCCACATAACAAAAGAAACACTATCTTTACACCAAGACAATTTTATAATTCGAAAATTATTAATATTGCGGTATTATCTTATTTTCATCAAAATAAAATCTTACAAGCCTTCCATAAGTTTGATTTGTACTTTCTGGAAATTTTGGCCACACATTTCGTCCGCCACGATAAATCGTCTTTTTTAGTTTGCTTGCAGTAGGAAATACATCCCTATTCAATTTTGAATTGTAGAATTTGTTGTTGGGGTCCTCTATAGCGTCGATATGTTCCAATGTAACACAATTTAACTGATTTTGAAATTGTCTAGTTACTTCCACGTGCCATGACCAATTTTGCGGCCACATCAATCTCCGTGCTGACTCCCTTCTGAAGTTCTGACGCATACTTCTCATTTCAGCATCATAATTTATTATTTCACCTTTTTCTTTCTCGACCATTGTTTTCAAAATTCAGAACTAGTGACAAAAACTGTAAAAATTCTAGTTAAAAAAAAACTACAAATTAAACATTGTTTTTTTTTTTAGATCGTCGCTTACTGATTCTAATTTAAAAGTATTTTTACTGTTTCCTAATGTGAATTTAAATATCTGTTGAGCTTGAATTTTGATCACAAAATTTATTAATGTACGTTTTGTTAAATGTACCTTTAAATCGTACCTGTTCAGGGACAGAAGGTCACGCATTTTGATGAAAATAAAATGAAATTTATTCCTTTACACATTTATTTAATTAATTTATTAATCCAATAAAATCATCAAATGAACAGATAAAAAATTAAAAACAGAACCCATAAGTGTCTTATTTTTTAATGGAAGTTGTTGTTATAATTTTTTCGATTCTAATTTTTCTGGATACATGGAAATAAAACTTTCGATTGAGACTTTTTTGAAAAAAATTTGACAAAAATTTGTTATGCCACTTTTTCTAACCCTTTTTCGTCGCAAGCAATTCTAGCGCCTGAAATTGAATTTTAAAAATGCAGAAAATGCGATTTTTATCCCATTTCTTAACAATTATGATATTCCTTTATAGTACTAAGTCAAATTCTTTTACAAAAGTTAAAGTACTGAACTAATTTATCTGCCCATATAATAAGACTGTTAAGGACAGAAGGCCCTTCATTTGTTTATGCCTTTATAGAGGAAACATTGTGAAAACGATATATACATTTTTAATCAGACCAAAAAAAAAAAAGTCGCAAATAGCATTCACTGTCAACTACCGAGATAAATACTCCACTAATTAGTTTGCAAATTATTTTCATTAAAACCATCCATTCTCGGGGACGACAAATTCAAAAATAGTAAAACAAAAAAAATGGACCGACAGAGGACGTAAAAAATGACGCAACTATAAAATTTTATTAATTAATTCTTCGTGCATTATCAAAAAGTTTGTTTCAAACTGAGCTTTAGAGCTTTTTTTCACTCCAAAAAAAAAAAAAAACAAACCCCCGCCCCCCATCCCGTCCGTCTATTTTTTATGGTCGTGCAAATTTTTTAATTAAAAGTTTTGTGGGAAGAAGGCGCTTCTCGTGTCCTGTTCAATTAAAATTTCCTTGCCCAGTAAAAAATGCAAAAAAGAAATTGACTAGAGAAAGGAACTCCTTTCGATCATTTCATGTTTAAGTCCTTCAATTTCCCTATCAAAGGTCTCATTAATTTACAGTGCGTCAATGTTTATTTCGCGGGTCATTTGCCGGATCTCAACGACCGAAATTTCGATGATACTCCACCAAATTAAGCGAATTATTCCGGGTCAGATTTGAAAAATGATTCCTCTGTTCTGCCGTTTTGATATTTGATATTTTACATTTTTGTAATGACTTTTAATTTTTGTTTTTACCTGTTTTTAAAAAATGAAGTATCAAGTGAAAGATCGAATTTAACCGATTCCGATTTGTACACCAGCAATTCTTAAAATTATTAAATGATTTCGATTTTATCTATGGATTTATTTTCATATTAATTTTTCTTTTCACTTACAATTATTTTCCTTTGTACACTTGTTTTTTAGTCGACTTACTCTTATAACATCTATCGTTTTATATCTAAATAATTTTAAACTTTAAAAAATTAAAAAAATATGAGTTGTCCAAGTCAAGTGGCAATCGTAAGAAAAAAATTAAAAAATAGCTTGAATTTAACTACGAATATACCAAATGTGACCGACCGAACGATATCAAAATTAACTAAACTGCAAGACAAAATTTTCAACATTATTAACATTTTTAAACTCATTACTCTGCAGATTTTATTTTATTATTTTCATGTATTTCCATTTCTTTTTAAACTAGACCCTTATAAGTTAATAAAGAAAAACATGTGAAAAGAAATTCTATTTTGAAAAATTTATGTTTATAGTGATGTAATTTTTAAATTTAATTTGTTGTGTTAGTTTTAGTATGATTATTTAATAATAAATAATTTCAATTATTAGCTCTGCTTGTTACGATAGGATAAACTTATAAAATGCCCTTGTTTTCTGCTCATATTCACCTGTCATGCCAAATTTTGACGATACTCAGTCTCATTTTACTAAAATTTCGTTTTAAAAAATTGAAAAGTTGAGAAGGAGAAAAAAAAAAAACAGAGAATATTATTTTCATCAATCCTACGACATCATTCACTCACACTTTAAATATTTAGGTACAAACTGTTAAAATTATTCTTTACTTATTTTGGGTTAAAAAAAAAATTGTACAAAAGCATATTCTCTTACATCGAAATCTGTTTCTGGTTGCTGATGACGTAAATTATCTTCTTCATTTTGTTCATTTTTAACAATAATACTTGTGGGATTTTGAAAATAATTTTTCTAGTTTTTACGTCAAAGACGAAATTTGACTGCAGTCAGATTAAGAATTTATTTTTCTTATCGGTTTTCAATTACGTCAGAAGTAAAACACGACAGACTGCAGTTGATCTCAAATATGAAAATTCAGATTTCTTTTGATGTATTCATCTAAAGCACATTGGACCTTGTCAAGTGGGTGCGAGAATGTCATACCCTTAAAGAAAAACGTTCGCAATTAATTTTAAATCATTTTCTGCAATAAGCGAAGGAACCCTCAAAAGTGGTTTTCTGGGCATAGATGGGATGCAATTGTTCGTTCGATATTCAATTGATAATTTCCCTATAGAGAATTGTTAAAAAATTAGAAAATAGATAAAATCAAAAGGCGAAATATCGTTAAGAGCATTTCGAAAGATTAAGGACTGGATTAATCTTTGAGATTTCCGTTATCTAAGCTTAAGTATCGTACGAATCCCTCTCACTTGAATTTTACAATCAGTTTCATCTCGACGAAGTGCACAATTATTATTATTTTTTTCCATTAAGTTAATAAATTTCATGCGAAACAGCAGGCAGGATGCCAGATCTCAGCCTGAGATGAAGGACTAACATAATTTGCCATATTTTATAGCCCATTAACAGGATTACGAATGTCAATCATCATAAGTGGCAGACTCATTCCCCATTGTAAGACGTTCTTATCTCCTTCACCCCAAGATCCTTTTATTGTTGTCTTTCTTGTCGCTGCTATTCTCGCATCCATTTGTGGTGTATGGCGTCGACTGCGACGGGGGCGGTACAGGCCAGAACGTCCTGATGGGGTGCAGGGCCCGGGGCAGGGCCAGGATAAAACTGCGCCACTGTTGCTGTATTATTGAAGGGCGAAGGCCTTCCCATAAGCCTAAGTGTTTTGCTGTTTCGCCTCTTATTCAATTGTAATGATATTATGGCTCGACGTACTCACCGGAATGCCAATGCGGGGGATGAAAAGTGTTTCGAATTCAGGAATTAGAAGATTACATTTCTTCTTAAGTGATTAGTTTCATAGGAAGCCGGAGTCTAAAAATTGTATACAGCGTAAATTGTGAAACGATACAGGTTTTAGGTAAGGCGGCTCTGGATCATCGTCACCCCACTTTCAAGAGGGATCACAAGCTTTTCTGTTTTTGAAACATTAAAGAATGTATCCCCACGGTGGACGATGATTTGCATTTTGAAAATTGGATAAAGGTCACTATTGATTTATGGAATTGCGTCATTTGATCTAATGATTAATTATACACTAAGTCTAGCACACCTGCTCGAATAAGTGTTATTTATGTCTTAATATAACGCGATTGAATAATTAACAAGTACTTTTACCGCAGAATACCTCATTAAAAGTGAATACTTTAAAATACCAGGACTTTAGTGGCTTTCACGGAAATTTGTTAGTAAACTAAAGAAATGAGTTTTAAGCAAGGACAGGGCTTGAAAAGGGTTGCTGACAAAAAATAAACAACAAATATCGCTCCTAGATCCATTGATAGTTGATTAAATGTTTTTTTTTGTTCTCTTTATTACTATAAAACTTTTTTTATTAACTTTTTATCAAAGACTTCTTCAAACTTAGTTCGAAAGGTCCTTATTTGTGACTTTATTTTATTTTCCGCGGTTATGGATTTTTGTGGCAACAAACGTAAATAATTGAAATTACATTTTTTCAGTAGATATCATTTTTGAAATTATAAAAAAAAACAAAATTATGGGATATGTCAAAGTTAAACATAGTACAAAACTCAAATCGATCAACTCTTACAAATAGACTAGACTTTCAATAATTTGATTTAGAGTGCGGAATCAGTCACAATGATTAAGCATGATTATCTTAAAAATATGTTTAAAATTTGAAAACCAAAAAAAACTTAAACGTACAAGATTTCTAGAAGGTGTGATATATCCAAAAATATTTAATTTTTATGTCACACATTGTACACAAAATTGCACATAAAATTCACATTTTACCAAATTTTTACGAGATCTCAGAGTTAAATAAAAAGCAAAAGAAAAAAAAGCAATAAAATATTTTATTTTTGAGAAGTATGATAACACAAGTGTTTATTACAATTTTTTATAAAATAAATAAATAATTCTGTTCTTTAGTTTTCGTGCTCACCATTCAAAAGTACTTGAGAAAAATATTTGGAAAGTTTTTTTTTTTTATTAAGTATAATAATGGAAATGATTTAGAAATAAATAAAATGTCTTAATTAAACGTTTTTACAAGTGAGAGAAAAACCATACTAAATTATAGAACTTTAATTAAAATTAGCATACTCCACTATCATAAAATCGCGGCTGTATATTCCTTTAAGAAAAGGAATTTTTTAAATCGATCTATTACTAAATTAAAATTTATTTATTTGTATTACTTATGAAACTTCCCACACGCATAAAAACCGAAATTTCAATTAACACGAATTCATTTAGATAATTTTTTTAATAATTTTATTTTCGACTTTTCATTTTTTTTTTTTATAAATTACCTTCTCCTAATTTTTGAATTTTTTAAATTGCCCGTAGTTTTAAAATACTCGGAGAAAGAGTCTTTTGGAATCGACTGCTAAAGTAAAACGTTGTTAATTATTTTGACCAAAATTATAAAACACCCAGTCCAAAAGGATAGTTCTTTTATCAATTTTTTTTCGATTAATATGAACTTTTTATTTCGGACAAATCATAAGATTCCCATCGACGAAAATAATAGAAAAAGAAATGATACTTATAAATTATTAAGTATTAAGTGAAATAGAACTTCGTAAATATTTATCATTTATTTTTAAATTACAGTTTTTCTTTCTCAAATGCATTTGTACTTTGAAAATTTTAACAAATTATGAAATTGAAATCTTTTAAAATTTCCATTTAAATTTAACGAGACGTAGTAATTTTAATATTTAAAATTAAATTAAAATAAAAGAAATCAACTGATCTTTTAGAGTTGTTAAATGACACCTAGCGAAAAGAGAATAAATAAAATACAACAAATGAGTGTAAGTGTTTGTCCAATTTATTTATCTGAAATCGCGTCTGACCAGATGTGGACTGACCAGCGTCCACCGTCGGGTCATTGAAGGCGATTGAGTCGGGAGGTGGATTGGCAAGAGAAACAAGTGGGTAAATTTTTAAAATTGATTTATAATTGAATTTTATGTTACAAGTGTTGCAGTTACAGATGTTACTGATTGTGAGATTGCTTGGAATAGCGAAATATTCACAAATTTCAATTAATTGAAGGGTTTGCCGGCCGGCAACGGTTTACACTAGTGAAAATTAAATTTCCTCATTTTTATCTCTGGAGAGTCGGGTGTGTTGTCTCTGTTAAGCAACGTTATCAAGGTTACTGGTTACAGATTTTTGATGATACTGTCCAGAATTGCATGTGGTCACAGTCTCACTCTTATCGGGTTCACTTTTTCTACATTTTACAGATGTGGGATCGTCTGGCTCAGAGCCTGCAGGACTTAAGTCCTCTTCGGCTGGTGTGCTGCTGTAAGAAGAGGCAGATGAGCCACGTTTTGCACTATAAAACGATTTTGGATCGTAGCCACTTTCGTTGTGGAGCGCCGGATTGCTGCATATCGGGTAATTAGGTCCACCACTGTACGAATGTTGGCACTCGGGGGTTCCGGCATCGTAGTAAGGCGTCTGTTGGCGACCCTTCAACATTCCAGACATAGAGGTTCGTTTGATATGGGACTCGTTGTCCATCAGTAGGTTTACAGATTTCGTTTGGTGGTGGCCGCAATCGTCATCGAGCCTGCAAGGTGGGTTCATTTTGCCAACTAAGTACGGCGGATGGTCTGGTGGACAGAACGTTCTAAAGTTATCAATATGTGGCGAATATGCTCTATGCTGTCCTATATACAAATCGTGGTCTTGTTTAACGGTGCCACCATGGCACGCCATCGGTTGGTTAATATACACAGGATCGGGTTCTAAGTTCGTTGAAGAAGTAATAGCACCATGGGGATTATTCGTCTTGATTATCTTTTTCATAAGTTCAATTTCCCTATTAAAGAGACTACTATAGAATAGGTGGTCTTTAGCGGTTGGTGGCGGTTGAACTGCTGGGTGCAAAAAATTCATATGCTCTGGAGGATTGAAACCTTCTTTAGCATTTTGCATATCCGGGGCGATTACTTTTGAGGTGCCACTATCTATGTTTTTGTCCACATCTTTTTTAAGCTTGGGCGGTCGTCCCAACCGAATAGCAACATCTCAGTCTCTCGAACGTCTCGGTCTACCGACCTTGCCTTTTCGAACGGGCGGATCAGCGGCCGTACTTTTCAACAGTCTATGCCAATCCTGTTCACATACTAGACTACCAGCCAACATGTAGTACCTGGATAAGGTGGGAGAGACGTTCGGCTCGTTAGTCGTCGGCCGCATATATGATATTGCACATACTATTAGTCCACTTGTTTAACTTACCTATCGCCAGGTCTTAATTGTGATGCACATTTTGAGCAGGCGAAGCATTTCAAATGGAAAACATGATGCTCGACTTGGGCAGGAAAATGTTTCTGATTTTCGAGGACAGGCGGTGATTGGTGCGGCGGCTGTTGTTGCTGTTGCTGCTGTTGCTGTTGATTACTTACAGGCGATGTTGTTCTCATCACGAATTCATTGGCGGCGATTGTTTGCCCGCATGCAGAACACTGTGCCGTCCCGAACATTCTGGAAAATATAAGAAAATTCTGGTTACCTCGGATCGATCGACCTCTATACGGTGGCGGGCATTCGTTTGTTTACTGCTCCTTATTCAATTAGTGGTTTTCATTGATTGTTCCGGGTATTGAAAAGACAAAGAGCAATTTGTTGAAATCATCAAATCCATGTAGACAAGCCCAGTGACGCCAAATTGTTTGATATCTTCATTATGATTATGAAAGTATCTAATCCAATTCCTTATTATTAAAGAATTTTGAAAGTGGAAATAAAGCCCATAGAGTACAATGTGAAGATAGGGTGGGCCGCAGACTGTAGACTGCCACAGCGAATTGGGTTATATCTGGTCTGTAATCTTAGGCCTTTTTGGAATTTTGTTTCATTACAACATAAAAAGCGAATTTGACTGTAATGCATTTGTATTATATCACATTACGCAATGATTCTATCATGGGATGCAAATTAATCACGTAATCTCTGCTTAGAAATTGTTAAATAACTAAATAATTAATAATTATAGAAATTCCTAATATAATTCCAAAAATTTTAAGAATATATTCTTGAACAGTTTTACTATAATTTTATGAAATAAAAAGAATGGATTATTTTAAGTAGTGAAATAGGTGCCCTCAATAAATTAAAAGCATAATAATTTCTCTCATATGTGTACAAGATAATCAATATTTATTTCTGGTATTTTTTCCTTTTTGCTTATTTTTATTTAAAAATTTTGAAAAAAGTAAAAATTGGAAATTTTAAAAAAGAAAATATTCATGCGGCTTCAAAATTTTTAATCAGATGGTAAAGTAATATTTTTAAATTTACTAATTAAGTATCGATTCATGAGAGTTCTTGAGGTAAATATCTTACAATAATCGTTAAAAATTTGCAATGATTTTATACCATGACCGAAACAATTAATTTTAAACAATTTTAGAACATTAATTATAAAAAATACTGAACCCTAAATTTAAAAAAAATATATAAAAAAAACTTGTGCCTTTTTTTGTTTCTTGTGCCTTTTCTTATTTGGTAACAGTTTTCTTATTTCTCAAACTTAAAGATTTTCTATTTTTTGTGTATTTCTATTAGACATTTGTTTTGCTTGAATGTATTGCAAATTTGTGCTGTTTATTTATGTTATTCTCAAAAATTAGTAATAAATTTTATTCACTTCGTTTTTTATCATTTGGGAATAAGGTAAACAATTTTATACATTTTTATACAAACGCTAGTGACTTTTATAAGGTTTTACTATCAAAATAATCTTGGATTTCATTGTACACTTCTAAACATTTTGGCAATAAAAAGCTTTTGTAAAAACGCAACGCAACAATTGTCATTGTTTCTTTTTCTTCCAAATTGGTAAGGACTTCTATTCCTATTTCTTATTTCTATTTTAATAAAAATTTGTAATATTTCCTGGAAATGCACTGTATTTTTCTTGCATAAAATATTTATGACCCATATGCTGAGTCATTTTATCAAATCTTAATGCAACTATTGGCATCAGTATTATAAAATACGAAGTAGTGTATAAAGTAACCTACAGATTTCAATAATAAGGTGAACCTAAGCAAAAAAGGGTAGTAGATCTGCAGGATGCATTGCGAACTGCTTATCGATTAGACAGCCTGCAACCATTTAGGCATTCAGGGCATATGATCCAAAAGGACTGTTGAGCCCCCCATTCCGGGTAGTACTCCCTCTGCGGCACTCTTTTAGGTCATTCGTCACGATTCAGACTCCTCATCCGGAGCGTGTCAGATGTTCACAGATGTGTAAACCCTTCCTTCCCAGCCGTCGTGTCTCATTATATAAGAATAATGCCCTCACACGTCGTTCCGTGTGTGTCGCGGCCATGCAGTCACTTATCGGTGGTGTAAAAAATATATGAAGAAGAAAAAAAAAAAAAAAACTAGAAAAAAGAATCTGATCTAAATTAAATTTAGCGACACACACTACGACCGCGATAGCACAACTTCCACGGCTCCTCCGCGCTTCCCGCGAAGGACATTGCACGGGGACCTGTGTAATTAAATGTCGTCATTAAAACAAATTTCACATGTCTCGGGGACATTCGCACCAGAAATAATAAAAATCAACAGAAAATGCAGTCATTAGAGCCTTAATAGCGGCCATTATTCCTCGTCTTGCAGAAGTTAAGTGTTGCAAGCCTGTCTGCACGGAGCTGCAATTATTCCGAGACGGGCTCTGTCCCGGCGAGCAGCAGCTCTCGAAGTGTGCGGCGCGGAAAGTAATTGCAATTCCGCCAGAGGAGTACGTCGTCGGGTCTGAGGGGCGCGCGGCCAGCTCGAGGGTGATGGCTCCAGGTGAAAGAAATTCGCTATGAATCACGGCGGCTGCCATCGATGGTTTCTCGCGGCCGATTGAATTGTATCGATCAGTTTTCCGTGGTGAGCAATATCGGGTAGAGTGCGCCCACCGCCACTTTTCTTGTCACTCTTCTATTATTTTTTATTAATGAACGTACGTGCACAGACCGACGTACGCACCCGTCAGGACAGCTTCCCTGGGGGGGGGGCCTGTGGGAAGTTCCCGGAAAACCTGAGCCGAGCCTTTTAATACAACTCAATCGGATTTGTCCGTGTTGAATTATTCAAACCTCTAACTAGGTGAGTGCAATCGCGGCCCAGTGTTTATGCTGGAAATTATGGCTTTGTTTGAAAAAGGACCTGTGAATTCACGTGTTTTTGCCAAGCCTAATTTCTAGCATATTTTTGAGCTAGCTGCGAGCGCGGCTTTAACGCTTTAAATTTAAACATTCTAGAGCAAATGCTTCAATTGCTTCATTTTATCCGATTAATTTCGACTAAATGCGCCTAAATCTTCATGTTACGTGTTTTAGACCATTTCGAGGAAATTTCATTACTTAGAGCACTAAGCACATTTAGGAAATTTTGAAAAAAACAAGCAATACCTTTTCATATATTCTTATATATTTCTAAAAACTCTTAAGATGCCTATAAATTGAATATCGACCCAGGACGGATTACACTATGGCAGCCTGTTGAATTTGGACCATCCAGAAAGACTTCACCTTTACTTTACTTTATTTGTTTAAAAGTTTAAGAAGTTTAGGATCCACCAAGAAACAATTGAATTTATGTGAATACACCTTTCGACTTCACCCTAATCGAGTAAAAATAAGATTAAAATATCAAAAATATACAGGCCTAAATGAAGAATTATAGAGGTAACAAATTAAAAATTTCTTTTAATTGATTGATATTGCGCAAAATGCCAATTAATCCTTAAACTTTTAATTGAATTATACCCCATTTTGTTGCCTTAAAAGGGCAATTTATTTTTCCAGTTTTGTCTACATGTTAGTTATTTAAGTTTTTCAAGATGGGGTTGTGTTTAAACCCTAATAAAGTATTTACTATTTACTATAGATTTAAGGAGGAAGTCTATTAACTTTCCTAATTTCTTAAGCAGGTTGCTTTCTGTGAAAAATGGGATTCGAATTTTTTAAATGAAAAATTTAAAGAACTTTGAGGTAATTTTTTTTTCGCTGTACAATTTTTTTAAAGTAATTTGTTAAAATTCTTCTCACATAAGTTCTACTTTTAAAGAAATAATTTTAATTAATTGTATTAATTCCACCAGATGAGAAAATTTATTATACAAACTTATAAAATTACTTGGAAAGGTATTTACAGAAATATTGACCATTTTTACAACAACAAAAAAAAAAAAATAATAATAATAAAACTTTCTTAATCTTGATCTTTTTTAAAAATATAACTAAAAAATTAATTAACTACTGTTGAAATTTTCGTACTATCACAGCTCCAAAATTTGTTTTAGTTTTCAAGCTATAAAAAAAGTCAGTTCATCTATGTCAGGTTTTCTTTTTTATTGGGAAGGAAACAAGAAAAGTGTTAACTCGTATTTTTAATAAAAATGAGAATATTCTACAATTAAAAGCTTTTTCGTTTTCAAATTGAATTATAATCAATGTAGGCTTAATTAGGGTACATTCTTAAAATATACCTTTAAAACACCGTCCAATTTGTAATTACAAATAAAAAATTAGCTTTTGTAAATTTTTGGCGGTCGGGGTTTAACACTTTAATCCTTATCTAAACATGTCTAAGCAGTTCATTAAAACAATTTTTAATATTCATATCTTGAATTTGTGTTTTTAATCTATGCCATAAAAAGGTGTCCAAGACTCTACAACCTGCACCCCTGGTGGTGCCCAAAGTCAGGGGAATTTCATCAAAAGTGGAGCTGGAGCTGCTCAGCATCCAGAGATTGAGCGGCTCTCCTGGATGCCGAACGGACTGCACTGTTCATTACTGGCGTGGATTATTTGCAAACATAAACAGACGGGGGCGGGCCGGGGGTTTCTTTTTAGCAAACGCCACTCATTGTGCGATCATGCACCGACAGACACCACATCGAAACTCCACGACGTAGCATGTCGAGAACACCTATTAAAAGCATTACTCCTGTATGTCGTAATTTGAGTTGAAAATTAGTTTAAGTATGGAATGTGTAATGAAGTTTATTAATTAAAACTGCTCGGAGCGCTCTGGTGGCGGGGGTGGGTGGGGCATAGAGGGCACAGCAGGCGGAATGGAGCAACCTTACGTGCACTCTGTAGAAGCCCCATGTTGGGATGAGGGGGGCGTGCGGAGCCTTTGGAACACAAGCAGCTCAAGGAAAGTGGAAAACAAAACAGCAAAACGAAAACAAAAAGCGGCCCAAAGGAGTGGGAGTGTAGAGCACGGAGCACCAGCGGATTCGGGATGGGGGTCGGGACCCTTCATATGTTGGAGGAGAGACATGGCCGGATACGATGCCCCAACCACTTGCCTTCCATCCGAGTTCACAAAAAAGCTCTGAAGAACTGAAAATCGATGAAGCTAAAGTAATTAACAGGATATTAAGCAGCACACAAACACAGCCACAGAAAGCGCACTACACCATCGATGGGGTGGGGGTGGGTGTTGTGAATGAAGAACTAGGTCCTTTCGTCCCGTCTGTTGCTGGAGATGCGGCCCCAGACCGGGGCTGGCATCGGGAAGGAACCGGGAGCGCGTTGACAAGCTCCAGTTTTGTTTTTTGTCGTTGCTGGAGCTTTTTATTGAGCGAACGCCACTTCTTCCGATGATTTATTGAATTGTTCCACCTGCTCGTTAATTGCTTAAGTGGAAACGAGAGCGCGGGCATGGAACCTGACGGCGGAGGGGGCTAAGGGTTTATGGGAAAATACTTGAGCAGCGTTCAAGTTGGCAGGAAGTGATCCTTGTCGAGATGACATTCAGAAGCACCAAGAGAGCCGAGTTACCTGTTTGCGTGGATTCAGTTTCAGCGACGTTATTGGTTTCATTAGCGTACAGCCCGCCAGGCAGGTAGACCAGGTAAGAATGAACTCCTTTTTACCTTTTTGCCGTCGAACACTGAAATGAGCTTTTCGGTGTTGTGTAAACTTTCGTAATTAACACTGCTTTTTGTTCTATCACCATTGCGATACGGCACCGTACCGAGGGCATTGCGGCATTACTACTTAAGCCGTAATGCAGGTTTCATGCGTAATATGACCTCTAACCTATGCAGGTAAACAATTATTTTCGATTCCTTAAAGAAAGGATGTGTAATTGTCATACATTCCGTCCCAAAAGTAATTTAAACATATGCATTTTCTGCTGGTACTAATCAGAAGAGATTTGGATCAGAAATAATCGATTTTATAAAAATCCTTAATTCGGGCTGGAAAAAGTTATATCCATGTACGAAAACCTCAGGAAAAACACTTACTAGAAAAACAAGCATTGTAAAAAATAATTACATACAGAACGAATAACTCTGAGGAAGTCACTAGTAGAAAATAAACGTAATTTTATCTTGGAAGCGTCTACTAAAATTTCATTTGGCTTATTTTTAAAGGTGTTTCACTGTTGAAGTGCAAGTTCGGATGTGTCTGAAACCTCTTGCTAAAAAGCAATCGCGTAAATAAGTGCAATCAAACAGGAACACTTGGATGGTTCTTTTATTTTGCAATAACCTTTCAAATGTTACCCTAAGGTGTTTGTTAGAACTGCTGTTAAAATCCAAAATGCTACTACTTCTTCGAAGGGATGGTAAACCAAAGTGTTAGTGTTTTAAGAGAACTATTTTAGAGGTTTTGATAATTGCCTCATTAGTTTTAAAAGGCAACGACTATTAATATTAAGAAATAGATATCTTTTTTTCAGCTAGGGCTCAAAATAAGCCCATAGTTTTGCCTCCCAAAGTACGAAAGTAATTTATGGTGAAAGATAGCCTACAATTTAATAAAAACAATTATTTTAAAAATTTTGATGTCGTGGAACTCTAGAACATGAGGGATATCTACATAAGATCCAATTAAAATAAAACGCGTTTTCTAATATCCATGAAAAATAATAGAATAAATGCGACTTGTATTGCCATCTCAAGGATTCGGTGCACAAGATCTCCTACTACTTCAGACCTGGTTTTTGATAATTCACTCTTGATAATTAAATGAAATTTAAATTAATGTACTTATTTACGTAATTTGAGCATATTTTCTTATTGAAATCTTTAAGTGATTGGCTTTTATGCTCGAGAGCTTGACTGGCTTCCTGGAACTGCTTCAATTCATAGGTAACATCCACATATACCTAATTATGTGAACTTAAAATTCTTTAATTTATAAAAATAAGTACAACAGAAATTAATACGAATAATTTAAAAATTTTTGACGGGTTTGGTATTCCTTGTCATTCCAAAAATTTCAAAACTCAGTAGTTAAATGTTCCGAAATTATTGGGGGAAAAAACTCCATGACCGCACTGTTGCCCTTCGCATCCTTGCCAAGCACTTTCTCCCACTTGAGTAGAACTTCCTGGCACTTCCGCACGGCCGGCAGCCGGGCTCCGCCAGTGGCATCCGACATTAATATCATTTTGTGCACTATTTGAATCGAATTGTTTCTTGTTAAATTTAAATTTCTTGCCACAATTTTCCGCCATAATTTGTTCAATTGTCAGTGCTGGTGTTCCCGTCCAGGCGGCTCCTTATCCTGCGCCCGCCAGACTGCCCATTGTTTGAGCAGGGTGTCATCCTCAGGCCCGACATATGCAACCGGCACTTACCCTCTGGGCGTCGTCGCCGCCGGCCGAAGATGGAACACCTCGTCTAAAGTTCACCATTATAACTCAATAGGGCGACAAATGTCGACGTAACCACATGCCACCTTGCTTCCATACACACCTATTCCAGCACACCTATCCCAGGAGCGTCCTGGTCCTGGTGGCAGCAGCTAGGTCCTGATCCCTAAAGGGCGACTCCATGTAGGAGAAGCCGTGATCTGGAGCACATTTAAAGGACATTTGGATTTTTGTCACGTTTTTCTTTATGTTTTTTGACATTAATTTGATGAACAGAATTTATGCAATTTGCTTATTGAAAAACCAAACAGAAAAAAGTTTATATGCATAGCGACCGTGGCCAATTGGTCCCAGCTCCAGCCTCGAGGAGTTACGGCGGAAAACGTTCGTTTCCCTTTTTCGGGAATGGTATGGTTTGTTTGAGGACTCCTCGAATCAGGGCTCTTTTGAAATACAGGAAGACTGTGCGCGGAACGATTGATGTGATTAGAATAAACCCGGCGAGCCTTGTTTCACCCGTTTAACCAGTAAACGTACACCTGGCGAATACAAATTGGTCACGTCTGCCGTGTCGCCGTGGTTTCCATCTCCTTCCGCTTCCAGGTTCATTAATTGTCGGAAGAAAATATCGACTTACCATGACGATAACTACACGGGACTACCAGCTCTCTGCCTTTTTCTTTCAATCCTCGTTGACCTTTTTAAGAAAACGATATTGTTCGATATCATTCGACTGGATTTCGCGAAGTCTCATTGTGCACGAAAGAAAATATAAAATAAATTGATTTTGATTTCTTAATAGCTTTCACCTACGCTCAGCAACTTCTGTGGAACTCCAATATTTGCTCTGATGAAATCACTTTGCTGATTTCGTATGGTAAACAAATCGAATTTCCTCTTTAAAAAAATTTACTTTACTTTTACTACATCTTACCAATTTTGAACTAGACACTTTTAGTTTTTTACTTCAACATTCTACTTCATAGAAGTCGTTATTTGAAAATTTAAAAAGACGTACCAATTCGCTAGTTTTCTAAGCCTTAGGTACATGTGCAGGTTATCGAAAGGATTTTTTTTCGAATTCAAACGATTCACAAAGTAATAGCATATTAAAGAGTCTCTAATTTATTATTTCTATAAGTAGTATAAAATTTTTAATATTTTGTTTTTAAAACTTAGTTTTTTTTGAAAATATTTGTGTTTTACTTACTCAAAATTCTGACTAGTTAATCAGTAACACACTCCAGACGGTTTATCATGGCAGGTTTTTACTTTAATTTGACTACCCTGTCAAAATTTGGTTATAGTAATTCGATTTTTAGAAATTTTTCGCACAAAAATTAGTGATTAGTATACGATCTTATGTACTCTTAGGTTTAAATTCTTACTAAGCAAAAATAAATTCAATAGAATTAGTCGATATTTTTCATTTTATTGTAACACAACTTTTTTAAAAAAATCAGATTTTATAAGAAAAGTGGGTCTAAACTGATTTTACTAATAAAAAAACTCTCATCAGGATTGGAATCGGTAATTATAAACATAGTAATAGTATGCTGTTAATATTTTAAAATTTACCACGATATTTTAAGCTTTCTTAAGAGTTTTTGAAGATTGTTAGCATCTTTCGGAAAGATACGGGAATTCCAGAACTTCAGATTTAATTGAATAATCTCAAAATAATATTTAAAAGATAACTTTTACCTAAATTCGCTTTATATGTTTAAATAAAATAAAATAAAGAATTATGTAGAAAACCAATTTATAGCACTAATTATTAGAAAAATATGTCTTTCTATATTCGATAATAATTATTCGACTTTATAGTACTGCTACAGCGTTAAAAGTTAAGAAAACTGAACCGTCTTAATTTTATATTCAGATATTATTAACTCTTTTAATGCTTTGGTTTTCTTTAATTATTTTTATATTTATCTCGAAATATGTGTCTTTATTAAAAGTTTCTACTAAAAATATTTCAAATTTAAAAACAAACAACAAACATGCAAGTAAATAATGCTACATAAACTTTGCCAGAAGCTATTCCTATAAGCTGAATATCTTCTTCCTTTTTTGCGAATAATTTTTAAATTATTTAATCATTTGGTCCGAATTTCTACTCTGATGTAGTAGTCCTTAGATCGACATTAAATACAGACCATAAAATTTTGTTCTATTTTCTGTCTGCTTTTATGGGTATGTACTTTATGATTCCAAATTTACCCAAATAGACTTTGTGGAACTTACACCATAAAGTGGTTCATAAAACAAATTAGAATAGGAAATGGGATATTTCATCGGATTTTTATGTTATAATCTAGCAGTGAAGGTTGCCTATAAACATTGTAAAAACCAAGACGAAAGCTAGAAAAAAAATTCACCATAATTCTAGAAATTGTTTTTTTGCTACCTGTATTTTATGTTTCAGTGTAATCACGATTTTAATTAATTATTTTGTATGTCAATATGTTTCAATTTTCCTGGTTCAATAAGTAAATTTTCAAAAACGAAAAAGGAACTATTTTAAGCAAAAAAGCAACATAAGGATATGAACCATTAAAATGACCATTTTTTATACCAGTGTATCTTTCCCCTAATGCAAAAATATAAACCATGGGTATTCAAATTTCAATTGTTAAAATATCAATGAAGATTTCAATCGAGCTACAAAATTACAAACTATGACTGCGCTTTTCTTACACTTAAAAATTTTATACAAAATGAAGAAGTTATTTTCCATTTGATGGATTATTATAGAGTCGAAAGGGTGAGTTTACTTAAAATTTTGAAAATTATCTAGAAAGGGTCAAGTAATTCGCGTTCTGGATATAATTAAAATCAACAGACCTGCGGCCAAACGGAATCTCTTAAGAAATCTCCACAGCATTAGCAGAATTTAATGGAGAAACCGAAAAGAGAATCAGTGATTTAATAACATAATCAATTCCGGAATTATTAATTGAATGCTTGAGTAATTGGCAGAATTGGGTTGGGATGAGTCGATCTGATTGGGTACTACAAGTCATCAGTGCATGTAATTAAATGCCTCACAAACCATGGCCTTTGCCTAATTTAAAATTAATGAGCGACTTGTTTCGGATGATGGGGGAAACCGCTCCGCGAAGGGCAAATATCATTCAAATGTTCGAAGGCAATAAACCCCCAGTAGGAGAAAGCTGAAACGTATTCAGATTTTACAGGGTGTTTAATTATGCATTTACTACTTGCAATTGTCCTATTCAATTCCAACTGGCGTACAACTGGATGGATGCTTTTCAATGCCAATTCCCAGTGACGCTTCCGTCATCGTTGTCGCCAGGTAAGCCAGGTAAGTTTCTTGCCCGGTGCAAATTGGATTTCAGATAATCTCTAATGACATGTTCGTCCCGGGGATACGCCGCCGCTGCGGTCCGGCCGCCACAAAAACTGTCCTCGAATATTGGTTTGTGCGGCTACAGGCGTATTCTAGAGGAAAGAGATATCAAATTACTCGTCAAAGTGGACTCCGATGGCCTCTATATGCGTCAAACTAACGAGTATATCTGAATGAGACATCGGCGAAGGGATCCATGGAGGCTGTAGTGGCCCCGGACAAGAATAGACGGCAGTCTGCAATTATTCCCGAGGGACCACCATGGATAGGCTAATTACTGGTTTAAATGAGGCCTTTATTTTTTTGCCCTACAACCTCTTCTCGCTATAGCGATCGATCTGGCTCACCTTTTTTGCTTTTGGATAGTATGGCGCTATAGTTCAACAGGTAGAAAGATTGTAGTCCTTCTTCAGGATTTTCGGATTTTAATTGAAAATCAAACATTTATCTGGCTCTGTACGAATTTTACTGGCTTCTTTGGTTTTGTTTCGTTGTTATTTTCCTTTTTGAGACCAGGCACGCCCAGACCAAATTGCTAAGCACCGCGCCATTGTACATACGGAGACTTGTAATTACGATCGGTGTAAAAACAAAAGAAAAAAAACTAAAAACACCAGATTGGATAACTTCTGATGTTAATTATGTGTTGAATAATCGAAGAATATGGTGTTGATACTCCACGATAATTGTCCGAACAACTTGTAATTATATTTTATGAACCGACTATTACTAAGATCGGGTAGTGCTGGACTATGGCACAGTTTCTTGATTCCTTTGGTCTCAGTTTAACCAATGATTTGCTGAAATTAAAGTTTATTCGGTCTCTCCGGGTACCGAGAAAGTGATAATTAAATTTTGTTAAAAAGAAAATACATGAAATTGGTGCCCAGTAAAATTTGATACAAAATCTTGTTGTTAGCCTGGCACAGACTCCGATTGACTTTTATTATTAATTCACCTCATACCGGACCCAGAAGTCGTTGCTCCTTCAGTTTTGTTGTATAAAATTTTCGAGAGTATGCATTTTTTGGCCCTCGGGGATTTTTATTGCATCTTTCGGTTAATTTTTGGGGAGCAATTTAATATACTTAAAAGGCTGTTAAAAAGCAATCCCGGCGGCGAAGGAAAAGGCGATATTCGACTGAAAATTGGGGCCACTACCAAATTTGATTTCTTAATCATTTGGATTTTGTTTTTTAGCAATTAATACATTTTATATTCGAAAGTTCACAGACTAGTATTTTATAATCTCTGCCCAAGGTAAGTTACGGTCTTTCCAGTTCGAGGACTGTATTCCTTGGGTAGCACAACATTCACTTTTGAAAGTAATCAAGTTGTTTGCATGCGTCATTTTTTAAATTGAATTTCAAAGTACCAATTAAATATATACGAAACCAAAGGCTTGTCTTAAGAAAAATTAAATATTGCTGAAATTCTCTATAGGCCTAGATCTAAAACTGACACTGGCATTTCTTGCTTTTTCCTATCAAAATAAAACTACATTTTTCTAAAGCTTTTTAAGTGTTATTATTTTTTCTTTATGAAATTTTTTGTCAAATTTCTATGCAAATTACAGTTTTTCCTACATTTAATTGTTTTTGAAAAAGATATCGAATTTCTTGGTGTTGAAGAAAAGCTCAAGTTGTGAATATACCCTAGAGTTTTTAAAATAGGGTAGAGACATTCAAAAGGTTGTTTTTATAATATGAGCATAAAACAGGTATATATTTTTTTTTTGCTTCAACTCATAAAACAGAGGTTTAATTTAAATTATGATTTAGGAAAAATTAGCAACATTTTGCTTTTTTTAATAATAGTCTTTTATTAGCGTTGAAACCTGGCATAAGTTTATTTACGTTGGTCGCAAAAAATAACCAAATCATAGATATAACTAGTCCTTAATAAAATTTTATTATTAAAATTAAGATGAAGGCTTTTAATAGCCACTATTTTAAAAGTTTCTTATATACATAAGTACTCATTAAAATTTTTTAAATATTTCTGTGGAAATATTCCTTTCTACGATTGCCTGCAGAATTGGGCTACAACTTGACAAGGAAAATTGCTACTTGTTTAAAACAAAATTAATTAAGTTAATTAAGTTTTCATACACATCATAACTACGAGTAAAACTAAAATTTAAAAAAAATTAACGATTAAAAATCTGCCCGATTTTTCGAGCCTAAAAACAATAGATCATCTCAAAATCGTTTGTTGGGAATCTTAAAATAAAATTTTCTTTTAATTTATTCGCTTTTGAATGGAGAAAGGTTTATAATTCGATGATAGTAAGAGCACACTTTACTTTGATCATAATTGATTGATAATAAATGCTTTTGAGGACCCCTTGAAGTTGTCATAAAGGACCACAGAGTTTATGCTATTTACGAAAATTGATCACCGATAAGGATAACATGAGCACTTAACAAGTTAAAGCGAATCTTTAAGTTGCAGGAAACACTCACATTTCATATTTGACGAGGCATTGCCTGGAGTGAATGAACCAACTAAAGTGTAAACTTTACCTTGAGTAATCCGATTTACATAATATCATTCCGCTCCTAGTGTAACAGCTAGAACCGATGTCGGCTAGCATGGCGCCGCAACAGTAGCATTTGAGACAGGAATTGTGCCAGTACCTGTCCAGGGCGTGGAGGAAGAAGCGTTCGACTATTTTACCTGGGAAACAAATGAATAAATAGATTAAGTCGAACCCATTATGTACTCATTAAGGCAGATTGTCATTAGCATACCTCCGCAGCCGGCACACTGCTTAATTGGACTATTATTATTTAACTGATGAAAATTGGGCTGTCCACCGTCGACCGGCATGTGTTGTCCATGGCCATTTTGGTGGTGAACCATACTATTACTGGTGCCGCCGCCGCCGCCCCCCGTCCCTGTCGTGGCTCCAATTGTCGTATAGCTATTGTTGTCCGGACTCGGCGAATGGGGTGATGACAAATCTGAATAAGGCTGGAAATGTGGATTCATTGCAATAACGGATGCCAGCTTGATATGGATGGTATAATCCCTTGTAGATGATAACGATTTTCGTTCAGAATCGACGGTGCTTTTCGGCGAATTTATTCCGGCCTCTTTGCTCTACGGCAAATTAAATTAAATATTATAGATTGTCGACGATGGTCAACGATGGCTCCGACGCCGCCGGAACGATTTTTTTAATCGTATTTAAGGATTTCTGAAACGAGAGGAAAATGATTTATTGAGCAAATTCACTGCACGGACAGGTTTTACGTGTTTTTTTTTTTTTTCGTTTTTGCTCTCACAGTGATAACATATGTGTGTATGGGACATGCATGGTCATTTCAGGAATTTTAACTATTTTCTGGTCAATTAGTGGAGGTCCGAACGAGAGACATTCTGAATATTTTTCGAATTAATTAGGCACCATAGATAAGGACATGGAATGGTTCGCGAACGTCCAAAGAAAGCAGTAGCATGAAATATTGCATTGGATTACTTCTAACAAGGTTACCAGGTATATCGGAATTAAAAATAAAATGCAACATTTTGAATTAAACATTAGTTAATTTGCATTAATTTACAAAAAATATTATTTCGCCCCTGAACAACTAAAATAGAATCCTAAAAAATATGATCGCTTTTATAGTAAATTAAAAATAAAATCGAAAGTTCGATATTGGATGATAAGAGTACTTTGTCTAAAAAGTAATTTAGTAATATTACCAAAATGTTGGGTATTCCTATCTTACTTTCTAATTTTGAAGAAAATTAATTTTCATTTAAATACAAACAGAAGAAATAAAAGTTTCATATAATGCTTAATTTTACTATAAAATACGATTAAATTTGTTTTTAATTTATTAGCAGAAAACTACGTTTTTTTTTTTACTTTTGAATATTTGTACACACTAAAGTTTGTTATCGAATAAAAGTGATAAATAATTTAATTTTTGGTAAAGTAGAAAATTAATGAATAAAGTTTTCCCTTTATAAATTTTTTATTGAATTTTATTGAATAATATGAATAATGTGAATTTTATTGAATAATATGAATAATGTGAATTTTATTGAATAATGAAAAGTCGAAAATTTTACAACAGGAGGCTAGTGAAAATGATTAAGACTAAAAGTTGATTTACAATACTCAGCACAGTTTGTGCTTATATTACAAAAGTTCTAGATCTTCAGTAAACAAACGACCAATTTTCCGGTTTGCAGAATCTTGTACATAAAATAAATTAGAATTTTCAAATAAATTTCCTTTTTGTGCAATTAAACAGCTT
Organism: Proctacanthus coquilletti; assembly: GCA_001932985.1. NCBI lineage: Eukaryota > Metazoa > Arthropoda > Insecta > Diptera > Asilidae > Proctacanthus > Proctacanthus coquilletti. The sequence continues at coordinate 339,995 of MNCL01000053.1, read as the reverse complement.
AATTCAAATCACAGAAGCTAGAACCAGTATTTTAAAATCGATTTTATTATAAGGTTCACTTCAGTTAGAATTTAATACAACACTTTCGTACATTTTGAAAAGGAATGAAACCAATATAAGTAAAACCTCCTGAAAACCCTAATCACAGTTTTAATTTCATTATATAGTAACTCTCCATTAAGATCAATTGACTTTCAATCCAGAATAGATAAAAGACACTGAAAATGTCTTGTTAATTATTTTGTATTTATTTTAATTACAAAATACTGAAGTCTCTTAGAAAGCCGTGAAATAGGAAAGCAATACTTATCTGGAGAGGCAGAACTGTATGTCGTTCCAGAAGTTACAAAATCCTTTCATATCTATCCAATTCTAATCATATCTAATATTCGTTATTTTCAATGCATACATCTGGCAACTCTAATCCGCGATGATCTATTAAATTGACCACCTTACAGCAAAAGATGGTGCAAGAAACCTTATACCGGTCGTCCTCCATCAAAATAATTATCACGGGACGAATCCTCCGGTTCTAGTTAATATGTGTTATTCCAGTTAAAAAGAAACAGTCCCCCTCCTTGGTTAAGACAACACCTAAGATAAAGATTATCATTACGTAGACGATCATGTCATTAAGCTGATCATCATCAACACGCCATTACCGTTCTCAATAGCATCGGCCACAAGATAAATTGTCCGTTGATTTCACTTGATTAGCGGCCAACAGCAACAGCAACAACAACTCCCCGGTCCCTATCTATGCGTCAATTTGTCTTTCTTCTATCCGCCAGGTATGTGATCCGTGATCGTGGGACACAATCTTCCCGGCACCTCCGCGGCTAGCCACAGCTAAATTGAGCGTACAGGTACATCTCTGTTCGCTGTCGGTCTACAGTGCAAATTCCTTACACCCGGCCAGGAAAATTCTTCAGCCGGCTCTGGTTATGGCAATGATGGCATACGAGAAAATTGTTTTACCTTTTTTTTCTACCTGTACCACACTTCAAGGCGGCCTGCGTGTATAATGACCAATTGGCTAAAATAATTTAGACACGTTGATGGTATAAATGCACGGCCTAATGATTACTTCTCGTTGGCATAATGAGCCAACACTAAGGCGGATTCTTAAGGAGATGAGGCAATTTATGGGGCGTTCTATGCAATTTGCTCTATTAAGTTTCCGTTCATTTGTTTAATTTAAAATTATGCCCGTTTGCAGCTTGTTGTTGTATTTATCGTTAAATTCAATCCAAAGCATACCCCCTAATTTGAGTTAATCAATACAATACAAAATGCATTATAAGCATACGGAAATTGTTATCAAAACTCATGAGAATTGTATTTTTTATAATTGCAAATTTTCTACGTTTTGACAAATATGCTTAAATACTTAAAGATCCTTACTTAAGGACATGCATAAAAAGGAGATTGCTTAATTTTCCGATATTTTAATTTTTAAAATTCTTAATACTTCTGTGATATGTGCAGAAATCTCTGATCTTCAAAATCCCTATGAACAGATTCACGGAAATATTTTAAATTTCTATTTTAAAACTATAAAAATTTTGATTTTGCTGTTTTACAGGTAGATTGATTTTGGAATGAAACGTTTTTTTTTCTATTAAATTACCTGGTTTTATTCTATAACGTTTTTTTTCTGGTACTATTTCAAGCGGCTGATAGACCGACTAAGTGCGAATTGGACTTGCGCATCGAAGGTTCCGTACATTCATTATTTATAATAATATTATTATTATTATATATGTTTCTTTATATGAGATTTTGATTAATACACTTTGAACTCCATTATAGGAAGAAAAAATAATTTTGTAGTTTTGACCACTGGACTAGGAGTGAGAAAACAATTTCATGTGGTTATCTTAAGGAACCTTTGAAACATAGAGAGACATCAGCGAAGTTTCATCATAAGAGTTCTTTTAGTCGTTTTTGAAATAGAAACCTAAAAATATGAGTAAAAGGAACTACTCGATCTCTTGAATAACCAGAAACGAAAGTTCAATGTTCCAGGTAAGTTCTTGTTTATCTACATCAATTGATTACCTTTAATTATTAACATATGTTTAAATAAAGTCGTATATTTGATAACATCTTAACTACCGTTCAAGTTGTAGAAGATTATAAAATAGGAAAAATCATAAAAGCAATAAGAATGAAAAGATAAATTAAATTGTTTGCTTTCATTAACAGCTGGAAATTTTATTTTATTACCTGAATTTATGTTACTATTAAAGCGTCAGTTCTAAATAAGAACCGGTTGTTGACCCAGGTGTACAAAATAATAGTGATGGTAATTATTGAATTTGTAGTTCAAATCATTTCTGAAATCATGAGCTTACTAATAATAGAAACTGCATAAAATTTGATGAGGTACTTTTCGACTGTAACCAAAATAGACAACCACAGGGGTTTAATGAAATTGGTGTTAATGCATTTCACAGTCTGTGGTCACCGAAAGTCCAAAGTGTTAACACAGCGAAAATAAGGGCCACGAGTTCATAACTTAGCATTGAATATTAAAAAAAATTATTGTGAAAGTAGCATTTAGGGAGGAATTAGATTCTTGTCTAGCCGTGGCCAACTGAGATGAATTTGTTTCATAAATTATGTTTTTCCCGACGGCGACGGGAGTCGGTAACCCTTGAGCATTGGGTTCGGCCGCTGATTGCATGACAAATTCCTCAAGTAAATCACTCACTAGCAAATGAATAGGGTCAGAAAGAAACCACAGACAGAATTAATAACACTTATGCAGCGTCCGAATGGAATCTTGGATCCCTCTTGGCGGCGTTTTACAGGGCCCGGGGCTACCCCGCGATATCTAGAGCAATACCGGCTATCATCAAAGAGGGCGGAGCGGAGGGGGCTAAAGGGAATGAGAGCATTTGGAAATATTAATTGCATCTGTAGAAGCAAAGTATAGGAGTGCGCGGTGTGGTGCGGCTGCGGTACTCTTTCCCGCTCAAAAGCAATTTTCCTTAAGCAGATAGACCGAGTTTTTCTTCTTCCCTTGGAGAAAATCTTCTTCTTATTTCGTGCAGAGCCACGGATCGCCTAACGGGCAATCTTCCATTAAGGAAATACCTCGTAGCTTATAATGGCGGCTCCAATGGGAACGAAATTAATTAAGTTAGCTGGGAGACCGACTTCGATTAACACAAAATATAATTAAGAAAATTATCTGCAGCCATTTATCACGTACCAAAGGCCGGGTAGTGGTGGGGGACCGGAGACCAGGCGAGATAAGAAATTAAGAAAGATCTCAGATTAGCAACCAATGGAAGAATGAGCGAGCGTCGTCTTCATCTTGTCTAGGGTCTAGGGCTCCATAGAATGCTGATGGGGGAGGGCGGTGTGTTATGTGCTCTATTCTGATGAGGTCCTGTCCTCACATGATAGTGAAGTTGGTAACAATCAAGTTAATTAGTCAGGTGCCAATTAGCATAAATGAACTACGTGCAGGGCGAGGGGCTGGCTGACGACGCCCTATTTTGTAGGGGGCGAACACCCTCGCACCCATGTGGAAGGTGCGCGAGAGTGTTTAATTAAAAACTCTAAATCAAAATCAAACATCAAATTTCAAAAAGCCATTAATCATGCGGGGCGCGGGAGCAAGGCCACTCGTCGTCAGAACGAACGCGCTCGCTCATACATCCTTTTAATATTAATCCACGTAATGTAATTAATATCACGTGGTTTGCTATTACACTCCGCAGACAGAGGTGGCGCTCCTCCCGCCGCCACATTCCGCCCCCGCTCGTACGAGTGGAATTCACACATTCCCAATCAGCCACTAATGAACTGGTGTGTGATGCGGCCATAATTAACTCCCTCCTTGGGCGGAGACGATGGCGGGGGTGTGATTGCCCTATAGTTGAATGAAGCGCCAGGTAGGTACTTTTCAAGTTTTTAACGGAACTGGCGCGGTGCCGGCAAATGCATCATCACCAGGTGTAGCTCGACGGTGTGGGGGCCACACCTTTCATTTTCGGTAATGAAGCAATTTATTTAATTGGGCAAATTCTCCTTCATTATTATTACATACCCGCTCTACGGCTATACCGTGCGAAATAGATAAAGTGTATTAAAAGCAATTATTAATTGCTTTCGCATAAATGCGCCACAGCTCCGCACTCCCGTCGCCGCGGACGCGAGTCAATTATGCGGCTAGTCACTTATTTGGATGCAAATTAAATTTGCTGCCACAGCAACATGTGCTTAATTTTTTTATTATCATTTTTTTTCTTTTTTTTTTTGTTTTGGTGGGAGGTGAGATGTGTGTACGAATGTGGAATTGGACAAAATTTTTGGCTAACCAATTAACGAAAAACCTGTTAAAATATGACGATCCCGGAATTGGTTTTATTAATAGTTGCATCTACGTCCAATTGTTTTTTGCAGGTAGTGCAGATTTACACTTGTTCCCAGTTATGCCCTAAACTTTTAATTAGTGGTATACACGTGCGATTTTAATTGAAACCATATTAGACCCAGGTGAGTAAATATGAAACTATTACTTGATATTGTTACTACGCTGAAAATGCTTGCATTTAAAATAAAAAACACAAATAAACTGTAGTTATTTTTAAATATAACTAATTTTTAACAAAATGAATTTGTCTTATAAAATTTCGTACTTTAAAACAAATCCTTAGAAACAAAAATTACCTTTCTTGAAATTCTTTAAGCGTAAATTTTAGCGAGTTTATGTATCAAACTCTGAAAGTATCTCTCCTACCGCTTGTGTGTTTAATAAGGACATATTCAAAAATCTGAACTATTTAACAAAAAAAAAAAAAAGATAGTCCTATTGTTTTTACACCATAAAGCGAGAAACTAACAGACAGTAAAATATTATAGAACATAATTTGTTCTATCATTAGAACTATCTAAGAATAAAAATCCTACAGAAACATCGATCCTACTGTACTAACAAACAGACAAGAAATAGAAAATAATAAAAACGTTTCATTAAGTTATAATAAAAAACAATAGTTTCAATTTAAATTAAATCATCAGAAAAACTATCGCCATTTTTTAAAAAGTTTTGGAATTTATCTAGAGGGTAATAAAATTTTATAAAATCCTCAATTAGAAAGTTTAATTTATATGTAAAAAAAACATTTATAAAGACGCATTTTTAACACATCCTTCGAAAACTTTCACTTTAATTTTATTAAAATAAGATTCGTACGTATTTTTTAAAAATAAAATCAAAGTAATTTGATGTTCAGATTTTCACTAATATTTATTTTTTGAATACTTTTTTATATGCTTCTAAGGTATATTTTTCTAATTTCCTTCTCCTTACTTTTTATTTAAGGCTTTTTAATTAAATAAATACGATAATAATCAATGAATGCAATAATACGCCATAAATATCGCGAAAATCTTGAAAACCAAACACTCCTATCTTCCAAATTACTCTACAATTTAAGAATACAGCTTTACTTTCATAAAAATATTTCGTAGAAAGAATTTTAAAGATTTTCAAGATATTGCTACGTACAATTTAACTATAAAAGACGTGGGATTGCAAATTGAATTAATAACAAAACTTTGTTGGATTTTCTTAATAAATAAAATACTTTTTTATTGGAAATTAATTACTAAATATCAGTCTAAAAAAAAAATTTTCCTTTATACTTGAAATGGCAATGGCAAACAGAACTTATTAAAATTAACGAACGATTTATTCATATTTTACTGTTTTTATTTAAAGATGTTAATTAAATACTTCTTCCAGCACACTTCGAAATATTTTCTAGTAATTTTAAAACTGTATCCTAATGGGTTTTTAAAGACCTATCTAAAAACATCTCACTCTATAGGGTAAAAGAAATATTTTATTTAATTCATGCACTTGTACAATGCATGACTTGTATTAATTAAATTTTAAATAATTTTTTTTCGATCTAAGTAGAAAATAATTATTTCCTTATTCATCATTAACTCCATTGTTCTTTTTTTTCATGTTTTTTTTTTTTTTTCCAAAGAAGGAATTATACAAAAAAATTTTTTTTGCAAATGTTCTCGCAAGATTGGCGGAATCTGAAGGTACAACTCGTTAACCTGTAAACGTCTTTTCAGTAGAAATCCTTAACCCTCCCCAAGATGTGCAGTACTGCTCAACAGGGATGTATTTTTCCAATCATTAAACTCTTAATTAACATTCTTACGATATTCTGGCCGAATGCCACTTGATTGCTATAAACTGCCAATTGTACGCTGAAATATTCGCTGGCTGCCACGTCTATAGAGCATCACACTTCACTTGAAAGAATTTTACCTTGAACGTAACCAGTTTTTTACTTTTACGTTTTTCTCAATACGCGATCTGCCGGAGATGGAGCTCCTTTCGGTAATCGTGAAATGAGAAGAAATTTCCAACAGTTGGTAACGCGACTGATTCCTGGAATTATTATTTTCAATTGAAAACAATTCTTCTTATGGGTGTCAGACGAAATAGGAAAATGCGACAGCTTTAGCTTCAATCAGCGACTATCGATTACGGCGATTTTCGCTCCATCCGAAGGCAGTTGATAGGCGGATCGGTATTGAACGGTAGTGGCAACGTCCGTGCTGACACGTTTGGCGTGTCTTCATTTTTAAGTGATAGCTCTCTTCGAAATGGACGGCAGTTGCGCGAGTTTGTCATTTAATTAATGAATTGCTTAAAGGTGGCTGCCATCTTCGGCTATTTTGGAGAAGAACGCTTAAACTTGGCGAGTAGTTTTTTACTTGATTTGAAAAGTAATTCAATCAAAGGTGGTTTTTATTGACGCTAATTAATCACTCCGGATGAAACCAACTTTTTCTTCTTTAATTTTAATAAAAAATGGCGGCTTCTAATTTAAAAGAAAATTAAATATTTATGGGCATCGTGATTTAAACTATACAAAATTAATTAAGCCTCAACTTCTCGGTTGCAAGCATCGTTAAAAACGATTTAACCCCTTTAAAATGTGTACTATATCTAGTATAATTTTTTTCTTATATCAACTATCGATCAGTAAATTAATTAACTATTAATTAAATTACATTTTGACGACTTGACAATTTTTTTTTGCATCTGTTATTTTGAATATTGGAAATGGTTTTCATTTTTTTATTTTATTTATAAAACGCTAGACAACGAAATTGTTTTTCTTATTATATATATATAAAATTAATTTACTTTCTTTTCTTTTTAATATTAACCTGCGAGATATTCAAAGCGTATAAAATTAATAGGGAAAATACTACGCTAGAATTGTGTATTTTTTCTAGTTTTTATTATTTCGAAATTATTCTATAAAATAAAAAATGGCCGAAATATATTACTTCCATAAAAAAGCGTAGTAATTTCTTCGAGATTTATTTAATAAAACATGAATCAATAAAAAGTTTGACTTAATCAAAATGAAAGTTTTAATATGTTTTCTTAAATAGTTTTGCCATAATAAATCAAAAGCTTTACAACATTTTTCTACGTTTTCAAGCATTAAAGAATTTCTGTAGAGCATAGCAATAATATTGTGTTAGTTAAGCTCACTTTTAATTACCCACAGATAAGAATAATAATTTTAAAAAAAAATGTTTGTAAAGTAGGAAGTTATTTTATATTAATTGCTGTCAGAGGTAATTGATTTGCACCTTTTTAATAATTATTTTCAGTGCAATTACTAAATAGTTTTTCTAAACAATAATAGGTTTAAATTACAAGTTGTTGTAATTATGAACTATGGTTATATTTTGTATACATTTTTAAAAAATGCTCTAGGAAGTATTTTGAACAAAATTATCTGGAGAATTTTCTCAAATCACACAAGATTTAAAATAACAATGGTCCCAGAAGTGAACTTTGCGGGACACAAAAACTGTTGTGCTACGTATGACATCCTTAGTATTATAGAATATAATCTTATCAAACAATTTTTTGATTAAAATAACCACAACTCAAATTTGAAAGGTACCTGCATTAAATTCCAATTCTTTCAGTATCAAAAATTCTTGATCACCTTTCAGTTCGAAAGTAAATTATGGAAAAAAAACTAAATAACAGTATACAAGCTATTTAAAAAATCACACGTGGAATTAAAGATACGCATTCCGTTCTCATTAAGGCAAGGTACTACCATCATTTGCCCTACAGGCTTATAATAATTACGCACCACCCAACTACTGGCACTTTGGCGTCCAATTATTTTCACCGAGTTTAATATATTAAGTAGCGCATTCTGATACCTCAAGGACTTTAGATTTAATGAGATAAACGTGAAAAAGCCCGTGCCATTCATACAATTACGATCCTCAGTATCTTCTCATGGAGCAATTAAACGTTTTTTCGCGGTACGTCGACGACTGCATACCCTCTCCGCAACGGAGCGCGATGCTCCAGGTAATTTTAATTAATTTCGACTTATGTCAACGGAAATATGTCTATAACGAAACATGTATATGTTTTATACAACTCCCCGGGAGTGTAGAGACAAAAAAGGAAATTAAGTACGATTTCCGTATAAAATAGATTAATTAGCTGTCAGAGACCGTTCTAAATACCATTTCTGGTAAGGTCAATAATTATTTCACAATTTTTCATTTTAATTAAAACTGCCAGCAAAAATTCTCGACAATTATACCATATCTGCACATAGTAATTCATTGTTTATCCAGGTAGGTTTCGCCAGGTCTCTTCGAGCACGACTGAACTATCCGAGAGACGATGGCCATGTCAGTCTACGTTGTCGTCTTATCATTCTTAATTAGAAACTAGTTGAGTCTGCTTCATCGTTATTCTACCAATCTCGGATGTAATTCATGCGCACTTTTAATTATTGACGACAAAACAATGAACAACGGCTCGCGAATATTTTAAAGGAGGTTCCTCACTCCCAGGTGGGTTTCAAACATTTCAAATTCGAACATTCTTCGAAGGAGTTAGCAAGCAACGACATAGTCGTCAGAAGACCACAGAGATTTATTAATTAGTTTGTTAAAATGGCAACTTATAATTCTGCTTCTAATTAAGCTCATTATTTATAATTGGACGCGGTTTGCAGTCTTCCTCTTCACCAAGATAGCCTCAGACCTCTTTCTGCGTAATTATGCGTTTTGCTTCGTTTACAAAAACGAACACTCGCTTATTAGGACTGAATTAATGGATTAGGTGCGTCGAGGAGATGCGATAAGACATTTGATTTTACCGAATGCGATTAGAAAGTCAACTTGAACTGGGTTTGGTGACACATAGTTCCCGTTTATTTACTATAATTAGTCCATTACTTTATCTAGGAAATTCTTCCTGTATGTTTGAAATAGTTTAGTGGCATACTTTGAAGTCAACATTTTCCAAAATTATGGACTTATTTATGCGCAATATCGAACAAATGGCAAAATGCTTCAAACCAAAACAAGAAACCATAGGCATTTTTTATGGTAAAAATCCAATAGTTTTAGAATAATAAGTTTATTCACTTATTTAATTTTGCAGTAATAAAATTTAATAACGATAATAAAATTATATTTGGAATTTCTAGTTCATGTCTTCTGAATACTCCAAACAATGCCCTAGATATGATTTTGCCAAAAAATATTCACAAAAATTTGAATCTTACATGTATCTTCAATATATTTCAAGATAATGTTAAATCAATATATTCACATCGGATTACTTAAAAGTGAATATTCTTGGGCGATTGGATTTTATATTATTTTTTCCTTTATGTGATATTGTGGCATAACTAACAAGCGTAAATATAACATAACAAGTAGTCAGAAGCATAGTTCTTATGCAAATAGGGCTACTTTAGAAGAATTGATCAAATTCACAAGCTAGGCACTCTTTAAGTGTAGGTATAAGTAGTAATTTTTATTTTAACTTTTTTCAGATACAAGAAAAACTTTATTTATTTTGTTAGGATTGAACTTCAGGTTGGACATTATAAAGGATAAAAATAAAGAGAAATTGTTTCTAAAAAAGTTAGCGCAATATCTAAATATGGTTTTTCACACACAATTTGAAGTCCATGATCCTTGTTTTTGTTTAACTGGAGAGACAATCAGAAATTTTGAAACTTTTGAATTTTGATTTTGATGTCCAGTTATTAAGAAATATTTAAAAATGAAAAACTAGTCCTTTTAAGTTTTAATTTCGGACTAAGTAAACAAATGAAATTTCAAACTTTTGTGTTTCATGCTACTCATAACTCCTTAACTCTTTACTTCTTAGCGTCCTCTTTGTGATACACCAGATTTTTATTCATGACATAGTTCTACTTTCAGTTCTATACTTTTTCTTATTAATTACACTTTTTATTTACATAATTTTTACATTATCAATTTAATTGTTTTAAGAGAATTTATAAAATGTTACATAAATAACGTTTTTCGCGTATAATTCTCAGCCGACAAGGCGAAATATCATTACTGAAAATTTCCAATATCGTTTATACCATTTTTAATTTAATTTTAACAAATTTAATGTAAAATTTATAGTTCCCTTCTCAATTTAATTTTGTTGCCTTAACAGCATATTCTTTAATTTCTATTAATGAAATATTATTGCCAAATTGTGCGTATGACCATTTAATGTTAAAAAAGTAAGTAGGTTAACACAGGTTAATGCGATATAATTTCAGGTCGTACTTAGTTTTCTTTATAATTTTAGGTGGAGTAGAGTTTTTGATTCACCCTATAAAAGGGATGTCATTGCATGACTGAGGGCACTTTAGACTGATGCGTGTTCTACAGAAGATGATCCGGCACTTTCTGGTACAAAGGCGGTACCCACGGGAAACAAAGATATGAAAACCATATTTAAATAATTGATGACTTCACAAAACATCAATTTGCACATTTATAAAACTGATGTGGAATTTAATTAGTTCCCCGTGGATCACTCTTCGTAAAATTAATTAAAAAATTTATTTAATTAATGCATTTACTACAGGACATGTACTCTCCAACAGAAGCTCGGGCATTATTGTTGTTGACTTTTTTGAGATCTGTATAACCAGTGACCAGTAGTTTTTTGTTTTGGTTCTGAATTTTACAACAGTCGGACGAAGGGCAACAGATTCGTACCCATTCACTGAGCCAGAAACTAATTCCTCTGATTTATTTGCGTTTTTACATTTAATTAATGCGCCAGACGCGATATTAAAGCGTAAATTCTTTTATTTGATGCGTTCGTATTCGAATCGAAGCTTAACGAAGGGATTACCTTTCATTTTGAGGTGATTAATTCTCTCCTGTCCGGGCGGCACGGGACCATCACTGAAATTTAATTGAAATTAATGCGGCACAAGACACCTTCGTGTGGATCTTAAAAACGTGTTTTTATTTTTTTTTTATATATATATCACAATATTTTCTGTCCACCGTTTGCATAATTAGCAATCGTTTGTTGGGACAAATCCGCGACACCAAAAATTTCCTCATCGATGAGATGATTCAAAGACACAATGCACGTCTGTCGAGGGGAGGGCGAGTGGGAGTCGTATAATTGATTTGCATCCATCTCGATAGTAAAATGGATTGAATTTATGCATATTTCAAATCGCAAACACCGGCTGCCGAGATAGAAGCCCTATGTCAACACACAATTATCCCCCTTCGGCCCTTCGGCGCCGGCCCATCAAGTCAACGGAAATTGATTGGTAATTTAGCATTGTTGTTTATTTATTACTACTAACGAACTCATGAGAGCATCTAACCTGACAGAATGGAACCGAACGGAGGTTGAATAGGCTCTAGCCTGATGCCATGCCGCCTAATTACAACCTCAAGATATTTTTGCAATATTCAAACCGATATTGATACAAAGGATGGATTCAATTAATTACGGCCGTAATTAGGCATTCGAACAATGGGCCTTGATTAAATTAAACATGTCACCCGGTATTGTGTTTAAGCTTAATTTAATGCACTGCTGGCAAGCCCCTTCGGCCGTTTTTGTTTGTGCACCTCTCGGAGGCAAATGCTAATGTCACCGGGCTATTTGTAGAACTGGCTTTCGGACCATAACACCACGTCATTTACCGATTACCCCAATCTTGTTTAACATATGTTTAATTTTTTTTTTTTTTTGTTTAATTTTAATGACAATAACAACGTAATTCCATTTCAGTTTAGTTTGTTGCCGATTAAATGTTAGAACATTGACTTTTATTTAAGCTGTTCACAAGTTGAAGCGGGACTTCATTAATTTTAACCTTTTAAAACTTCCAAAAAACCAAATATTGTCCTTTAATCCAATGCATTAAAATGTGAACTCTTAACTTAATTAATTCCATAATTTAGAAGGTGGAGATAATTGAAAAAAAAGTGCATACAAAGCTTTTTAAGAGTTTCTTTAAAGTGCACATCTAAATCAAGTTTTGAAGAAAATTTTTGATTTAATTTTAGAGTAGAAAATCAGTAAGACAGGCTTTTAAAATACTTTTTAAGGTCAAACAAGGGTTCTGAAAAAGTATTCCTAAAATTATAGTGTTCAAGGTTAATTAACAATTTTAAAATAATAATTTTAAAAAGTTCTAAAAATGGAATTAATCTATGTGACCTCTGAACGGCTCATTAAATACTTTATTAATTTTAACAAGAAGTTTTGTATAAATCTGTTTGCCAAATAGTTCAAAATAAATTTTAAATCAGCCTTTTAATGTTGAATTAATAATTTAAAAAAATTTAAATTTGTCGTTGGAGTCTTTGCGTTTGTTTGTAACGAATGTGACATAACTTTTAAATATTTTCAGTAAATTTTAACGACATCACTTAAACTTGGTACTTGATGTTCTCATATCACTCAACGACTACTGGCCAAATTTTAATTGGACGTTACCTAGAGATAATTACATTTACATTAAATTAGCACTTCCTTTCAAAGCAAAATTACATTTTATAAATAAGCTTATTTTAAGTAACGAATTCATTTGTGGACTTAAATGTTTAAATAGCAAACGACTTCTGCTAAAATATTAATTTGGAAATAAAACTAAAAAAGTCCATAAATTCTGGATTATGTTAATCTACTTCTGAACTTACAGCAGGATCCCTCCGGAAGCGATTTTCTTAAGGAGTAATAAAAAGACGAAGTAGCGATTACAAGTAATCCCAAATTGGCAAGGTCACTCTTATTATTCCCTTTGTAATTTATTTGATGAATGGTGAGTGCTCGGGGATTCCCCTTACAAAATGAAATAAGAAATGCCGGTATGCTGAGCGCTCCCACTCCCCCCGCCGACATGCAATTGTCATTTAATAGACTAAAGAAGAACAAACACATTAAAGAAATGCCGTTAAATTTCCACCCTCGCACTTGGAGGCAAAGGAGGACGTATAACTCCCCAGGTTGGGTCTTATCCCCCGGATTATAATTAAATTCATACATGCACACTCAGGAGGGTAGAGTGTGTGCATGAGTCTCTGTCAGGCTGTGTGTTTAAGCAAATTCATTACAAACCTAATTAAAATTTAAACTAAATATTCAGGCGAATACGGTCAAATGAGAAAATTAATTGTTTGGAGAAAGGGTGGCGGGGTTAATGTCCCTCCCTCGTCTGACCGAAAACCAGATAGACCAGAAAACGTACCGGGGATGGTGGACGGCGGGGGCGGTTCGTTATTCGTCGGGGGTTCTCCACACAAAATCGAGTCGACGTTAGTGAGCACAGTTCCTTAGGTATTGACAAAAACATACACGTGTACGCGGTTATATACGCTGCTAACCCCCTTCAACGTTGGCGGTATTGCCCGTTCCAGCCCCTACCGCCATCTACCGCCCCCAATCGGAGGCGAATTTCATCTCGACCGCTTGGCCGCGCATTTCTCTCCTGTATTAATTATTCAGAATAAATAAAGCATTTAAAGAGAAATAATTGGGGGGCGCCTTTCGTTCGCTCCCTGCATTGTTTTATGATTTGGTGGAGGTGCCTACCGAGTGGACGTGGACATGTGGGGCCGGTCGGAACGCACGGGGGCACTCCTGTATGCTCTAACATGCATATTAGGCGCACTCTGCTATTTGCGTCTGTAATTGGCAACAAAGGGGCTTGGCTTTCTTTTCTGATGCCTCCGCCCGCGTGCCCCCGGGGATCCTTTGTTTACTTGCTTGAGGTTGTTACTACAGCATCCATCCAGCAATTGAAACTGCTCCCGTCCCCCCTCTAGACCTGTTCCACCCCCGACCCAATAGTTTATCTGTCCCTATCTGGCTCGGTCGGTCTTTGCTGTACGAAAACTCAAGTGTTTGCTGTTTGTGCGCTGAATGGGGTGTTTTAATTAGTTTGCTTCGAGTTACTTGTAATTGCGTGTATGTAGTCAAGTATGTGTGTTTAATTAAAATTTCGGCATTGTTTGCACCATTTCATTAGTGCCAGTGTGACCTGAGCTTGAAGCTGCTGTAGAAGTTTAAAACTGGGACATCCACTCAAACTTTCAACATTTGTTCATTCGTCGAGGCACACTCGCGCACACAACGGCACGTCTCTTAATACACTAAAACTCTAGACTAATGGGGACGCGACGGATTTTCGATGAGTACACGACGCTTTTCAGAACTTATTCTTTCCCAATTTAATTCATTTTTAATTAGTTCAAATTAATTTTAGCGGATATGTCGTGGTACAATATCACTGCAATGAATAGACAACTTATCTACATACAAGACTTTTCATCATGTTGTAAAAGTCTTTTGTTATCTTGTACGAAAAAGTTTTGTATTATATAAAGTAGAAAGATGCACACAATAAAAGGAATTGAACAAACTAGTTAAACTCATAGTCCACATTGGACTTGAATCCTAAATCACGTTCTACATAAATCATTTGTGTGAAAAATAAACTTCTCAAAGAATGATTTGAACGAAATGCGACATTTTTTATAGTCCACGTAAAAGTCACAAGTGCTAAAATTTTTACTCACTATCCTTATAAAAGTTAGAAAGTGATTTCCTTTTAGGTTTAAGAGTTTGTTATGTCTATAATAGCGACGTAAAAATAAAATAATACAACACACACCCACGTAACAAATTGCCTATAAATTTTTGATATTCGTAAAATATATCTCGAAAAAGGATTCACCTTTAATTAATTAAATAAACTTCGTAGTTTGATACAAAACATTTCAAATTTTAGGCTTTTCTTAGTATTCTCTGCTATTCTAAATTATTTTCTGAGTATTTTTGATGATTTCTAGAACACTTCGAAAATTATTCTACAGTAGGATTAACTTTTAATTTTCATATTTTTGTTATTTTCAATATTTGAAATAGAAAAGACTTTCTTAGAATAATCAACTGATTCTTTTTCTCTACTTGGGGTATGTTGTAATTTATGCTAAACCCTGCAACATAAAAAATTTCGTAAAATTTTAGTTAGCAATATTCGCTTTTAACTATAAAAAAATGAATAAAATTATAGGTTAGTCATTTGTTTGTTATTTTATTAAAATAAAAGTATTATACGGATTTTTAAGGAGCTTTCACAATTTAATGGGTCATAGATGAACTTCGAGTTAAGTAAAGTTAAGTTAAGTTAGAAAATTCTATTGAATATGTTCACAGATCAACTTAAAACAGAAATTGTACAGTTTTTTTTTTTTAATCCATCTATCGTGGACAAAGTTGTGAGCAAAGGTTGTTTAATCCCATACACTTTGACGACATGCAGATAGTTAGGCATGGTGTCTTTATTGACTTTAATCAATTTAACAATATTGCATCGAATTAATTGGCATATGAGCCATTCCTTTCGCGTCAATTACTTTATTCTCGAAAGAAATTGTAAATTAACCTTAATGAAGGTATATTCTAGTGCCTGTGATGCAACTACTATACATTTCATAGAATCCAGTCCATACATATGGCCTAAGCCTTCTTGCACATTAATCAAAATTCTGTTTGTCATATCCACACAGAGGCTTTTGCCTCGGCAGGCTTTCACACAGAATCCTCCATGTCTACTCCAGCATTCTGCGATTTTCGGGGTACTAATGTTTGCAAGGGTTCTACTGTATGCCCAAAATAAAAGATTTATTTGTGTGCCAGAAATATGCAAATTAGATTAAGGCTGTGTGCGCAATGTGGCGACTGGTCCCGTCCACCGCCACATACTTCCATTGGCCTGGCCGCTCTCTGCTATCGATTTCATTTTTTTCCTTCCTGCAGCAATAAATGGCAACAAAAGTCGTGGCACTCGGGAGCACTTGAAGCACTGAAAATCCATTCAGGGCCCCAGACGTGCCCCCTCCGGCGGTCCACCGTGTTTCAGCTGTAGTTGGCGATTTTTGTGCAATAAATTTAAGAGATTTTTAATATAACCGGGTTACGATTACGATACAGCTCACATGCAGTTTAAGTCTTCATTAGACGGGGGGTTTAGAGACCTCGGATGAAAGTACAGTGTTTATAAAACATACCTTAATTCATCATTTGGCACCTTATTACACCTGTGGGCCGTGATTATTGAGATTTAGGACAGGCCTCGATCCAATTTCCCCCGCTAAATTGAAACTGAATCTGTTTTATTGCTAGGACTCGTTTCACGGAGGGCACCCTCTAAAGGCTTTCGGAAAAACAGCCCACTGAATCGTATTTGGGGGCAACACCTATTAAAGATGTATTAGCGCAATTTTAAACGTGGATGTCTCGGGACTGGGGAAAAATGTACCTTATGCAAAACAGGGATTTACTACGTATATCGATGTATGCTGCCAGCCAGGCACGTAATCTCCTCCCGTATTAGAGAACCAGCACACAGATTTAAGTACTAGTGAGAAACTGCCGGTGTTCTCAGTATCAGATCTGGCACTTAATAAACATCCCAGTTAGAGAAAAGAAGTTTTATGGAGCGCGAATTTTTAAGATATGCGTGATAAAATGTAATTAAGATAAATTTAAGTTTCATGCAAATAAAGTCTTGCCGGTTTCAGACCTGAAACGAAATCCATACCATTGCTATCATAATTCCTTCGGGGGACATTAGCTAGCACGCAAACTCGTTTAATTCTTTGTCTAGTGTGAGGAATTATATCTTGACAGGTTTTCTTACTGATTTTTTTTTCCATATTATTATTTATTAATGCCTGGTTCCAAAAGGTGCTACTCTTACCTGCTAAGCGAATGTTATCGATTAACGCAATAACGTTCGACTTAGTAAATAAAAAGATACGAAATCGTCTAGCCAATGGAGAAATAATGAACCCCAAAATTTATGAGTATGCATTTAGTGTATTTATCGTTTTTATCTTAGGCTGGTTTTCAACCTAATGAAAGGGTTGAGGCATTTAATCGATCGCATTATATCAGTAGTAATGTAGGTCGTCATTAATAAGAATTTAACTTCTTATATTAAATTTTTAAACGGTATTTTTTTTATTGACGCGACTTACATCCGCGTAAAAAAATCCACGTTGAAGCTACCATCCGCGTAAATGGAGAAATGACTGTACTATGGTTTAGCTAACCTTATTTTCGTATTGGAATTTTTCGAAATTTAGAAATAGTCACTTCAATATTGATGCTGCTTAAAGGATTTTATTTAGAAATGTGATATTTCGTAAAAGTTATGGTCATTTAAAAGAGGGTGCTCGTTAATAAAACGTAAGACGTGCGTATAATGGTCAAATTAATGCAATAACAGAAATTTATCGACTTTGGAACATTTATAATCGATCCTCGTGAAATGACCGCTCGCGGCTCCGTCTGCTGTGTCAGCTAATCAAAAAGTGTCCATTATTATTGAAATCATCTGTCCAGGTACCATAAATTACTCTAACAAGTGATTCCCGCTCGAATCAATCGCTACGAAGGTGAACCAGGCCAGGCCAATCGACAATGAAGATACGACCGGAGCAGTGCGATCTATCCGCACGGATCGCGCAATGGCACACTCAAGCGAGCCCTAATCTGAGGCGGCGGCGGCGGCGCGGTATAGAATTAAGAGCGATCTATCATTCCGCCGCTAATTATAGTATTTACCTCTGACTTTGGATTCCATTTGTCTGGACGTTGCTATGCATCGCGAGATGCGAAAAGGTGATACGCGCCGATCCGCGGGCCTATGAGACTACACCTGTTTGGCCCGAAGGTGGCCGTGCGGTCTCCGTGCCGCAACTTATCCCGCCATTTCTTTCGCGCACCATTGGATTAACTGTAATGTCTGGGGCACGATTTGTAATTCTCGTGATGGCACGATCGTCGATAAGAAATAACAAGGCGCAAGTAGAAGAGATGTGGCGCGCGGCTAAACCAGTAATTACTGCGAAGACGACCAGCCTCAAGACGACCCGATCTCAACTAGACTGTTGGGAAAAGCGCAATTTTTCGAGTGGAAAAAAAAATTACCTGGAGCCGCCTGGACCAGAGGGGGCTAAATGAGAGCCGAAAACATTTTCTTAAATCTGTAAAGTAGGTGCAAACGCGGTAATTAATATAGGTACACCGATAAAACACCTCGACTGATTACTATCGTATTATAATGCTTTCCAGCGATTCAAAGCAGGAAGCTAGTGGTCCTGAATAGCTAAAGGTGTAGTTTTTGTATACGATCGTTGTCCAATGGATTAGAAGAATTTTAGCACTTTAAGGCGCCGTTGAGTTCAATCGAGGTATCTAAAGAAAGTGGTATCTGTCGACTTTTCTGCAGTCCAAGTCCTTCTTTCAAAAGGTTTTACTTTATTTCTAAAATACCTAAGTTTTTTTAGGGAACATCGATACCCATGTTTCCAAAATGTTTATTTGTCTGTCTGTTTGTTTGGCTAACAAGCAAAAACTCTTAAACTTCTTTACAAGAAGATCGCAAAGAAAACGGGAGGAGTTTCTAGATGTTACGTTCGATTCGTTTTATGTTAAGATCTTTACAGATTTCTAAGTTGCATACTAGAATAAATCCTTAGGAGTAATACTGGAAAAAATAGTCATTCTATTTAAGGTATCGCGTCGATTTTCAACCTACAAATTAAGCCAGGAAAGTTATTTTAATCAATTAAGTTAAATGTACCGAGACGTGTTGTCTTTGATTGTTTCAACAAATTTTCCACTCTCCTGAAAATTTTAAAAGTTTGCAAATTAAGGATTGAATTTGTTTGTACCTTCTGAATGCTATTTCTTATCCTTTTCATCTTTTAGCGCAGTATTGGGCTTATGTTTTAAAATGTTAATTTGTCTATAATGTTCGAGACGTGACATAGAAATCTTTCACGATTTGTACAATATTTAAAACATGAATAGTCTTGTATATTTCATGGCATTTGCATATTTTTATTTTCTTTAGTTATATTCAAACAAAGTATTCTTAACATTAGCAAAAACCTTCTTAAAAATTATGAATATGCTTACGAAAGTTTAAAAAATACTATAAATAGTGTTGCTTGAGAAATATTTAAAAATGTATTATGAAGAAATTTTCGGGAATATCTTTTGTAATATTAGGAAATGGCGAGTTAGTTGTTGACGATAATTTCATAGTATGCTTGAAAGTATTTAGACCTAATTAATTTAGACAAATTTTCAGGTACTATTACAACAGCTTCAATCTACGGTCAAGCAATGAAAACAATTTTGTGGCATACTGATCATGCATTTTTCATGACAATGACATGAGATTCTTAGAGAGAATTATGCAGAAAAAAAAATTTGTTCAGCTTTTTGTCATTACTTTTGGTATACAAGGTCCAGAAATTTTCAGATATCCCTAAAACGATTTCAAAATCGTCGTATAGACAAGTATAGTAATCAAACTCTTTCAAGTGTAGCAATCAAGTCGATTGTCTTTTTCTAATTTGCATGTCTTATAAATAATTAAAGTGTTAAATATATTGATAAATATGATCAAAATAAAGCTGCTTATTAAAGACTTAAAAAGGCAAAAATTATTAAATTTAAATAGAAAAATTGTGCAGTAATTTAACTAAAAGTAAATTACGAAAGTTGGAGTTTTCGAGTAAAACGAAAAATTGGCCCGATACTTTTTTAATGGTAAAGACTTCCGTCATAATCGAATAAAACAAGTTTAAAATCGGAGAACAACTCGAGTCTGGAGTCCCACAGGGGATGTGCACAAAAACGATGCCACGGCTCGTTAAACGCCTTCTGTGGCTAATCATTCGTCCTAAATACGATTACATTGCCCGCTCCGAACCCCCACGTTTCCCACAAATGAAGAAACTCCCCCCAGGAGCAGCAAAGCCAACTCGGCACATTGGGGAGGAACAATCTGTGCTCCTGGTGGGTCGCCTTTTCGCTTTCATCTCCCGTTCTTCGTCTAATGGAAAGGTGCAGAACCTTAAGAAGGGATGATGGCAAATGGGAGACGGTGATGGTGGTTAACTGATGTCAGATCTTCATTGGATTTTTGTATTTTATCAGCAGCTCCAAGTGGCTGAAAATTATTCCCGTAAATATGGTAATTTATTAGGTACACTTTGCGATTGGAATTTAAATTTATCCCTTCGCGACAACGCTTGCCGAGTGGTTCTGCGGATTTTCTTGGCTGAATGCGCATCAGAAGACACTTTTCTCTTGAGAAAATTCTTTCTCTTGACTTCTTCTTCAAATTAAACATCCGGATAGTCCGCGAGGGGGGTAAACAAACACGTTTTTTTTTTGGTAAAATAATTTTCGGTGTCACGGTAAGCAAACAATTGAAGGTTTCTGGTCTAACGCCACTAATTTTTAAATCCTAATTCGATGATTTTGTATGCAATTCAGCAATTCATAAATTTAATATTAATAAATCGGTAGAATGGAAAATGTCTGGAGTTTTGTTAGTAAATTATCAGTTCAGCCTAGAATTCAGGTATTCAACAGTCCAAAAATAACAATGTATGCATTTCGTGCAATTTTAAACCAGCACCGTTTATAGCTGAATTACTAACAATAGTTTAGATAACAAATTTTATTTTATATTTCTTAAGTAGTGTTTCATGCCACCAATTATCGTTGGTATTGCAACATCTCAAAATCTTATTCAGCCTAGAATTCAGCTATTTAACAATTTAATAGTAAAGTGTAGGCTGGCAATTGAAATAACGCTACTGTGTTTTCGTGTAGTTTTGTTAATACTACTATAACGCTAATTTCCGCCACTATTGCAAAGCCATCACATCTAATTCAGCAATTCAGCAGTTGACGCTTTCATAAAAATTACAGTTATATTATAGTCAATAAACCGTTCAAATATTGTTTGAACTAATACCATTAGCTTTTGCTCCCGATTCGGTGAACCCATCTGCAAGTCAGCAATTCAGCCACGATAAAGCAATTGGTCATAACTGGCAAATTCGAAACTACCATCAGCCGAAAACCAATCCGTGGATCGCGGGTGGGGAGCCAGAGGTGTTGCTGACGAGAGCAACTACTGCAGACGGCGTAAAATATGGCAGCTCGAAATAGAGACCGCTCATATGTAAATATAGTTTATGCCAAACAAACACGCGGGGGCTTCGACGTCGTCGCTTCGGCAAGGCGGTCGCGGGGGCGGATCGGAGGCACCATGAATGTTTAATCAACGTAGTGTTTAATTACTGTTATCATTAATTACAGCCACTTCGAAATGTATTTGCTCATATAATTATTGTCACACTTATGTAAACACATCAGTACTTGAGCGGAGAAATCTTCGGCTGATTATTTACGTGCGGCTGTGTCTACGGCGACGATGGCGGCCGACTTCCGTGCGGCGTGCGGTGTCTGCAGTAGCGGCAGAACCGACAAGAAAATCGCATTAACACAATTAATTAATAACTCCGGCATTAAGGTGAATTACGCGCCGCTTATCGGAAAATTAGAAAGCGCTGCCAGAATGCCCCTTCCCTCGCCCCCCTAGCCTTGTACACCTTCATCTTATACCGCATCTTTGGATCGTGTGTGGGACATGGGAAAGCGAAGGTGAAAGAGGCCCCATGTGAGGCCCATGTTGTTTTAATCTGTTACGGCGACCTTTCGACCGCTTTCAAAAATTTCTTTATAAATTTTCAAATAAATTAATGTTATTAGCCAACGGGTCAGTCAGTGCCTTTTAATGAGTTGAATTAATTGATTATAAAAACGGCAATTCAATCAAAATTTTTCTTCATCCGTTAAACGTCGTATTCTTCTTTAAGTTATAAAAGTTTACACCTTCTTTACCGTAGTAAAAACACACTGACGACAACATTTGCTTTTAAATTTTACGATTTTACAAAAGTTCAGAATTTAATCATTTCATGAAAAAATAATTAAACTTTAAATCCCGATCATTTAAGAGCAGGGTTAATAAAAATTTCAGTCGGGAGTAATTTTATGTCATCGGGCGAAATGATATCAATTAATGGGGATTTTTTCTGAAAGGGCCTCACCTTTTTAAATTAAAAATACAATCCATAGAAACTAAGAGAGTGGAAAAACACATATTCAAATCGTAAACGTAATTTTGATCCATTATGGGTGGGATTTAAGAGCTCTAATCAAAAGACTAAAAGACTAATTATGGGAAAGTGAAAACTCAAAAGCAACTATAGTCATTAAATTTATGCTTTTCATAATGTCCTATAATTTGTTACTCTATTTTATAAAATTACATAATCTGAAAATGTAACCATCGTATATAAAATTATAACAAACAATTTCCCTGAATAAGAATTTTACAAAAATAACATTTAATTTTGTAACAAAGAAATATAAAATAAAATATATGAGCAAAAAATTAATAAAATCCATTAATTCGAAAATGGCTTGAAGAGATCTCCCACAATTCCCTACATCTTTAAGAAGGAAGTTTGAAAACACAAGTCCAACTACAACAAAAAATACAAATATAAATATAAATTTTAAAACAAATCCAAAAATATCTTAATTCTTAACACAGCCAACATTTCATGGGAAAAAAACAATTAAATTAACGTGTAAAAATAGATTAAATTATGACTACCAAAATTACAACTACACTTTTGTCTTCGTTATAGTCGATTATAAAACTATTTTTTTTTTATAGTAACTTAATTCAAATATTTAAAATATTCGGCAGGCTATGATTAATATTAAAAATTGTAGAATTATGACTAAAGAAGTTTAATAAAATAAGGTTTTGTTGTAAAACCAAAACAAAAAACTTTTACAAAATAATATAAATAAAATAATATAATACATACACACACACTTTCCAGAGCCTGTTTATTTTTAGACAAAAGTTTTAAAATTATATTAAATTTCATAACAATAATAGGAAATATTTTTCAATTTATAAAGGTAGGTGTGTTACGTATTTGTTTTTATTTTTAGATAATTCCATTTTTTACAACAGGCCATAATTTTTAGCTTTATTCTTAGTTTTTTCTAAATTTTTCGCTTGGTATTTTTTATAAAGTCCAAATGAGACTTTTATTTATTTATCACAGCCACATCAATTCGTATAAAAATATATTTTTAAAGAAATTGCTTATGAAATTAAATTTTTAATTTAGTAATTTATACTGTGATAATTGGAAAAATATTGTGATAAAAGAATCAATTGAACAGAATAGTGTAACAATTTTTTAATGATTATTAATTATTAAATTAAAACTATGTAATTATTAACAAATTACAAGAGTACAAAAATAAACATGTAATTAATTAGAAAATTTATAAAATTTTAAAAAATTCATTTCCGAATTACTAAAACGTGTAAACGATTTCCTCTAGGAAAAGAGCACAAATCCTGTGAAATATTATTAATGGTTAGCAACCTTGTATTTTGCTGACCCAGGTTTAATAAACTTAAGTGAAAACGATTTTCTCCCGTCGTAATTCGGCCGCGATCCCTGGCGGCGGTCTGAATTCTTGTGAAACCGTAAAATTACACTTAAACGCATTACGTTCACCTCTAATTGTCATTTGCCCAGAGCCGGAACGACCATGGTAATTAATATCTGCCCATCAAATGGACGTAATGGCCACACTCAGCAGCGGGAAATTGGAACCATCCCAGCAATTATGCTAATTAACTAAAAAAAAAAAAAAAACAATCCGGCCCAAAATCAGGCAGCCATTCATCATTAATGACGGCGATGTCATCTAATAAAAATATTAAAGTGAAATGACGAAATTAATTAGGTAAATAGAAACGGGGAGGGACTCCGAGAAAGTTAATTTCTTCAAAAAGCCATGGCAACGTTGCCAGCGACTGCGACTCAACAGGAGGACCTGGAACTGGTCAATAAAAGGATAACCAACCGCCTTACTTAATGAATTAGACACTATTGCTTGACATCGTTTCATTAACTAATTTATCCTTGTATGGGCTGATCGGTAAAATGGGATTATAACACAGAAAACAGGGATCCAAGCCCCGGCTCCTGATTCCCGAATCCCAGTTCCACTCTCTCCACGGCTTCTTGCCCCATGCCCGTCGTGTTGTCGGTTACTTTGAGTGACGGAGCCGTGTGTTGCTACATCCCGGCCAGCCCGGGCAGCCAACCCAATTATACTTTGCCGGCGAGATGCCCCATTACACATGTTCTTTGATTGAATCACTGTAAGGAAGACGAAAAAGACAGTTAATCAGGACGTTCGATTCCGGTAATTGATTGGGTCTGGATTATGTTCCAGTGATAAAATTTTAATCCGAACTGATGTCATACTTCTCGAAAATGGGCTGGGCGTGGCGAAGGAAATATTGAACAATCTCCCTGAGACAATTTCGTTTTACGTCCTTTAGCGAATTTTAATAATCTTTATCCTAAGCTATAGAATCCTGTCTTCGCTAATCCACGTAGGCACTAAAAAAAAAAAGCTGAAGGGGATATACAAAAACCCTCTAAAAAATGATATCTTCCTTGAATTAATTAAATATATTTTTTCCTTTTTACTTTTTAGGTTTCCGTACCCAAAATTAATAAAAAATTTGTTTGAAAAATATTCTTAGACTTTAACTTTGATTATTCCTTCATAGTTCAAGAAATTTACCAAAGTTTCAATTTTTATCAAAGCTTTACTAAATTTTTAGTTTATTTCGTGGTTGACGAAGAACTTGATTGCAATTATTTAACTTAAAAATTCAGAAGATTTCATTTTATTTATACATAAAAAAAAATTTTCCACCTTAAAAATTGTTTCCCAACAAGAGTTGGGAATTGTAATGCTTTATAAATAATAAATAATTAGAAAAAAATAAATTACATTAATTTTAAATTCATATTTATATTATTAATTCTGTTATAAAATATGGAAATTTCGTTAATTTGACGACTTAGTCGAAATTAGAAAGGAAAAGTTCAAATTTTAAATACTGAGCTAAGCAAATGAATTGGAACAAGCTACTTTTACCTTTAATTTAATCAGAGAAAATATGAGGGATTTAATAAATCTAGACATACGAGTAAACTTTAATTTTTGTTTATGTCCAAATTTTTATATCCTAATCTTGATCCCAACTCTATCCAACTCTGTTAGCGGCTGTCTACAGTACAAAAGGCGCCATAAATTTTAATCTATCTGCTTATTTGTCAGTGTCACCATATGAATGACGAATTCTTTAGCATGCTGGTGCCATTTTACAGCCTTTAGGTCCATCGAATGAGAAAAAGCGCCTATGCAATTAGTATTACTTATTCATAGGACTTAATCAATTCTCGTCGAAGTTATTGACAAGCTACTTTCGGACACATGAAGTAATTGAAAAGCGGCTCACAAAGTGGATTTTGGCCATAAAGGAGCCAACACCACTTGGACACCCCAACGAAGTTGCCCTTTGTGCCATTGATTGATTAAAATCTACGCCCTCATAAACGGCTGTCATATCAATGAGTCATAAATAACTTTCTGCAAGCAATTATGAGCGAGCTTTGTATGCATATGAGTCCATTCGAGTCCCTGAAGCCGACAGTTCCCTGGCCAATTCCAGGCCGGCCCGTCCGGGCTCGTCCCGCTCCGCCAGGTACTTTTGCTTAATCATGCAACTAATTGACTGTATGACCATATAATTCACAATTCATTTCATTTGGCTGTGCGGCCGGCCATGCCTGCTGCAATCTGGACAGCGGTAGCGAGGGACCGGGAGCAGGACCAGGAGCGGGAACGGGAGCGGCAATGGCGGTGAACCGACCGCGATGCTCCATTTCAATATCATTACTTGATTATCGTACCAGTGCGTTTGTGGAAATTACTTTCCCGACAGGACACATTATTGTTGTCATAATTTAAGTAGCTGTTGATCGGAAAAACAATTAATTAGCGGTGACCGGGAAATGAACGAATTAACTCGATATACGCGCGTTATGGCCACAGCGGCAGATTTTTTAAGCGAACTCATTTTTTGATCGTTGATGACAACACAAAATGTTTTGGCCTTTTTCGCGGATTTTTTGTTTTTGGTCTTCTTTTTTTTTAATGTATATTCAGATATCCCATATTTTAAAATAGATATGGAATTATTTAGGGTATCTTGGTCAACATTCCTCCCTTGGACTTTTTAATTGAACACATGTCTTGCTTTTGAAAAATTATTGGTCCTAGTAATTTCAGCTGAAATATATTTAAAACTTTAATAAATGGCGGTAAACAAAACTTTGCACTATTTTGATTTGACCTATATCAGTATATTTATTTAATGATTGCAATTAGGGAAGCAATTATTGATTATTAAAAACGATGAACTTACGTTAAATTAATTTGTATAGTATTATTAATTATTTTACGCAATCAGCCGCATATGCAGTCTAATTGCTCATTAAGGATTAAATAACTAAAGCAATTCCCTGATAGTTAGTCATTAATATTTTTAACAGAATTGATGAATAACAAAATAAAAATTGTTTTTTAAATTATTGCAAAAATTTTTTAATATAAAGATATCATTTCAAAAGCTATACTAAACAAAATGTAAGGTGTACTTGATAGGATATTAATTTAAATGTTGAAAGTACCTTAAAGTCAAGATTAAGCAGAAAAATGCAGTATTAAAGGGATCAGATTGTAAAGAAGCCCAAAACCTCCGACATGATGGGCAAGTTATGCCATCATCAACTAAATTCAACAATACACTTTTACCTCAGATAATCTAAAATTTAGTCTCAAATTTTGAATAAATAAAACAGTTTATGATTTCTGTAATAATAAAAAATAATTACTAAAAACTTTATCTTTTATTCCAGTTGTGAGTATTCATAGTATTCTACTTTTCATGTAGATTATTATACTAAAAATTCATATAAATCATTTAGTGAAAGGAAAATTTTCTAAATAAATTTTTTGCTTTAAATCAATTCGAAAAAAGAGAGATCTTTTCTTCATATAGAAAGTTAAATTTATGTTTATTTTCTTGTAACTTGTACAACAACGTACAATTGTTGTACATTTTTTTTTATCAAAATGTATAACTTCAATATTTTGTTAATTTTATGTATATTTTATGTTTTTATTACACTATCTATTTTAATCATTAAAAACCCATAAGATTTTTACTATTTTTCTACTCTAGTACCATTTAAAAGAGTTAATTTTGTCTGCTAAAATTATAAAATTTAATTTTTAATATTAACCAGATTTTTAATTTACTAAAAGACAAAATCAAATGATCTTAATATTCATTGTAAAATTATGAATATTAAATTCAGTGTTTATTTTTTTCGAATAAAATTGTGTCCTATATTACACTAATTCAAATTAATAGCGACCACAAATGGATAAATATTTACATCAATTCAGGGGACCTACTTATGAAAGTAATTTCAAAAGTTAATTAAAAGCCATACGTAACTAAACACTAAAAATTGTGTATAATATAAACATAGAATAATTCACGAGTCCTACTTGATTTTACAAATTATCACATTGCCATCAGCGATGGTACAAAACAACATCAAAAATTTCTGGCACATTCCCGTAACATAAAAATCAATAATTAGAAAAGTATTTATCCACCCACCTCACGTAATATTTCAGTTTAGTCGACACCCCCCTATTTGTTAGTCATCCTGAATGGCTTATCGAATGGATTTATTGATGTGTCCAACCTCTCTTTTCATAAAACGATTTATGAGCCACATTAATGGGAGCCTATCACTTGAGATACGACCAAGTGAATGAGCTAATGAGACATTAATTAACGAATTTATCGTGTTCATCTATCGGCGAAACCATTAAGGGTTATAAAAGAGTAGTTCCAACGTTGTAATTAGTAGAGGTACCTGCCAGTAATTAGTTCACTTACGAGAATAGTCAATTAAAGGGTGAATACATTACTCATTCTTGCCCTATTTTTTTTGTTATCTATTTCTATTATAAAACGTTTCGTCAAGAACTGATTTGCATTTAAATAGACATTTTTCAATAAAATATTTCTCTTTGATTTAGTGAGTGAATAACAGAGGCAAGGAACACATAACAACGGAGTCTAATTACTTATTTCCTTACCGATTCAAGTATCTTATTTGAATCATTTACTGCAATTCTTTATCTAATCAAACTTACTTCTACTTATCAATAAAAACATGATCGATTAATAAACCCTACAGCACATTTCGACGGACAAAAATCTCAAGTCCCCTTTTTACGCGTATATTTTTTTTTAAGGAACATATCTGTCGCGTAAAAACTGGTTTGAGTGTATTTTTGACGAATTACTCTTAATAAAATATGATTATAAATCCATTTTTAAAAGAAGTCCATTTGGAAAAAAAACTTAATAACTTAAAAGTCTAGAAACTATTTTAATTTTTAATTGATCAACTTTGTTTTAGTAATTTCAATCCAAGAAAAAAAAAGACATCTTGAAGCAGTGCATTCTTTTGTTGATTTCGAAATGCAATTTCTTAAGAATATAAAAACATTATTTTCGTTTACTACTGCAACTTGGTTAAATAAACACAAAAAACAAGAAACTGAGACTTGTTCAAAGGAGTTGGATAAAAAACCCTTTAAAATTAGTACTAATATTTCAGAAAAAATATAAAAAACAAGTCCGTGAAAAATAAACTTACTCTTGCCCTTACTAAAGTAATTTTCAAAAAAATTATTTTTAAATTTTAAGTTAATGAATTCATTGAATATCAAAACAAAAATAATTTTTTTTTGAAAATTTTATAGTAGAAAAATTTCTTAAAAAGAAAATTATCAAAGAATCAATTTTTAATTTTAATTTTAAAGTGTGGTATCAAAAATATTTTCAAAATTAATGGATCGGTTGATTCGAAATTTCTCTAAGAATTTTTTTTTTTTTCCTTTTTAATTAAAAATCAAGTGCAAAAATTTTTTCAAGAGATCAAACTTGAATACTTCGAAAACACAAACTGTAACAAGTAGCTCTGTACAAATCAATGCTATGTTTTTACTTTATTTTTTGTTTTTTAATTATATCAAATTATAAGTAATCAGCAGGTGCAAAAACAACAATTTTTATTTGTTTTTGTATTCGTTCCGAAGTGACACGTGACACATGCACATGCCTATCAATTTCATAATCACAGTATTGTTGGTGTAATTGAGTGTACAACTGAACTGAGGTAGTGGAAAAATAAATGAATAGGACATCTACGGGTTTAGTAGGTTTTGTTGTTGTAACACTTTTAACAGAAAAGCGGGTTGCCTTTTCTAGAAATTCCGAAGGCATTTTTACAGATTTAAAATTACTTTGCATTGTGTTTGAAGATGTATTGTATTTTTATAAATATACCTGGACACCTTTCAAAGCATCAAAAATTCTGTTTATATGGGAAGTTACATGATTGATGCTGGTTTAGGAATTTTAGGTTTTCAAAAAGCCCCTCAAAATGATACAAAATAAGATAAGAAAAGAAAAAATTTTCTATCCGTGAACCTAACCCAGTTACAAGAATAAAAGACGTAAGATAAAAAAAAGAAAGTCTTCGTTCACTGGACGTTGTCGTATAATCGTAAATGGCAAATAATGTTAATGTTCGCTCATTACCGTCCGATTCTTCGTCGTCGTTGGCGGCCACCGATAGTTGGCTTATCGCTAGTTTTAAAATTGATGGCCCAACCGGCAAATAGTTGTGCTATTTAATCTGCCAGAGCAAATTGATACAAGTCTTCACTCGGTACACAGAAAGAGGGATTATTGATCCACTTAGGATGAGTAGAATTTTAGTCAATTAAATCCTTGTCTGCTCTGTTTAGTAGACTCTTACATCCCAGTGATCACGTAATAGTGGCATCCATGATAGGATTTCGGGATGGGTTACAGATGGCCCGCTTTAGAACGTAAATGGACTAAATAGTACATCCCCCTTATGCGCAATGCCATAGTTTGAAGTCCAGCACTCCTTAGTTCTTATTCAACCGATTCGGAGGCGGACTGAGGAGATGTTAATCGTGATCCGGCGGACACTAAGTGAAGTCAATTAATATTAATCGAAAGGCTAAACTGGGCAACTGGACTAAGTGGAACAAAGCGTTGCTAGACGGAGAGTTCGAACAAGAAACCTCCCGGGGCTGGAAGCAGCAGCACCAGCGATTATACCGTTAAGGAAAAACGCGGCCAAATATCGTGTTGCGAAGATCTGCGCGGCGGATAGTCAACAACATCATTTAACAAATCTTAATTAAAATTAATAGCATCATTACAAGTGAATAGCTGATTGAGGTATTCCCGCACTCTTTCGGCCGGGGGGAATTCCGGGATTCTCACAGGCAGATTTCCATACGTGCAATTGAGGGGGTGAGACAGAGGTGAGAGCTGATATGCGTTGACAGACCTGAAGGAAGAGCAACAGCAGCGGCAGCAGCAGCATGACTCTTCAGGTAGAAACCAGTTCCACGTACCTCCGTCCTTATCGAAGGTACTTGTGACCGAACAATGCCAACGTCGGTGGTTCCAGGTCCCACCAACACACCGCCCCCTGACGGACCTCTGAATAGCGAAAAGCACTTGACAAGCGCACGTACCACACACAGCTGCTGGTACTGTGACATCAAAGGCTTAGCCCCATGTACTCCCTCAATCGATACCGGCAATTATAGGCGATATTTTATTGAACGTCTGATAAATTTTTAACAGTGGGACCACTCTACTTCTCTTCAGAACGCTTCCCATCGCTGACGATCCATTGAGCTGAGCTGAGCTCTATCAGCTGCAGCAGGAGCAGTATTCCTGCTAATTGAATGCCCAAGTGTTCCTTGTTCAATTCGATACCCGCTATTTAGCTCTAAATTAGGGCTATTATTTTTTAATTGCAAAAATTATATACGCTGAAAAGAGTGATAAATTTCCCGGACACATCAGCGCAAGATACCGATAGCAAATCGCGCGATGCACTCGAATTAGCGACGAACCGTGTGAAAATATTTCAGTCTGTAGAGATTAAGGTGGGCACGGAGGTTGCTCCAACAGCTATACATCCTGTCCTGTCATGTCTCCCTCCCCCCTCCCACCGCCAATTCCCCGCACGATTAGATTAATATTCCCCCGCAGTGAATTAATGAGCAATTTATTATCAAGGTGCGAACATCACATTACCTGCTAAATGAACTGCAATCGGGCAAAGAACGAACGTTGCTGATATACTCTGAGAATATCGAGCTTTTGTTTTCGATGCCCCGTTCAAGCCATGCACAGCACTTCTGGAGCAGGGCTCGTGTCTTGGGTTACCATTTTTAAAATTAGCACATTAATCTTGCATGTAATGCGATATCTTTGCGATTCAGTCAACTACATAAATATAATTATCCACTTAACAGGAGTTCCTTTCATCACATTCGTAATCATTTTGTCTCTTCCTTATGGACTTTTGTGAAAGCGTAAATCTTATGGGATCGACGTTCTATCAAAATCTTCTGATCTTTTATTTTTAAAGTATTGATCTATAAATGGGATATTTTTATTATAAGTAAGAAAAAAATAAACTAAATTCTTATTTGATAAGTGATTCTGATATTTAAATACGAGAAATTGGTCAATCGAAAAAAAAAAATTAAAAACAAAAAACAACGACTTTTATTCAGTTAAGTATTTAATTAAAAAATTTAAAAGTTGGCGACCAATTAAAGCACTGAAAATTTTATTTTTTACAATATTAATTTTTTATAATACAAGTTAGAAAAAGGTTTAAATTAATAGAACAGTTTTATTAGTTTCTCTATAGCGTGTATAAATTGAAATATATTTTTTTAGAAAAAACGTAAGAAAAGTTTAAGAAGGAACTGCTGTGTCGTACCTCTAAATCGAAAATGACATGAAATTCCATCAAAAAATTTTGGCACACAATTTTTAAAAGTCCATTTCTCCCAAAAACTAAAAACAAAGTCTTTAAAACTACAAATTAGTAAGGGCCTTTTAACAAAAATATTTAAAAAATTAAAACTTCTTTCCTTTTTCAAAACCACTGGTCTAAAAAAGTCTATAATATTTGTTATAGTTTAATTTTGCATTCTAAAGGTGGTATCTAGTCACAATGGCATCTGGACAGTAATGGACGCTTTATATTTCTGTAAACATACTCAAAGTGCTGCAGCTTTTAAAAAGGTAGCATTTCTCAAGTGATTTAAGTACGATTATTTATTATATTTTAATTTCTATCAAGTGATAAACAATTTCAATTTATTACACTGTTCTACTTTACTAATTTCGGTCAATTTATTTTTATTTATTTTTTATATTTTCTAAAATACTATTACGTACTTTATGAGTAGTTTTATAAACGTAAATTTTAAAAATTTCATTTCAAATAAACCTCTTTAATTTTTCAGGTTTCCATTTTTCTTTTGTAAATCTGATACATTTGCTTAATACACTTGAACAATTGAAGACCTTATTTTATTTAACAATGTCATATCTAATAAAAAAATAAACTTATTTCAATAAGATATTAAAACAAATAGAATTATTAAATTGTTTGTTTTATTTCACTTTTATGTAGAAAATATTAAAATATTATTGAATTTCCTGATGAGCCTCGGAGCGACTCCATGTTAAATCGCCCTTCAAGTAGCCAGAATTGATCTCATCGAGTACATTTGGATTTCAAATGAAAGTCAACTGAATTAATTTTGTATGCCCGGAATCGGAACTAAGCTGTAATACACGTTCGAAACAATTGACGATGGTCAAGTTTAAATAATAGCTCATGGCATTTTATTCGATATTCTGAAAATGGTGCAAATTCCAACTGGAATAATTATTTAAATTTGTAAATAGTAATGTTTAGGTTATCCTTTTACTTATGAAGAATTCATAAGAATGGCTACTTTGTAATACTGCGAACTTGTATTCAATGTGAAAACAATTTGAACGATATACTTCAATAGACGGCGAAAAGAACTACTATATTCTAAAATTAGTGTTTCATTATATTATATTAGCAATTTTAGATACCCGGAAGTAATTAAAATTAATCAGAAACATCCATAGAATGTTTCGAGTACTTGAATTGACTACTTAAAATGAAGATGTGCTCATATACTACTGGGAAGCTAGATCTGACTGTTTGGAGCTTTTAAGTGGAGTAGTTGCATTAAATAAGTACATAGATCTCACTGGGTTTCTCGCTTGTCAGTAAATCCATAGAATGACGTCAGCGGCGGCCAACTATAGATCGCTAGGTCTAATTGAGTTTTCATTTTAATCAGCCGATTATGATTGACCAAGAAAACCTGGAATCACCTTAAATACCTTGTTGATTTTAATAAGCGTGTTCTGAGCAATAGGCTTTATAATTGTCGATATCATTCCTTAGTTTTATTAAGTAAAATGAAAAGCAATTTGTAATATTTAACATATCAAAAAAGTGAATACTTGTCTAAAACCCCTAAACAAAGATAAACATGCTTGTTCCCTACTATCAAATGAATTTTTAAGATAATTTCAAATATAAAGTCTATCTCTCGCTCTATTTGTAACCAATTTTCGGGAAATCTGTTTATTACGCCAAATTGTTTGGTATTTATTAGACAAGATAAAGTTTTAAGAAATGTAATAAAAAATTTGGCAAAAATTATGACAATAAAGAATCAAGAGAGCCAAGATATTTGGAAGCAGTTCAAACATTTAGACACCTCCCTTTCCTCCTTAAGTTCGATATAACCTAAATGTACTCATTTTATTCTTATTATACACACATTCCTTGGCAATCTCGATTTTTTTATACTTATTAAATATTTTTAATTTATTTTATTTTTGTAGAGATTCCCACCAGCATAAACAAGTTTGGCGACGAGAAGGGAATCCACGGACATCCAGAAAGAGAGTCGGGAGCAACAAGTGATTTCATGAAGCGGATTATTATTACCCCCAATTTGCGCCGTTGTTGGCTCTTGTGTTTTTGCTTCCCTTCAAAATTCTCCTGTAAATTGAAACTGAGTACCGGCACGGAGAAGGTCCCTCCAGTCCCCACCGATCCGGGTGCTCCTTCATCTGGCGTCGCGTCGTAGTCGTCGTCATCGTCTCCCAAAAAATACTTGGGATACTTGCACAACGAGCCCAGGGAACCCCATGGAAGAGCTGACTTGAGCACACCGCACTGATGGTGGCGCTGTTGTCGGCCAGGACGTTCCGCCACCCCCTCCATCCTTGCACACATACACAATAAAACGTTCGTTTGTCTCGGAACTTAATTAAAAGAAATGGCAAACACAAGATTTTAATTAAATTTAATCGCGGCCATTAATTTCATGTTTTATTGCGTTCCATTCTGTATAAAGGCTGTGTGCCTTCCACCCTTCTTCTGTCTGTCATAGACGAACGAGCCGGCGAGCGGCCCCGGAGCCCTAAAGGACATTTAGGGAGGTGCGGTGCAGGCTTTATGCTAATTACGGTGATAAGGAGGAAGGGAAATGAGCTAATTTTATATACGCGTATCGAACAATTAATTTATCCGCCCCGCTTGCACCGCTCAGCCCGTTCGCCGGGCTGTTCGCCACCGCTCGCCGACGTTCGCCACGGCTGGTGCTGTGTCAGCGCGGGCATTAGCAATTGGCGTCTCACTCTGAATAATGAGAAAATATTAAAGTTCTTGGCCCGTTCTTTATTCGGGCGTAAAAACTAGGAAGGATCCGCCCCCGTTCCGGGACCAGCTATCGACGACTGTTAGCTGCAAATTGGCTTGACCTTTATTACGCAATTAATTTATATGAAAGTTTATTTGATAATTTCTTTTTGTGACCCAGCTTAGAGAAGATCTGTCGTAAAACTGTCTCCTACACTCAGGAAAGTAAAAGTTTGAAAGAAAGAAAAAAAGAGTTTAACATTTAAAGGTTTCACTCTTTAATAAATGTTGAAATATGCGTAATTTAATGATTTAATTAATTAATTTTAGTTCCAGGGTCTAAGATAGATGCAGTGATATAATAAAATCTTCCTAGGAATGCCATACACGGCGTTCTTCATTAAACAAATTAATTAATTTACTTTTAATGTCGCATTCCTCATGGCCATCAGACATCAGAGACTGCGTGTGGAAAGCGGACGGGAAGAAAATGTAATATGAGTCTGAGTCGCACCAGGTATTGAAGGTTCTTGTTTTATGAGGTACTTCTAAACCTGTAAGATTATCCATTTGGCGATTTCCAATAATACGTCTATACAAAAAAGGCCATTCGATTTTAAATTAAGTAAATCCCTTAAGTAATCCGATTTCAATGCCGAGAATTTTTTTATTTCAGAATAATCAGTTAATTGGATTCTTACAAATTCGTGTGTATTATTACAATTCACTTAAACTCTGTTTTTCGGCATGAATTCCCAAGATGTAAAATGTTGTAGACTTCATAACGAACCTTTCCAAAAATCGCTTTTATATCGCAAAATCTTAATTAACATTTTATTTTATGTTCTGCAAAATCATTTCTTGTTGTACCCGAAGAATTATACTTTTTTTTTCATCTATACTATAAAAATTTAAGAATTATAAAATCTATAGGAATTGTAAATGTAATTTGGAAAAATAAGCATTTAATAAAACAAAATCTTGCTTTTATAATTAATTTAATGAAAGTTATTAAAAATAAAATACTGGTCCAAGTTTTTCATACCATCAAATAAAAAAAATTATTTGAGTAATTGTAAATCTTTTCTTAGATTAAACAAAAGTATATTTCCCTCTGTAACATTTAAAACATAACGAAAACTATCATACAACTTATTAGTTACTCATTTCGCTCTTTTACTTGAAAAGCAATTGTTTAAATACGTCACAAAATTTCAAATTATATTATGCTTTTATTACTTTCACATCAAATAAAAAGTATATACCTTATAAACTTAGAAAATACAAGACTATAAATGATTCTTGAAAAAACAATTATTTTTACTATGTCATACTCGATATAATTTAGCTTACGAAACAAACACTTTAATATTGATTGATAATAAAACAAAAACTAAAATTTTTTAATATTCTGATAGCACCACAGACGGAGGGGAATCAATCGGTTCAAAAATATGCTTCTTTAATAAGAACTTCATAATCTAATTTAAAAGGTAAGAAAGGCTGCTAAAAAAAGAAATATTGTTATCTTTTAATCAAAATTCAGTACCACATTCTCCAATATTGAAGGCGCCGAAAACAAAAAAAAAAACAATTTTTAAAGTCTATCTCTTTGTTCAATCATAACTACAGAATTAGAAAGTGCTCTTCGAATTTTCACTACTATATAACTTAATTATCTAAAACTAAACTGAAGCAGGTGTCGCCTTCTTGAAGGTAAAATCAGCTATTGTAATCTAACCCTTCCGGTTACAATATAAAGACAGATGGGTAATCTAGAGAACCATCCCACTTACAGACCCTACCTTTTAGTAGCGAACACCACAAAAGTTCTAGTCACGTTAAGTATTCCAATACGTAAAATATGGAAAGCGCTTTTCTCATTTCATTATAGAGATATTATTAAAATTTTGAAATTCGTAGCATTCCTCGCCTAAAAGTTATTTGAACTCAATAAAGCGCACTCCTTTTTCCTCATGTGTTATTCAATCCTCTTCTACAAATTCTGTGGGTAATTAGTGCATAAAGCCTCCACACGTGCACTACACTTCACCAGTCCTGCATTCGATAGACAACGACGATTCACAGGCTCACACCCCGTCCATTTATTCCTTGTTCGCAATAAGCGTACACCTTTTTACCTCCTGGGCAACTAACACCAACAAAATATGATAAATTTCTCGACAATAAATTACTTAGTGCCCACAAACTCTAAACCACCTTTTAATTAGAGTAAAATCTTGTCGGAGATAATGAACTTAAATTCTCATGATGAACAATATTCCTTCGGTAAACACACAACCCTACGGACCAGACAGACACAAATGCACAAACTTACCCCCTGTACATACACCTAGAGTGCTGTCGAGAATTGGGACAGGACCGACCCCTATAACCAACCGATGGCAACGGAAGGAAAACTTCATGCCACCCTCATATTTAGTTTTCACTTAAGATTTTCTCGCCGAACTAAGTGGAGGTGTGTGTCCGTATTTCGAATAGAATAAAAGTTTCCCGGAGTACACATCCACAGCGAACAGCCGGCGCACTCCCAATCCCAGGCATGGGCATGACGATGGGATAAAAGGAATTTCAATATTGGGAAAGAGCCTCATTATCTAGTGTTTCATCGATGCTAGTTTAACACGTCGAGATTCTTCTGGTATGGATATGGAAGACACCTTTTTGATTATGCTGCAGATAAGTTGCGACCCACTGGCTGCTACCCAACTAGACTAATCTATGGCCATGAAAATCTATAGCTAGGCAATCTAACATTGTAGTTGTCTTTTTGGTAATATACATAGAACGAATTATGTTCTATTGAAGAGAAAAACAAAAAACGAATCTAGTTCAATATAAAATAATCTTAACAAACCCGAAAGCTGTGTCAAAGACTAAATAATTTAATAGTGAAAAATTGGATCGAAATCTTCTCTGTCGTTCTTTAGATTAGTCTGAAGCCATAAATAGAGACTACCTACTATGTCTTCATTAAATTTAAAATAAGGAAGCAAGAATCTTATTATGTTTTTTTTTTTTCTCATAACAAACGGAAATTTAAGCAATTATGAGAAGATCGATTTTTATTTTTTTTGCTTTAAAAATAGCCGCAAACCTTAAAACCTGCTTACAAAAAGTCCTCCGTTCGAAGTTAGAATTTTCAAAACAGTGTACACGGCATTTTAGATTCTAATTGCCATACTAAGAAAAAACATATGTCGAAGGCCCTTTTTGTTGTTAACGAGGTATTTAAAAATATCTAAATACTAAATTGGCCCGATTAAACTCCCACAAATATTTCAACTTTCTTTTATCAGTAGAATAAAAACTTCCAAAAGTTCACTTGTTAATTTAAAAAAAAAAAAAAATGCAAATGTATGTACCTTTTCATCATAGGAGGCAGGTATTATATAGCTTTTTACTTACACACATATTTTTATTAAACAAAAACTTATAAACCAAAGGGAATATAAAATTTCATTAATCATCAAACAAATTCAAATAATTTTATTAATAATTTCTAGATGATTTAGATCATTTCAAATAGATTTACATATTTTTTCTGATATTATCACTTTTTATACTTTAATAAAACCGAGTTGGTATAAATCCTATAGTCTCATAATCCTATACAAAAAGGTAAATTACAAAAAAAAAAATCTCTAAAGAAAAATTTCCTATGCGAAAAATTACTTTACTATTTTTATATGACTCTATAAAATGTGAGAAAATTCGCTTACAGATCTTTTATAATTTATAAGTAAAAATAAATTTAGGTAGAAACTTTTTTTTTTTTTTTAAATTAATTAGTTAATTTAAGAAACCCAGGGTTTATTTTATTTTATTATTTTATTACAAAATTGACTTAAATAGTAAAAGAATAAAAATATAAAATTTATTTTATGAAAAAAATCTAAAAATATTTTCCTGTTTTTAGATTCAACTGCGTAAATAATATTTAAGGTGATAATTAAAAATAAATAAAATTTATGGATTATATGTAGATATTAAATTAATTAATCTGGCAGGGTCTAACAATGAAAATTACGTAAGACCCATGCAATGTTAAGCAAAAACGTGATAGCATGTATTTTTAGTTAATTTATGAACAATATGAAAATAGCACTTTATAAACCAATATAAAAAATAACAAATCAATAAACAAATGCCCTATTACCTGTCCTGGCCACCTCAGCTGCCTAGTTGCAAGGATTGGGGATTCGGTTCGAAAGTATTGTGTATATGATTGAAATACAAGCATAATGGGAATCGTTTCGTGCTTATAAAAGTCTGGGATTCGGATTATTGTTCGTTTTATTGTAGTACTATGTGTCATAATAAAACAGTAAGGTGTAATTGGCCAAATCCAATCTAACACCTTTTGTCTTGTGCTGATAATAAATGAAGATAATTTACACTATTTAACATTTTCAACCCTGTTTCCATAGTCTTAGATATTTAATTTACTTTGAATCTTCAAAGTGCTCATATGTCCTTAAACTGAGTTACAAAAAATTATTCATGAAAAGTTCTTTTATAAGATATGGGTCAAATATTTTAAAGAGGAACGAGAAATGTTCAATTCATGTCTAAATTACATTCCCCTAAGGAAGATGAGTGAAGCTTTCAAGTAAGCCACTTTCACGTGAGAAGCATTCACGTTGCACTTTAATAAAAATCCACCATTAAAAGGAATGCATGGGTGCGCGTAAAAAGAGACCAAAAATGCATAGTAGTACGATTTCAGTACGGGCTCCAAGTGCTCTGCTACTGCCATAGGGTTCGAAACTTTTGTGCAAAGATAAATCACAAAACTTCCCCTATGTCCTATTTCCCAGAACATTCGCCCTGACAAGCACCTGGTGCCTACTGAGCTCCAGCCCGAAGGTACCGTGTGATTGAGCCCCTATGGACGGACTGTCACCTGGACGGGACACCGTAGTGTTCAACCAGCCAGCTCAGTAGTCCACCACCAAGGCAGTGATTTCACTTTCACTATGAAACCCGATTAAAAAGAAATAGAACCACGCAATACCCTCTGAAACAAATAAAGATAACCTTACAGTGCACCTTTTCCCCTTCGACAACCACATACAGCCCGGACAGCGTACCTACCTACGGGAGAGAACACGAAAAGGTATCAGGAACGGTAGCAGGCAACATTGCGCGCCATTGTCATTGGGGAAACGGGAAAGGCACCCACAAACACTCGTCGGTAGGGTCAGCGAACAGCACAATGCCGGATGGGAGACCTCGTCGTAGGGATTGTGTAATTGAGGACTTGACCAAATAATTTGAGTTCATCAATTTTGCACGACTCGGTTCCTCTTTGCTTCCGGCCCCCCGCGCAGAGTCCACAGGTAAGGAATAATTTCAGCAGTTAACTTCTTGTCAGATACTTCATTTGGTAGACTGGACTTTTTCTTCCCTTGTTTGCTAACCTCCAGCTCAAGGGCTGGCAACTTTTCCTAGGGCTGGCACCATTCATGGGTATCCTGGAAAATGTTAATTGCAAACGAAATTTATTGAGATGAACTGCAAATGAAGTCGAACTGAGCTCTATGTGTGTCGTAGGGTTTTTTTTTTATATAAGAAGCATTCTAAGTTAATGAAAACGCTAACCAATATAAAGATGCTATTCTAATTCTGAAATGAACGCCCTTATTGTAGCATTTAATATTTGGATCCCAACAAGTTTGATGTTATTAGATTTATTATGTTTTTAATATCCATAATCACTTGAAAACCATCTTTATCTATACCAATCGTCCTCGTTTCTTTGCACTTTCAAGCCTGTCTTTAAATTACTGAAGTGATAAGTATGATCTAAGTACACTTAAGTGTACACCAATTTATAGAAAACAAAACAACAAAGGCAATACAAAATTTTTACTAAATATTAGTAAAAATGAACTTAATTTCTAACTAATCCATGCATGCTATCATAGTCGACAAGGAAGACTACCTATACTTGTTCGACCCCTCTAAGAGTGATGGAACCAACTGGGGGAACTGTTTCTAAAAATGGCACAAGAATATATTGGAAAAATACCATCTTCATAGCCCTAGAGATAAAAGTACAGGGATAAATATTAAAAGATTATTAACTTCGGAACAACGTCCCTTGGATTTATCCATACGAGGCAGTCCCGAAGAAATTAGAATTTGTTTGCAGACACGCGACTAATCCGACACACTCTGAATCGAACTGAACTCTGCCTCAGTGGAAATCTCATACCCTAGCAAATCGATTTCCTGGACTGAGTTAAAAAAAACACCTCCTTTCTTTATTTGCAGCCTATTTAAATAGATGACTATTGTTACTGATTTTTAATGATCCTTTGATTTAGTGCAGTAAACAAACTCTAGCCATGATTTGTGTTATTTTTAATCTTTTTATATGCACCAGTTTAGTAATAAAATCGGAATTTAACATTTTTTAAATTTGCTTTAACATTTAAAGTCTCTAAATTAAAAAAAAAAAATTACAAACTCTAAATGATAAATCATTGGCAGTCTTGGTAATTATAAAATTAATCAAAAAAATTATTGAATGTTTATTTTTAAATAATATGTCTATTGTTAAAAAACCTTTTATAATCGGAGCTGTAAAAATAAAAAGTAGTCAACAAATTAAAGATCTGAAATCCGAAAAACTATAAAAATCACGATCTGCATTATAAAAAAATAGTGACCGTGTAACGCTAAAACTGAATCAAATCGAGTTAAGTGCAAGTCGATTCAAACCGAGCCAAATCGAAACGAGCCCGTTTAAAGTTTTTCGACATTTGAAAAGTTATAGGTAATCTTTTTATGTTGTATACAATTTAACTTGTATTTGTGTTTTCCAAACCTAATTTTTCAATAAACATAATACACATTAAATTGAATAGATCTAATTTCGCCAATTTCTTAATTTTCGACATCCACGCGTCTCTGTAATAAATGGTGTTCCCTTTAACCTTCTATTACTTGGCACAAAATTCCCTTTCTAGGATCACAAGCAGGATAAAGCGTAGTAAGTCATTGAAATGACTATTCTTAATTAGATCGATGTAATTAATTCGGTTCAATTTACTTTTCTTCTATTTT
This sequence comes from Proctacanthus coquilletti, assembly GCA_001932985.1. Classification (NCBI taxonomy): domain Eukaryota; kingdom Metazoa; phylum Arthropoda; class Insecta; order Diptera; family Asilidae; genus Proctacanthus; species Proctacanthus coquilletti. Next base: position 298,010 of record MNCL01000053.1, on the reverse strand, counting down.
ACCATAGAAACTCGATAGGTATTCTTGTAAAAATTGAAATTGAAACATAGTTAATACAATTTTGTGTCCAATTACTTCCCTTTGGGTTGGAGGGTAAAGGAACTCTCTCTTGGGCGACACCAATCTCTTCAATTCCTTCTAATTAATTTTAATTACAAGCTCCCAATATTTATTGGTGTGATATTTTCCGAGATCAACAGTCGCGCCGTCCGCGTCACCGTATAGCCCCAATTTTCAAATTCGTTGGCTTCAATTGTGTAAATTTTGGGTCCGATGCTATTACGAACAAAGCCGGGGAGCTTTGTGACGAAAATAATTCGATATTATTAGGTCTCTTTTAATTGAATGAGAAATTACAACATTAGCAAGATGGCTTTCGCCAAAGCGGCGGCAACAACAGCGGCTGAAATTTGCGCGGCTTAAGCCGCTATCGAGGGCCCCCCCAATTGAAGTCTGGTACTGGGGCTCAGCGAGTCGGAGTCACCTCTAACAAATGAACGAAACTCTTTAAATTAATGATCGCAATCATAGACGTATCTGCGGTACAAATTCGGGACATTCGCAATTTATTTCAAAATAAACTCGAGGCTCATGGTTTGTTAACAGTTGAGGGCTAATGGTCGAAATTAATTAAAACTTTCCCAACTAATTAATCGGAGCGAGCAAAAAGAAGTTTCGCCCACATTAATTGCATTTATTCACGGATTTGACTCAGCTCCGTGCTGGGAGGCACCGAGCTGAGAAGTGTATGTAGCAGCAGTGCTGACTACTCCCGGTTCCCTCTATCCGGGGAAAGGGACATGGTGCGGACGGGATTGGGTCGTTTGGTATGGGATTTAATAAGAAAATGGGGGATGGTTTGCCCAACAAGACAGAGGGATATGGCGATGCCATGAAGTAAGACGAAATTTTTAATTAGACGCCCGTCGTATGTTGGTTAGAGTCGACGAAGACCGCCCTATCGCTCGCTAGCCGTACTTAGCATGGCTAATGTTGGGCGAACGCAATTATGGCGGAAAAATGCCTGTAAAATTATTTTGAAGCAGTTGAATTGCGCTAACTAGATTTAATTGAAAGTTTTAGGCCTTGCTGCTTGTACTTTACTGTGCGCGAAATTGGACGGGCGAAAGGAAACTTTAAAAATAATGGCGTCAAGAGATGCTGATAATAACTCTACGTGCTGCTGGTGAGTAGGAGAGGAGCTTAACATCGATTTCACGCTTTATGTAATTTTACATGGCGAACACTTTCGTTATGTGAATGCACCTAGACGGCTTGCGTTTCTTTAATTAGTTAATTAGTTCTTTCAGGTTCAGTGGATTTATTACTTTCTCAATTACATAACTTGGGCAAAATCGTTTTACTCGATCTTTTCTTTTTTATCTTAATGAGGTATTCTCTACATAGGCCTTAGAAACCTATTACTTTGAGCTGATTCAAGCAATTTAAAATTTCTTAAAAGTTTAGTTACTGAGGCACATGAAGCAGTAAGTTTTCTTAGTCTATTGTGATCAATACTGCTATAGTAAATCTATGTATTAGCGTCTATTTATTCCTCTGTAAATTGAAAATGTGGTTATAGATTTTTACAAATTTATTAATTTATTGCTCTACTTAAGTTTTCCTGATTTTGATTAAAAAGTAAAAATTGTTTTCATGTGTTAAAATATTCTGAACAATTAACCACTATTTAATCTGTAGACTTAGTCTCATCAAAATCTAAAGACCTTTCTATTAGGCACGAAATTGGGTTCACCTAAATCCATAGACACAATAAACATTTTGGAACTTTTTGCTTTATTATTTTATGTATAGAGTTTAGTACTCTTTCTTACTGGACAAAAATCTGTAATTTATTCTATAGATTATAGATTATAGTATAGCCTTCTACTTCTAGTAACATTTAAAAATACCTGATCGAATATGTCAACGATTGTGCTATGTTTAGTATCAAATCAATATTTTTAGCTTGTGTGATTGTTCTTTCTAATTTTAAAAGTCTTATATTTTGGCTTGATTTACTTCCTTTAGAAAGGATACACTACTCTTTCAAAATCAGGAAAAGCATTGAACGAACGTAAATATTCAATAAAAATTTTTAAAGTTTGCCACAGTAACATAAGCATCTCAAGCATTGTAAATATTGGACACGTTATCTACCATTTCAACAGAATGCTTTCTATAGAGAAACTACTAAATGAAAGATCTTTTAAAGAGTATGTAATTCCAATTCCATCTAAAAAATTATATTTTATAATCATACATCATTTTCTTAATTTACTAATAGATAACTTCTTGGTGACTGTACTTCAAAGATTTTAGTTAAAATAAAATCATTTTACCTCTGTCGTATTAATTTAATTATTTTGGTCTTCTTTTTATTTTTTTCCTAAATAAACCTTGCTTTCTTATTTCAATGACTCATTTCCTGATACCCACAAAAGTCTCTTACAGGTACATCGAGTGATTTTATTAAAAATTTATTCAAAATTAAAAAGTTTTGTAATATTCACCGAAATACATTTAAATCGTAAAAACTACATTTTACAACTTACCTGCATACAAAGTAACCAAGCAAATTTTAATTCCAGAATTACCGTCGGTCCAAGAAATTAATGATTCATTATTTCATACCTGTGTCAATTAGGCCACCTTTAATATTTTGTGTGCAGAACATAGCTTATAAGATTATTACTTTGCATATGTCAACGAATCGCTTAATTCCCATTGTGCCCTCAAAGTAATGAGTGGCTTAAGGGAGGGCATTAGTATCAATTAATGTCCCATGTAACTTCGAGCAGATGTTTTCGCGTATTCGTTGTTTACTCCACAAAAATTGTGATAGGGAGCAGATGTTGCTTGCAGGTAAGGGTATCTGGAGGCTCTGGTACAAGCAGGTAGGTACCCCGTATACACAACTTTTAAGGCCAGACACCGCCGCCACCAGATATTCGTGCCCGGAGGAACGGACGCGATGCATTTCCTTCCTATATATGTTATTACCGTAGCTCGTGAAAGGCTTTTATAGCCGCCGGTAACTAACCGCACCTACTGCATACAAAAGACACTTTAAATGGGCCAATTTATGAATTGACACATGTAGATTGCACGTTCAATAGGTCGCGTCAAATTGCAATTTGTCGATTCGCAGAATGTTTTTGGAGCCTGGCGCTACTGCTGTTGTACGGGAGCACGGAATATTGGGCGTGTATCATACAGGCGTACATACATGACTGTATCCCTATATGAAAACACATATGGCTACACAGGGTGAGGGGGATATAAATCGCAGTCTCGGCGCAGAGACTTCAGCGGGTATATCTTGTGGTGTATGACTGTATCTTGTTCGTCATACCTCATACAAGAGTGGAAATATGTTTTACAAAACACGCACGAAATATACCATCAATTGTCCTCATTACGACCCTATTCATGGCATATCCAGGCGGTTGTGCCAATTGAAGAAACCCTAGCTCTTGTCCTATCCTATCACCAGCGCTCCACTAGTGTTCTCCTCATTCTGTTTCCGTCCGCCCGATACCACCACCACCACCACCAATGTTCCTTCCTGATGAATCCACCATGGATGGCAGCGGAATCACCTTTACGTTGTACAAGCACGAAACATATGTAGCAGACACATATGAGATATGTGGCAGCACATATCGTCATACTATCCAAAAGAAAGTTAAAAATCTTTCAAATGTCCCTACGTTTTGGGCAGCTATCTGCGGGCGGGGGATATTAAAGCTCTTTCATCGTGGTACATCGTGAACGCATTGTCTTGATGTGTTTTTAATCAAATTTCGAGCCTTTTACGAGGACCCAATTAGGCTAAGAGAGCTCCATTCAATTAGTTTATCTCCCCGGCAACACCTTTCAGAAGAGCCCGGCTGTCTTCGGAACGGGTTCTTTTCTTCTTGTTTCCTTTTTTATCAGCACGACGACTCATTCCTCTCACCTGGAGCAGGGTTCAGTTCGGTTCGTGTTAACTCAGATTAACACGAGCCAAAGGGACGTTTTTAAAGACGGATGCAGTTTGATTTACACTCCAGGAAGATATGTTTGACTTATATCTCCAGTCTCCAGTACTACCGGGAGTCTGGGTTTCGCCTTTGCCGTAGTTGAGCTATAGATAAGATACATGTCCAGGGAATTTATATGCTAACAAGTCGTGGGAGTTTTTGAATTCATATTACACTACAGCCAATAATTTTCAACAACTGCTAGTTTAATGAATAAATAAGTTGTGAGCAGTTTTATTTTCCCATAAATAAAATTGGAAGAATTGAGTTAAGACAATTATTTTTAAAGATTTCGAATGAGAATTATAAATATTGTCTTCAAGCCTGGCTATAATATTAAACACTAATATAAAAACTCAGTGAACCATGCGTTTATACAATAGAAATCCCATCAAATTTGTAAATATTAAATAACTTTTCCCCACATTTTTCAAGTTCAGTCTTTTAATTCATAAATAAAATAGCGAAAACTAAGTTTTTTTTCTTCAGAAATAAAGGCCTTATTAAGTTATACTCTTTTAATTTTTGTATAAAGAATTGGAAATAAAAATTTTCTTCTTAAATATATAGGTAAGTGTTTCCTTTTTTAATTTTTATTTTTTATATTGTGACTTTTTTTTAATTATACACGAAATTTGGAATACGAAATATTCCAAGCCATAAAAAATACACACAGGGAATTCTCAAATTTAAAAAACAGAATTCACGATTCATGATTAAAATTTACTCATTTTTCTATGAAAATTTACTCTCACATAAAAATCATAAAATTATATAACATTTTGATATCAGAACTTCAAGAGATTTTAGTTGACACCATTTGGAAAGTTTAGCGTTTTTAGTTTGTGTGTCTTAGGAAATTTTGAGGATCGCCGACCAGCAAAAGTTCCTCAACAGGGCTTCTATTTTACCTAGAAACTCTAAAAATTCTTCTATTTTATTTATTGCTTTCATTTATAAATTTTTGCTCAAAGTAAATGCGGTATTTTGATTTTAGTGAAAACTACTTATTTTTAAATATCCAACAAAAAAAACGTTTTAAAGTTGAAATTATTATTGGAATATTATTGAAGTGCCTTTACCTGCGGTAAATGAAAAAGTTGCAGTACACGAAAATTATTCCTTTTTGATGTATTAATTATAAAAAGGCAATAGTCATTGAAAATGAATAATGCTTATTTTAATGGTAGGTGAAAACACGATACGACTTTATTACAAAAACGAATTTTAGCAAGAGTTTCAAAAACTGGCCGCTAAGAATTAAATTATTATAAAATTTTGCCTATAAAATTTAATGATATGGTATCCTAAAATATGCCAAAATTTTACGTAAAGCTTATAATAGAATAAACAAATTTTCCCAGAGTTATAAAATTGTATATAACTTTGTCATATATACGAGTATAATACCATTAGCTACTTTAGAATAGATTTTAGTGAAGAATTTTGTTAAAAATATTTTGTTTCTTCAGATACAAGAACTTAAAACTAAAGCAATGCACTTGTGTTTAGAAGTAAAAAACAAATTCATAAACTTGAATGCATTTACTTTACACATTTTATTACTTAAATTAATTATTAATACAATTTGGGAATTTAATCGACTATTTGAACTATTCAAAATTAAAAATTTGTAAAATAATACGCGCTTAATAAAAGTAAAATTCAATTAGGAGTAGTATCACAAGAAAAACTAATTTGAAAATATCTACTAAAACTTTATTGAAGAAGTTTGGCAGTTTCAAAATTTGTTTCGTCTTTAAGAGCGTCACCTTCAAATACCGTAAAATTCCTTTTAATTTAATTTGGATAAATCAATTATTTAAAATTTCATAAATGAAGTTGATATAGCAAATTAAATTTCCTGCAGCGCAATTGGTGCGTAATTATTATTAAAAAGTTTGCGCAAATCTCCATAACAATTAGTAAGCGGCAACTGCTTCGTAAATTACGTAGTACTGGGGATTGGATCCAATTGGAGTACATTTGAGCGCCATTAGCCACTTTGAAAACAACCGAAGGGAAATAAAATGATTTCGCATATGCCTTTATAGTGGCAAGGTATCCAATTATGTGAAAATTCAATTAGGAAACTTCCCGCCGTTGCTGCTGACAAGGCGCCCTCTTGCATCGGAGAGGCCACAGGCACAGTGCGGCACGGTGCGGTGCGCACGTAGTCCTGTATTCCACGGGCTCAAAGCAGAAAGCCCACCCTGTATATTAGGTGAGACAATTTGCTATTCCTGTGTTTGTGTGAATGTAAAAATTTCAGGGAAATTTTCCCAATTATATCCATATTACGCTCGAAACAATTTCCGAATGCTCTCATTAGGACGACGGAACACCACGCCGCCGCCTCGTCGAACCACCGAAGACTAGGGCAGCAGCGGTGGCGGCACAACGAGCAGCAATCGCTCGAGATCCGGGTCTAGCACCCTCCATCCTACGGCGAATCCAATTTAATTTAATTAATTAATTCATATACATTAAATTTTACCGCCCACTTGTTTTGTTTTAATTATACTTGAAAAATGTTTTATTTCCCACCAAAAACGGAGAAGCCCCAAAACTGGGGTATGGGGTGAGGTTCTCTAGAGCGAACGCGCATTGACCCCAAAATTCCTTTCGATGGTGGCGAGCGGTAAGCGGCTCCTAACCTGAGTTTATTCAGCGTGACTGCATCCGATACCTCACGTGGGGTACCCGGCAGGCGGGTGCCATGTTGGGATGAGGTGCAACCAACAAAAGTACAAAAGCTCAAAAGGCTTCTATGACTTTAATTTCGTCAGTTTAAGCCAAAATCATCCCCGTTCTTCCAGGATCTCGACCTCTTCGCCCCAGCCACGTGGAGGACTTCCCTAGACATGTATTTACCAAGGAATACCCTTTCCGGCCGGAGGCTTTCAACTCCAATCCCAAGCCACTTTTTGTCGACGTGGTCGTGCCTGTTTTTCTTTTCCGTGTAATCTATTCACTTGATGGTGAGTTCATTACCGTCGAAGAGTGGGGGCAATTAAAAATAGAAAACCCTAGTTGGGACCAGACAGGGGCAGATTTGTTAAAATTTATAATAAGCCACCGTTTGGTGGATTTCCGACCGATGCTTATTCGACCATGTGAGTCCGGCTTTAGTCCAACAGTGACGGGCGTGTTTATTCGATTACGCTCTTACAACAGCCATCACCATCGACAATCCATAGCCAGCAACCTAAACAACACGATTTTTTGGACCGGTGTTCATTTAGAATTAATTATGTTTAGTGAAATTAATAGGAACCGAGTGGTCCCACTGAGGTGGTTATCAGGCCATGAAAAAATACGATACCCCATTCTCCTGCGCGGCACACCCAAAATGTTAACGAATCAAACCTACCGAACTAATTCCATCCTAATTTTTGTCCCGACCGATGGACATCATTAGATCAGTTAAATTAAGTCAGGGGAAATTATTTAATTACAAAGGCCTAATAACATGCTTTGGTGCATAATCCAATTAACTTTTTGTCAAACACACCATAATTTGGCCGACCTGCCATTAGTTGCCAAATGCAGGAAAAACCAATACACCCAATTTATTCGTTTGTGGACATTAGAGGAGGTGTATGGAGGAATGCAAGGGTTGTTTTATTTGCATAAAAATTTTAAACACTTTGAAGTGGAGTAGGTGTAAAAACAGGGGAAAGAAGAAGTAATAGAAACAGTAGATATCATTCAAGTATTCAAAAAGAGTTATCAATCCAAAAATTGAACAAAAAAACCAAAATCTAATAAAAAAAGTCATTCTAATTAATTTACTATACAAGAACATAGCAGAAACCTTAAAATTAAGTACACAATTAAATTAATAATATGAAACTTCTGACACCAAGGAATTCCTACAATTTTGTAAGCACGCATGTATGCATTTTTATAAATTCAACACGAAAATGCAATAAAAAATAGTAGTAATATTTTAGTAATAGTAACAATTCGGAGAATTCAATAGAAAACTTTAGAGTATGCTGTTTTTTTCAAAATGTTGCCGTAAAACGTATACAAAGAAGTTTACCAAACATCAAAACTAAAGAAATGGATTAAGTATAAAGAAAAATCGGTTTATTTTTTATTTATTAGAATTGTTGAAATTGATTCAGAATACACTGGCGAATTAAAGTTCATTATTTAACAATCATTGTTGAAGAAACAAAATACATTATAAAACATGTTTAGGAAAAAATTCGCTTTAATTTTTAAAAAATAATTTAAAAACTTTGTACAACACCCCTAAGGCTACTGAACATCTATAGAATTTTTGTTAAAATATCAGCAGTTCAAAAATTATTTATTTATAACTACTATAACTTTTGAACTACTCATTTCAAATCGTTTGAACCTTGAACCAAACCTGCGATTAAAATTAACAGCGTTTTTGAGAATTTATTTAAAACATGACCAAATAGGAAGATTTTGGAAATTTTGGAATGCGTTCAATTGCGCTGTGCATGTTTTGTATTGTTCAAACTCCAGACAAAACATACCAAATTAAAAGTGGATTGTAAACTACTGTCCAAAATATATAAGATTTGTGTTTACTCATATTTGTACATTATTAGTGAAGGTATTCAATAATAATTTAATTACATATTTTATAGAGCAACCATTCCAAAAAGGACTATAATTGTAAAGTACGATTATTAAACGTGATTTACGACGCCTTCAAAGACCGAATTTGTCCGGATGTATAGTAAAATTTATCATTTCCTGAACTGTATTCACAATTTTCCCTATTCATAAGTTCTCATTCTTAAGATTGCTTTACGAATCTCCGTCTTGTTCGTGATGCAAATGATTTACATTGTTCTTGTTAACCAAATGAGTTCGACTACTTCTTTACTACCTGAAGTTTCTAGCGCTGCACAGTGAACATTTTAAAGTTGAAAGAAATGAAAGGAAAAAGCGAAAAACTTTATTGCTTCCTTAACGTTTCAGAAATTTTAATAATTTATTACTAACAAAGTGAATAGGAAAGTTTTTTTTAATTCAGCCTTATTTAACATTGTCTTATAGACAATTGCGGTTTTTGTTGACTTAAGAAAAGTGAAAGAGCCTGCTAAAACAGAAGACGAATTGTTTCAATTAATTTAAAATATTTAAATATAATCAAATGCAGTCAGACAACGATTTTGTAACATTAAGTTGTATATGTAAAATAAATGGAATAAGTTTAAGAAATAGGGTGGATAGATTTGTTGTAAGATGTTCCAAATGAATTCTATAAGATACTTTACATTTTTATTAATCCCTAGATGTGTCTGGGCTTTAAGAGTTCGTAAATAAATAATCAAATTTTAAAATATTTTGCAAAGGTAATGAAAATCTTATAATTATGTCTTTCATAAAACAATGTCTTAAAGGTTTAATTATAATTTAGTTAACTACTTATTGAACATGACCACATTTATTTTAAAAATATTTTTGAACAAAGACCGCATGGCTTAAAAATGTCTTGTGTATGTTTTTAACCCTTTAAAATAAGAAGCAATTGGTTTTATTTAAAAAAATCAAAAAATAAGCTCTAGAAGTCTTATACAAATATTTTTATTTTTAATAATTTTTTCGATAATTTTTATAAACTGCATTTATAACACTTTAGCATGTGTTACAAAACGTTTTGTTTTTTTTTGTTTTTTTTTTTCTAAATTTATTTTGCTTAATTTAAGTTACAGAATTATACCGATAAAAACCAAGTTTTAATTTTTTTAAGTTTCATAGTAGCGTATAAATAAGCATGAAAAAGTATAAGATCAAAGGTATTTATTTTTCCAAAAAATGTCTCTCTTTTTTAAAACGAATTTAGTTATAAGAATAAAAAATCTAAAACACTTGGGATCAACATAAAAAAATTCCTGCTTCGTCACATTTGGGACTAAGTTGACCTGCACTACTCTAGAAGCCTTAGGTCTTAATAGAATCCTCAAACTTTAGCTAAAGGTGTGCTTTAAGGACTTAACAACAAATTCAGAATCCAATAAGTTTTGCAGAGATAAATTTAAAACGTAAGGAATTTTATTTTTTATATATAACACATTTTTCGAAGTGGATTCGGTTTAAATATGACGAGTATTCAGGTATTTCTTGAAAGAGTTATCCAACTTAACCTCTACATATCACACAGGAAATTCAAAGCTCTTCGCAGACATTCAAAGCTTACCTCGAATTTACAGCCAGTGGTTAGCAAAAGATCTACTAAACACACAACTACGCAAATTAATTTTAACTTAATTATCCACTTTGGATCAGTGGTGCAAGAATCCTTAGACAAATGCAAAGAGAAACATTTCCAAGCACAAATTTGTGAAATTTCACCTGAAGCATACCAGAAACTGTTCACTAGTTTCTAATCAGTCTTTATATTTTATTTATGTAATAAATCTACGGTTTCTGAAACAATCAGGAGAACATTGCGCATAGTTAAAAATGCGATTTAGATCATCCAAATAGGATGTTGACTAGCTAAGCAGAAAATATGAAACATCAACAAGTTCGAGTATCTGCATATATAAATCCTTTCGAGACCGTCATTGCAAGTAACCAGGACCAGGTTAAATAAGGATGTGTCAAAGCAAATTCACGATTTTAATTAATTAGCGCATTTCACCCTAGCGAACAATCCCGGAGCTTTTGATTGCAACGCTAGAGATTTTAAAATCGGGATACTCCTGGGAGAATCATCCGTGAGGAGCAGAAGAGCTGAAAAGAAGCACCAGCACACCTTCGAGTGGCCCGGTGACTAATTCAGCAAAAACCTGGGAACGGTATTTTAATAAGCACGGAATTTTAATGAATTCTATGTCAACATGCGAGACATCAGTGCAAACAAAATGCGAGTACCTGCATCCGCCCGGGTACCGGTGCTATGGGTACCCCAGGGTCCCCGGATACCGGAAGAATGCAGTGGGAACGGGCTATCGAGTTCTTATAAAATAATAATTGAAAGCATCAGAAATTAGGCACGGGAACCGGGAGACACATCCCTGGTGAACACGTACTTGGCACTACTGAGGGCGGTGGAAGAGGAGCCCCCGGAGCCCCCGGAACTTCGAGCAGTTCCAGCAAGTCATCTAATTAGGAGGAGGGCCCCTTTAATTAGGTTTGACCCAGCCGGTGTTCGTTAATAAGTAAATCACATTCAGTTGACTGGCAGGAACGGCGAGGATCGCTTTGATGTGTGATATCTGCAGAAGTTAATTAATTAGCAAGGAAACAGCCGGGTTCTTGTCTTGTCGTGTTTTGTTCTGTTTTGTTGTTGCCTTAATTTGTTTCGTTACGCTTTACGTGCATTCGTACACCGACTACCGGGAGCTACCACGTTGAGACGGGACGCGTGGGGAATGGAGTGCGTTCGAGAAATGTACCCGCGGCTCGATGGAAACGGAATTCGCGAAAATATAATTGAATGTAAATAACGTCCACGGGTGATAGTTAGATCAAAATGACACGTTGCAGGGACCCCAACGAACTCAAATTACTGCTCACCAGTGTCCGAAACAGAAGTTTCATAAACCCCTTTTTTTTTATGCACCTTTGACACAAATAAGCAGGTATTTCAGCCTTCAGCCAACCTAAAATCTTTCTTCCTTAGAATAGGTCTAAAATGAAGATATTGATTTCTGGCTATGGTCTGAGAATACGAAAAATACAAAATAAACCATCCCCAATTGGTTCTTTCACTTTTCTTAAGTACGTATAAATGCTAAATGCAAAGAAATTGGTCAGTATTTGTTTTTGAAATAACTTCACTTCTTAGAAAGGAAGGCTGCCAACTCAAAGGTACTGATTTTGTTTAAGCCTGGAGGAGACACAGGCCCACATGAATTAATAAATATTCTGCAAAAGTTGCTAAATATGCCTCTTTTGATGTTGAACCCCCCTGAAAATTCGAAATATAGCTTCAAGCTTTTAAATAAATTATGTACTGATAGTACTTATGTGAAATAAATCGATAGGATTATACTAGTAAAGATATTTTTTAAATACATTTTTGATCAATTATGATAAATTAATGAAGTTATAATTTTAATAAGGGATATTCCACATACACATTAATTCTGATCCCAAAGAACTTTTCATGGTTTTTTATATGTAACAAATTTTAAAAATGCTCCATTGAAGTTAACAACAATAGTATTTTTCAAGACCAATTTAAAACATAGGAATTTTAAAAGATATGGCAGTCATTTAACAACCAAATACTGAACAATAGTCTAAAAAATAGATGCGTACATATTTCCATCTAAATTTGATTTCGAAAATCTCCGTATGTTTGCAAAAGCCATTCGTTTAAGTATTATATTTTAATTTATTTATTTGTATATCCATTTTCTTTTACAACTGCCGTCTTAATGAATTTTAAAATAAAACTTTTAACTCGTTGATACTAACGAAAGCATTTTTTATATACTCCTCGAAAACGGCATTTATTTAAAGTCGCTATAATTTGAAAATTAAAGGTACCTATTGCTATTAAGATTAGGGCGATAGAAGAGGTAGATTTTATTCTAGAATAGTAATTTTTTTCCTTCCAACACCACTGCTCATTCCTTGTCGTATTGACCCGAAATTTTCTGTGCATTTTAATGGCATCCCGATAAAAAAAAAGACACGCTTAATTGGAGAGGTATCTCTTCAAATCGACGTAATAGCACCTCACAGTGCCACTGAATTAAGCAGCAATTAATTCAGAAGCGAAATTAACCCATTGGCAAGTTCCAGCGTAGGGGTATCCGGGGGCTTCCGGGTCCCGGGCCCCTATTGATTCCTAGACGAGAGCCAAACACTGCCCTCAACCTCATTTTCACCCGGTTGACTGTCGTCGGCTGTGTTAAATAAAACAATTTCGCTCAAATGGAAAATGTACCCGTGAGTATCTCCTGGAAAGAAAATTCCTCCGGCAATTTTCACTTATTTCACACATTGGAGACTCCGGCCGCCCGCCTTCCCGCCGGCCCCCGCGGTGCACACGTACAGCACACTTGCAAGGATCCTCACGTGGAGTGGATAATTGAGTCAAGAGTTGAACAACTCTAATTTCCAGTACTGTGCGAAGTTGCATAGTTCGAGGCAGCGAAAATTTTTAATTGGCTTATGCGATGTTGTACCTCTCGATGTTTTGTACTGGATGCCCGTACGGGTGCGGAAGGGTGCGATCGGGGCCCGCCCCCGCCGCCAGGGTGCACTTTGAAGGCACATAAATTTGAATACTGCCCCTAATAGGGCCACTTTTTTTTTTTAGATGAATTTTTCGTGGAAATTTTGTAATTAGTTTTATTGTTTCGTTTCTCTGGCCACACATGCCTTCCTTCCTTCCTTCCTTCCTTTGCCCGGCCAAAGACAAACTTTGGTGGCCGGGACTATATAAGGCTATAAAAGACTCACTGACTGCCGATGCAGTGCACAACTCCACATTCAATTGAAACTCCTGCTGGGAAGCATTATATGATTCCCTGAAATTGGAGCCCGTGTTCAACGTATTGGATGAATTGCCGCAAACAACTGAAAATTACTCGCCCCTTTATTCGGCGAATTTATAAAGCTATTACATCCTCCGGTTCGTATTCATCTGTGGGTGCATTGTTTTATTACGATAGTTGCTCTCAAACCTTTATCGGCTTCATTTGCACTATTGCCCTTGTTTGGTGTACGCTTGCACAAACTGGCATAGGAATCGAGTCGAGTCAAGTAGATGGACAAACCCTTAAAGCTGTTCGAATTTCCGGGAGTTATTTTCAAAAGAAAGCTATTGAAATTGTCTTTAAATAGAAGAATCAGTTTAAACCTAATAGAGATTTTGTTATTCTCTAATCTTTCGTTATTAAAAACACCTTATTTATATTTTTAAAAATAAGTAACATCCATTTGTATTTTCCTATTTAATAGTAAACGAATTTTCTAAGTGTTCTTTAAACATTTAGAAATATGAAAAGTGTTATTTGAACTCCTTAATTCCCTTATCATTATTTTGGGATAGTATGCTAAATTATTTATTTTATATATGTTAATATTATATTTTTGTTACACATTTTAATATAAAAAAAAACATTTTTAATATTGTTAAACATATACTCGCTAAAATTTTAATATTTCTCTAAAATAATTTATTAAAATTTAAATGAAAGTATTCTCGCGGGGTCAACAGTGTATTTCATTTCGATACTCAATTTATTGTCAATTAAATAAAATATATTATTTTCATTTTTATTCTATAATTATTGAAACAATATTCAAAATATTTCATAACATTTTCTCCAACATGTGTCTTTCTATTGTTCTAAAAATCTACTTTATTTTGTCAGATTTCTATTCGACAGTTTAGTTTTCCCGCAATCGTAATTTCTTTCTATAATTAATAATTCATCTTTTTACTAATTTAATTTAATTTTTGTTTTGTGCGACAAAAATAACATGCTTCTTTTTTTGTAACATCTCATATCTTAATTACATAAACCTTTACGATTAAATAACTATAAAAAAGTTTTAAAAAAGTAATTTAAAATAATTTTGTTAAAACACCACTTTCTTTAGCAAGACTTTTATTTGTTATAAATGAAAACAATTTTAATAATTCAAAAAAATATTATATTTAATATTTTAAACATGAAAGGCTATTTTTCATTTTATTCGTTTTAATTTAAACAATAAAAAACTTCAAAGCTTTCCAATAAAATAATATAAAAACAAATATCAATTTAAAAAAAATAAAAAACTTTATATAAAATTCATGGAGAAAATAACCGAAGCAAATATTAAAAATTAATCAAAGCCGATTTTTTAGTCACTAGTTTATTATTTAATTATTTTAGTAGATTTTGTCTCCAACTTTGTGCGTTATAAACGGATAAAAGAGCATTTGTACACAACATTTGAATAATATTTTTAAACTTATATTTTAATTTTATTTATAAGCTACGGAAATTTCATAAGAATCCTTCCAACAGTTTCTTCAGGATGAAGTAACAAATAAACAGATATACAAGAAAAGTGGTACGAGTGTTTAAAAGTGATTGAAAGACAAAAACCGTTTCGATTTTACATTGAAATTAAAACTAAAATTGTGGCGTAAGGATGTATTTTCTCTTTTAATTAATTTTCTTCCATAAATCATGCAATGTATGCCCTAAAGAAAAATTTATCTAAAAACACATTTCACACATGTTGCAATTTGTAAATTTTGAACTAAAGTAAATCTTGATGTATATCATTTTCTGTCCTACAGTTCATTAAGTGGCTCGGCCCTTTATCGCTATCGCCATTTCTCCTGACGAAATATTCCTCCCATAAATAATAATAAGTTTTTGATTCGGCAGACCCTTGGACAGGGTCCGAAATCCGCGAGTGCTGATATTATTTATAAGTGCTCAATTAGAGTTACCGAGTGGCTATGTTAATTTAGTCAGATTTCGCCTTGACGACGATGAACGAAGACGGGGCAGCTTTATCGTAATGAGAGGCTCGCGTGACTCTTGTGAATTCTTTTTCTTCATCGGAGTGCCCCCGAAACAGATTCACAGTAGCACAGTGCCAGTGAACAACAATCAGATCCAAGCTCTCATTAGCAATTGAGGTGGAGTTTCAAAATTCCAGAACATGTGTATACAACACGGCTCCCGAATTCCCTAGTGGGCTCCCGAAAGGGAATATTTACACTCGAGCAAGTCTTTGGTCTTTAATTAGCCGCTCCTGGTGCTTCCACTTAGTATGGTATGGTGTGGAGGTCGGGGGTATGGGCAACTTTGACTCATTCAAATTATTTCGTGTCTCTTGGCCTTTTACACCTAATGTAGAGCCGGTGCCCTAATGCTACGTCGACTGGGCTCGGAGGTGCTCTGCGCCACCTTCTCGCCGGTGAAAAATGCAAGATGGTGGAATTTCTCTTATCATCAGCAACGTCGTTCTCTGCAGTAGCCAATTTGGGTAATTAGCCAACTCTCAACTTGCGGGCTATATCTGATCAATTAATTCGCCAGCGCGAATAAGTTTTTGCTCATTTGTGGTCATTTTAATTGGCTATAGCTGTTCCCCATAGTCGCGGGGCGCTAAATGGAGAAAATCTGCTACGTTTGTGAAATTACTTTAAGGCGCTCTCTCGTATGGCGAAAGTTTGTGTATTTTATAATAATTAACGAGTAATTCCTCCTTGGTCTCGTTTGCATCAAATTAAAGTTCCTATGGTCTAAAGGCAATTCGACCTCGGCCCGTCCTTCCCATCGATATGGTGGCATACCACGTAAATTACCACGCCGGAGAAAATCGAATCTGGGAAAATTGAATTTCGCCCATGTACGGTGTGTTTTCCCTGGAGCAGTCCTTGTACAGTATAGTACTATATTTCCCAAGTAAGTCCCCTTTGTCTCAGGTGCAGCCAAAGCAGTCCAGTAGTTAAATTTTCGGGTAAATTTTCTAACAATTGTTATGATTTGTGGAGAATTTATTACGATCGGTGTTGGTAATATTCAGCGAAGCTTCAGGTTGGCAGACTCTAGGAAAAACAAAAAAATTTATTGCACGAGGATTTGATTGGGAAACGATTGAGTTTTCGAAGGACCCAAACCGCGTAAATATTCCCAAATCAGAAAATCTTTAAAAATCGTGCAATAAATAACAATCAGATATTTGAAATGGTTTTCCAGGAGTAGCTCAGGACTCATATTTTATTCGGGCAAAGCTATTGAACCTGATTCCCTATGCCAAAGGCAGGGTACAGCTGTTTTGGTTGCCGCCAGGATTTTGTATCCATAGGGACAACAAACGAATTAAAAACTCTCAGCGCGATATTCGTGAGCCTCTTTCATAATTTATATATTTTTCAATTGAAGATGTACATCACAGGTGCTTATGGAAATCATATTTTTTTATCCAAATAAAAAGATGATCTATAGTTATCCTAGTCACAATTAAAATCCTCGCATATTTTATATTACTTACAAAAACGAGTAAAATTGAAATTTTTTTGATGCAAAAGAAGTAGTATCATAAAGACTTTTAATATAACACATTGGGTCTCATATGGGTCTCTTCTTTCATTTTCGGTTTATTTAGTTTTTATTTTTTAAAATGAAAAAACACGTTATAACCATCTTTAATTTCTAATTAAAGAGAAGAATTCCTTTCTAGACTGAAATTTTCCTTAAGGATGAATGACTTACTTCACGTTTTCTTTTTTAATCTTTTATCAAATAATTTTTCGTGAAAATAATACTACACATATTATTAATAATATTTTTCAAAAAACATAAATGTTCTAAACATTTTTTTAATTATATTTTGTGTTTTATTTATTTACTAAACTTTGAACACGCTTAGTTTTTCTAAAAAAAAAACATTAATTTAAAGAAACGATTTTGTAAGCTAAATTTTTAAAGAAGGTTCAATCTTAATTCAATAAATTTTTATAAAACAATAATTTATTAACCATAAAGAGCTTGAAAAAGAAGAATATAATAGAAAAATTTAGATATAAATTCTTAAAATTAGACAAAAGATGGATCATAAATTAAGTGCTTACATATTAAAATTGAAAGGTAGATAAAATTGCTACTGCAAATTGCATATTATTAATATTTCACGTACCACCGATAAGGAGACTAGAGACTGGGAGCATTAAAGATAGTGTCTGCAGAATTTAATAAATAATTCAAGAGTCCATCATGGACTGGGAACATTCCCAAACGTATCGATTACAAACAATTAAGTAATAACAAGCTATGAAATTACTGACAGAAACAAAGTCATGTGTGAGAGAAAGCCACTTTTGATATCTTGTGAATAGGTTCTTGTTGTATGTAAATATGATCCGCCTATTTGGAGTTATTTCTGATTTACTAATTGGGTATTGATTTCATGAATTGGAGCCCTTTTAAAGCATAGAACGTTTTTAAAGTATAACATATAATTACTCATAAATAGGGCATAATTACCCATATCATGTTAGTTATGACATATGGAGTTCCACATTCGTAAATTAATGAAAATTTTATATTTTAAATTAAATTCATAAAGTCAAACATAGCCTACAGTAAATTATTTAAATATAATATATTAATATAAATGTGCACTTATACGGTCTTCAAATTGGATTACTGGATTTTAAAAAAAATATTAAATGATTTTATTAAAATTAAATTTTAATTTCATTTAGAACTACTGTATTAATTATAAATATGACAAGCCTTGATTGAAAATATTTTATTCAGAATCATTTTATTTATATCAGTAATTGCTTATTAAAATTTTTATTTTGTATATGATAACGATTAATTTTTATTTTATTTTTATAATAATTGTTCGACTTTGGAGTGATAAGCAAATATTTGTATTATTTAAAACAAATATTTGAAACCAAAAAACGATCGGATTAATTTCTTTAATTAAGCATTTTATTTTTATGAACGTTTTTATTAAATCTATTAAACCGAATATAAGAAAGCGAACGAACTCTATGCATATACTTCTACTTCCCCGAAAAAACGAAATACAATATAAATATAATGATATATGCGGATATACAACAAAATTGAGCTATCAGACTGGAATTTTTCAATTTACAATCAGAGTTGAGTTGTGTTTTTTAATATGACCTCTAGGATTTCTGAATATCTCTCTGAGCCGATATATAGTTATTACTATTTGTTTTTTTTTAAATATTAATTCCAATGTTTTTATTGAAAACAGAAAGGCAATACATCGGCTCAAGGTATTTCCCCTAAAGCTAATCAATCAGGAGATAGTAGGAGGATTATATCGAAAAAGATTTTTTTAATGATGAATATACATCATGACTCGACCCGATTTAAATAATATTTAAAACGCTTAAAAGCTGGCAAAAAATCATTTTCACCTAAATTACCTGAGGCAAACAAATCTTAATTTATTTAAAAGCCGGGTGGGTAGAATACAATTGCCTACACTACTCCTACACACCTTATGGAATTTACAAATAACTCGACATCAAACTAAAAAAATATGTTCAAATTTTCAAATTCTTAAAAAATTTTAAAGTATTCCTATTTACTACATTACCCTATTTAAATAATTAATTTTCTATTTATACTCCATCTTATAACGCAACGTTTTTATGATATCATGTCATAGTATACCAAAATTTTATGTGTTTTAATGTCAACTGTTTTGTAGTAAAAATTGGTAATTTAACAAGGTTTTCGTTTTTTTTTTCAATTTTTATTTATATTTTATGTATTTGTGTTGTATTATATTTTATACTATAAAAATATATCAAGGAATTTTAAGACAAACAATTGGCTAATATCGTTTCGAATTTAAAATTCCCATTCTTTAAAGTAAGAATTACAATCTTGTTAGTAGTTTAAATTTTAAAAAATTATGTTAATGAAATAAATTTTCTTTTTGTCTGAAATTTAAATGTAAATATCTCGTGATTTTTTCATAATAATTAATACATTACCTTTTTATAGAAACCTTTATTTAGGAACTAATATAACAATTCAAATGTTACAGAAAAGAGAATATTCTTATGAATGGAGCTAAAACCATCAGCTTTTGTAACATTTTTAAATTTACAATATTCCCTGAATAACCTCTATACGAATTTATTTCGAAATTTCAAAAAATTATAAAATCATGAAAGTCTAAGAAGTCAAAATGTACTCTCCCAAGAACTCAAAAAACTCATCTACCATATTTAATAATATTTATGGATAAAAACTTAACAAGCTATAGTTGAAGTTATAATAAAGATATTTTTAGAAGAATCTTCTAGATCGTTTTATTTTATTTTTATGAAAATTTATTTCAGATAAAAACTAAAACTTTAAAGTGAAAAAGTAACATCCTTCTTTTATATTAAAAACTAATAGCGTGTTTAAGTTAAAGATCGATTTACATACAACAAGTTTAGTTTGACCAGAGATTTGGGTTAACTATAGTATGACTTAAATAATTCTTAAATACACTATTTAAGCGCATCTTGTATGCAACCAGGATCAAATAATGGACCAAATTACCAATTTCAAAATTCAAAAATTACGTGAAATATGAAAAACGGCTATTATAAAATTTTTTTTTTAAACATTTCTCCGTACACCTAAAAGACAAACAATAACAAACTTACCACATGGAAGCAAGTTCTTAAATCGAAAATACCCGACACTTGACCAGGGGCACTTAGTCCATTCGTACACAGCACTAAAGTGGAAAGAAGCACACAAACAGCTCCTTTTTTTTTATTTGATTTTTATTTTACTCCTCGTAAAAGCCAGGTGAGAGATCGAAAAGGAGTACGCCAACAAAAAAAAAAAGAACTAAAGCACAGTTCACAACACTGCCGACACTATAAAAAGGAAATCAGGAATTAATCACATTTCCCGCCAGAAAAATTGGCGGTTTTTCTTTCGCACATTTCCCGTTTCATCGGAAAATCGACACAGAACTCAGAACTCTACACAGTTCGGACAAAGACTGGCGGATTGGTGGGGTGTGCTGTGGAGATATTTGAAAACGTGCTTTTTTCGAATATGAAGCCGGCAGATTGTCACCCAGAAAAATCTACAGAGAAATTAAAATTACGTCCTTTTACTTTTTTCTTTACTTTTCCTGGTTGAAACGAACGAGTACTTTTAATTTCGGCACTTTCAACAGCGACGACTATTTTTTTTTAGTTTTTTTTTTTTTTATCTTTTTGGCCTCTCGAAATTTTTGCATGCAAATTCCGTCAGAAACTGAAGGGGCTTATTGGTAGCACATGCCTTTTATAGGGGTAACTTGGAGGCTCCAGCAGGCACCAGCAGCAGCCCTATACTATACCTATGTGGAGATAATTTTTGGTCGGTTGCGGGTTATAGCAACTGTTAGAGATGAATTCATCTCACGAAAACATATGTGGCCGCTGTGTATCCGACCGACAGGGAAATCGCTATCCTCGGGTACGGAACATGCGCTCAGGTGGGCCAATATAGAACTACAGTTCTACAGCGGCCAAAGGAATACCTTTCATCCTTTCTACACACTATGGCGGGAGTAGGACAAAAAGCTTTGTGCATAGAATTCCAAATTAGTAGGAGCCCTTAGCATAGGCAACAGGCAACAGGTGGTTCGATTAAGAGAGAAATCATATGAGTGAGCCTTAATCGGTTTGGTTTAGCTCCTAGTTAGACAAATACATAAACAGATTTACGGCTCTCGAATAAACATCCCCTTATCACTGTTCCTTAAATGCATGGGCGGTGTGCCGGACGGGGGTGGTATATTGACGAATAAAGCTAATCTACACCCTGTGTAGCAGCAAATCTATGTAGAAACGGCGATGATGATAAAGAGCATAATAATTACTATAACGATGAAGTGCCTCTGCCGGGGATTATATCAAAATGTGACACATTCCAGCTTACGCTCCTAATGTTGCATTAATCCTCATACTTTGCAGCTAATTTGATTTCTGGCCGAAATAGATTAATTTCCATGGTGAACCCTTCAGGCAAATCACAGGAGAATGCCAAGTGAGCCTGAACCTTAAGAGGTATTATTACTATCGGAAGCAGCACTTCTGTACTCAACATGGACCGAAATATACTTTGTCATAGTACAATTAGTCAAGGTGATATTAACTTTGTTAAAATTTTACGTGAATTTATAAAAAGGGAATTATGGTCATTATGCAGTCTTACAAAAGCTTTCATTTTAAAGGATTAATCTTTTTTGTAATTTATTTTATTTAATTCGATAAACCTAAACCTCGATATACCTTTTCTTGAGAGACACTTACTTATGTGAAGTCACAAATGTTTTTTTCTAAAAGTAAACAGCTTGTATGTGTTATGTATTTTTGTATTTTTCAAGCTTATAAATTTTTTTATTTTCCCAAAAGTTTTTATCAAGTACCTGCGACATGTAAACAATCAAAATTCTGTAACACTTCATTTATTAATATCAGTTTTGGTACGAAAAAAACATATGAAATTACATACGTGCACATGTATGCCATCTTTACACTCTTTTTAATAGATTTATTAATTTTGCAGCATTTTTTTGGTATTTATAACAAACTTTTTTTTTATTATAACATAGAAAAAAACGAAGTTGCACAAAAATACCTAAAATATCACCTGAAGAATGCAAATACAGTCTTTTATAATGATTTAAGTAAAAGACTGAAAACTAAACTATAGTGTAATAAAGCAACTAAATTTATATTCTTTAATTCTATGCTTTCCTAAAACTAAAAATACATTCATAAGAAATTTTTTTAATGCATAATTTAGGCTTTTCTTTTCAAACAAGAATAATAAATCTCTTTCCGAAATTATTTAGGAAGTCAACGACGTGTTTTGTATTTTTTGTGATAGTATACAACCTAAATTTGTTTTCAATTATCCAATTATTCAATGCTTTTTTACCTTTTTGAACTAATTGTACATATTCGTAATTTAGAAAATGCTATTAATTAATAATTTTTCACATATACCTAAAACATTCGCTTGTAAAGAGCAAATTAATCAATGAATTAATTGAAAAACACTAAGCACTGCAAAAAATCTTATTCTAAATGTAAAATTATAGTAAAGGATTTTTATTTTATATGTTTATGTCAATGTTTGTAAATTATGAATTTCTATTCCCCGCAGTTTTTGTTAATTTTTAATTTTTGTTTTTTTTGTAATTTTTTTTTTTTTTCAATCTTAAATTTAAAAAAAATATTCGATTGATGTGATAATCAACGTTGATTTTTTAGTGTAATAGTACAAATGAATAAATTAAAAGACGATGAAAAATAAGTACAAATTATGAAAACGTCCTCTTCTATTTAGAGAACGATTGTGCCGAAATGAAATCTCCGTACATCTTTACTAATGATTTATATACTTCTTTTTTAAAATGTACAAATGTATAAATATTAAAACCTTCTAAAAATACAACAACTGAAAAATGTTAAATATTCAACTCCATTAGAAAAACAGAAAAACATGTCGCTTTATTGTTGAAAAACAATAATTTGAGGTAATAGTAAATTATTTTATATATTTATATTTATTACTTTATTTAATATGAGATATAAAATTTAAATTACGAGCAGATACAAAATGGATCATAGATAAAGTGCTTAAACACTAAAATTACCATATAGCTGAAATGACCTTAAATTTTATTTTAATTATAAAAAACAATGAACTACAAATTGCATGTTATTAATGATTCACATCACACCGATAAGGAAACTAAGAGCGGAGCCTGTTACAAACGATTATTAGCTCATTTTGTGGTTATCATAAAATAATTTCACAGAATACTGTTTTTACGATTAATTAGCTCATAAATAATTTATCTGTATTGTTTATCAAATTGAACTAAGAATATAATATACGCAAAACTAGATGAAAATAAATAAAAATTTAAATTTGTCTCGACGAACAAAATTCCACAGGCATTGATTCTACCATCATCGAATAAAATTTGATCATAGAAAGATTCTACCTATAAAAATATCTCAATTTAATTAACTTTAGTTTCAGATTTTTCGAAATGTTACCTTCCTTTTTATTTCTATGTGAAAATTGTTATTGAGATAATACACATCCAAAGTTCCTTTTATATTCTTGATACATTCTACAATCCAGCTAGAGATGTACAAGAGGAAATACATCTCCAAGAAAAGGGCGAGGGATAACAAAAAGGCCAAGTGGTACTTTCCACCGATTGTGGTAGTGTCTTCAATAACGATATCATAATAGGCAAAATATATCTGACTTGAAATCTGGATAAATAAATTGGAAATCGACAAGATCATGTGGAAACCGAATAAATCAGTTAAGTTATTTTTCAAATTCATCGTTTTTAAATAGAAGTTAGACAATTCGGTAAGTTTCTGTAAGCAATTATTACGCTCAATGGCCGATTCATTTTGTGATATATTGTCCAAAACATTTCGAACGTTTTTCTCAAGCATTATTAAGAAACTAGTGATTACTAGCTCTGCTACGCAAATCAGGTTCATCACTGTCGTAAACAGAAGGTGCGAATAAATCCAAAAGCACCATCCAAGAATAAATGACACAGTTTGGCCCGGTGCGTAAAATATGAACATCATCCAGTAATTTCCGTATTGGTATAAAACACCTGCTAGCCGTCCAAAAAGAACTAGAACTAGCTTCCGGGTGAAAAATACACGCGGCTGAGATGTCAAAGTGTTTCTATAGAGTAAAATGAAATCGTTCACTAGCTGGACCACTTTCTTGCTTTTCCCCAAATTCGCCAAAAGCGCTAAAATTGTGGCTAGGTATGTTATAAATATGTTTGTAAACGACACAATCTGCATAACGTAATCATATTGTAACTTTTTAAATTTATTATTAACATAATGAATGAAAAGAGGTCCTGAAATTAAAATTATAGCACTAGCAATGCAGGTAAGGCACGTCAATAATTTCGACAAGAAAACTGATTGTGTCCTATTGTTGTACTTGTACGGTGATAAAACTGTCCATTGACTCAATTTATGCAAACCAAAAATAATAGACATAAAAATTATACGATAAATTCGTCCCATTCTGGACGACAGCTATCCGTAAACTGAGAATCAACTTAATCCAATTTGATCCCATTTCGGATTCAGATTCGAAGTATTATGACTTATGATCCACTTAACCGTTTGATAAATAACCATGCAACTGCTTCACAAACACTTTCTGTGCAAATGCTTTGTTATCCATTGTTCCATCTTAAGTGGGACCTTAAATAATTTACGGCCAAAATAGCTCCTAATTAGATTGTTTGCTTTGTTCAAAGTAATTGCAGGTCATTCGTATTAAGCAGACTAAATATCGTCGATCTAAATACATATGAGCTGGTATGATTTACAGGCATGGTGTGAGGTCAATATCCTTGCGTGTCAAGAGGGAATGATAAAATGCATTCGTCCCGCGACATCGTATTCATTATCATATGAAGAGGTATTTTTGGGTGTTATGGACGATACAGTGTCTTTAGGGTTAATGAATTAGCTTATTAAAAGAATAGTTGTAATCAGGTGTCTGTCCACACAAATTACATAATTAAGTGATTTTTGGAATATAAAAAAAAAACAGTTAAATGCGAATATAACTCGTAGTATGCAAAGATTATTAATGCTAATCCTAATTAGTATAATAAATTATTATACATTATTTATTGATAATAGATAATTAATCATTTGCTGAAAATTTATAACAATTAAAGAATTTTGTTTTATTTTTTCTGCAATTTTTAATAGACAGCATAATGAAAACTATAAGAAGTATGGTTTTAAAATACTCAAATATACCACCATAACACCAATTTTAGTAGTCGTTTAAATAGGTGTAATTACAAAAGCTTAAAAGATTCTAATATCAATAAAATAATCTTATAAATAAATCTCACATTGTTCAAATATTTGATTTTGCGCCCATCCACTGTTTCTTTCAAACAAATATATTTAAAAAATATAAAATAAAATTCTACATCGTTTTGAAATTGCGTTGGTATTGAGGCAAAATCTCGTTGTCATCAACAAAACAAATTGTCGAAACAAACAAAATAATAAATGTTGGAAGTTTTTAATTTAAAACTACGTTAATATTTTTAAAATATACGATCCTAATACCATTTGTTCTGCTTACTAGGGGCAACCAAAAAGATCTAAGTCTAGAGTGTTTATTCTTTTGTTAAATATTTGAAATGCGAAAACACTAAAAGCACTTATACCAAAAATAAAAATTTAAATTTAAATTTTGATGTAATAAGTTTCATTTTACTATGTATGTACATTTAATTAAAATATGGACGTCAGCATGTTTAATGCGTTTTCAAATTATTGAAAATAGTCATCAAAAGCTAAGATTGGTACATTGGTCACATGAATGATTCCTTCAAAGTTTCCTAATACTAAGTATACTTTTACAATTAAAACATAATGACATTTATGTAATAAAATTAAAATATTCAGACAACCTTTCCATATATAGTCGTTAAGTGTTGTCGAAGTAGTAATCAAAAATCTTATTATAATAATCTCTTAGTGTATCATACAAGTAAATGCTTTGAACTTAGTTTTCAGCCGCTCTCGCAATGTATAAAATCATTCAAATAGTGTAGCTCCCGATTTTTAATGTTGATTTTAATCCACACACTCAAGTAGGCATAATTTCTAATATCTTTAATTAAGTAAAACCTTCAAATGAAATTTGAATGACGCATTTCTGCTTTTTGGTGTCTTTTAGGAAACATAAAAAAAATTATTTTAAGGTAATGTGGTGAGTGAAAAACCATATCATATATATATAAAACCATATCAAATAAATATATTTAAACAATTTCATTTGATTAAAGTTCATATTTTTTGGTTGATGTATTTTTAAAAGAAATCAGATAACGACTAAGATTAAGAAATAGTAATAATAAAATGCAGATTACGCACTCTAGTCCTAAAGGAAAGTGATACTTAGAAAGGCGCTGGTTGCTATTTATACAATCAGCCCACAAATTCCCTAGTAACAATGGCATAAATCTTTAATACATGATTAGCTAATGACTTCCGAAACACAATCGTTCGCAATAATTTTAAGAGTATACTGAGAAAATTTGGAATTGTTTATCTTTCACGGATTTCGGGAGCCTGTAAAAGCACTTCTCTGATTTTCCAGAGAAGGGTTGCCGCCTTATCACACCATAAGGAATACGCATGATCCTTCCAGCGGCATCCTCAGGAGCTCCATGTGCTTTTAATCAACTTCGAATAACAAAGTCAGCTGATCCAATTCGAACACGTGCTCGGGGAGGAGCCACGTAGTTGCGCATCACAGGATTTTTATTTGTTCGACAGTACCTTCATTCATTTTAACCGATGGGCGGAGGGAACTTTTCGCATGGATGCCCCATACATCGCGAAAAAAAACACAAAAGAACCTCCGATGGAATTATTCGCAAAATTTCAATTGGTTGTTCGAAAAATACTTTTTATTCCTGTTGTTCTTGCTTGATTCGAATTAGATTTCGTAGGCTTAGTTTTTTCGAGCTAGGTTCCTCCTGATATTTGTTATTTTTGTTAAGTGAAGTATTTTAGGAGAGGTAACAGACAAATATGAATATTCTGACAATAGTTTACAAAATTCGAAATATTTCTTATAAAATAAATTTAGCAAATTGTTTTCAGTGTTTCAGCCCAGAAAAATTTTGTGTATTGTGGGGTCATTCCAAACAATTACTTTATAAAAGCACTACGTGAACAAAATCAATTCTGACGTTGGCAAAATATAAAATATTATATTGTGTACTATTTTTACAAATATAAATTCTTTGCAGTTGAATTTGATACAAACAAAACCCAGTCTTAACTCTATCTTCGGTTTTGAAATATTTATTTAAAAAATTTCCTAAGATTTCATACTTGTTGTTATATATTACTTTTTTATTTGTATATAAGATGCTAAAGACGTTATAATAATTTATCAAAGTGTTAAAAATTATATGAAGCAAGCATTCTACTTTAGAAAAAGACATTACGTGCATCAATGCTAAATACTTCTTATAAAATAAACATAATAAAGAAAAAAACTACACTGAGAGGAATTAATAGCAAATTTTGCTAAAAATACAGGCATAATTTTCTAGAAAATTTGTCCAAGTATTAAGGCATTTACTACTTTTATTGTATATAGTAGCAAGTACACACATATATAATTGATAAAATAAAAGAAGCAAATATTTTAGGTAACTTTTCAAAAGCATTATATTTGAAAATCGCTTATATTTTTTTCAAATCTAGTTGACCATTTTCTCAATGTAAATACGTATCTAAAAACGGACAGAAATATAAAATAGTGTAATTTATTGTATAATACTTAATTTTATTATCCTAACAAAACGTTAAAAAATACAATATAAGTTAGATTTACTAAATTTTCAATGCTAAAATTGGACAAATTAAAACCTGCAGTAAAATTTTAGTGGAGGTATTACTGCACAATGAACCATATACCATCAATTTGTACTGGATAGGCAAACTGACTGCCTGGTATTTCTATTCCTCCCTAAAAAACATATATTAAGTGATGAACGTAGTTTTGAGTTTGAAAAATCTGAATATTTTCTTCAATCGATAGTAGTACTACTGAAAAAATATTCTGCCAAGGTATCCAAATGAATTTCTAATTATTTCTCAAGTCATATTTTGCAGATTTTTATATTACAAGTATGAAGCGCATTTTTCACAAACATCTTCAAATTGACGTGATAAATAGAAAAATATTACATGAAAATTGACTTGTTAGGAGCTAGAATTTTGAAATAAATACCTATGAACTTAAATAGCTGACTAAGTATCACTATACTTTTTTTGTATATATTGAATTTTTAACCAATTTTTAATAGTGTTTTTGTAAATATTCGGATGCGCTTTACGTAAATAATATTTTTATTTTTATTTCTTAGTTCGTAATAATTACCTATGATAAAAAATGTCGTCTGTTACCTATTTCTATATTGAGGTACAATTTCATTATACAAAAATACAATTATTAATTTATATGCTACTTTAAATGAAAAGATTTCCTAAAATATGAGAATTTTTATTCCGAGCTAAACCATGGTCGATACGCATTTAACGCACGTATACCGCGAGTTACCACTCGTAAATGCTTATAACTTTAAAACTAATTCTAATTTCAGTTTAAAATTTTAACTGCACATACTTAAGAAATAAATTGTAGAAAACGAAAACGATCTTCTCAAATTTGAACTCTAAAATGTTCCCTTAATATCACTAAATCGGCAGTTTTTTTTGAACGTTTGTTGGATTCTGAAAAATAATTGTAATTTAATAGTTTCAATTGTCGACTTTCTTAAAGATTTAAGTTTTTCATATTGACTTGTTAATATCCCTAAGGAATAGTAAAAGAGGTAATAGAACTAGTGGTAATAAAAACGTAGCAATGGATCATAGCACTGAAATGCGAAATGTGATATACCAACCCATATTATAAAAAATATTAATCCTGTCGGAAAGTACTTAAAAGATGCCACCTTTCTCCCGTCCTGGTTCTTGAATATTTTATAGAGCCAAATTCTATCGACCTTTTTGGACAATAATTCTAAAACCGTTGGCATTTCGAAAATACGAGAGACCGCAAAAACTGGAATCCTCCACATTATTTTAGGGAAAGTCTTGTGAAATGCGGCGGCCAAAGAATTTTTCATGTTTTCATGTTTGCCGCTGAATACTACACCGCAGAAACGTAACGCGATTATGCCCGTCGAAAATTCCGCCTTCATTTGCCTTTGGCTTCACCGAGGGTGGTATGTGGCATGCAAATTGTGCTTAAACCGATTTCAGATAAAACATGCCACAAAGGAGTAAAAAGTCCAAAAATGTTAAAACAAAAAATAAAAATAAACTGATGCTGGAAAAACCGCATGAGGTCGGCTGTGCTTAAACAGCCAGCGAATGCATTCAGAATTGAGCCCCCCGCCCGGACCGCGGATGCTCCGCGAGTCACTACGAGACTCCAAAGGGAATGGGGCTCCGGCTACGTGCACTCGAAGAAGTTCCCTTCCGGGGCTAATGACTGTAGTAATGTGCACTTGGTGTTACACGATTAAAGGTAACGTGTTGTGCTGCGGCCCCGTCGCACGCCCTTCGCCCCGGCTCTGATTTAAATATGGCTGTGAGCGAATTAAATTATCATAAGATGCAATTATGGTGATAAGCGTGCTCCATACGGCGGAACGGCGCATTCAGCGTGAACCATAAACCGAACCGTACTCAACAACAAAAATAAACGTAAACAACGAAAAACAATAAAATTAAAAAATTCCCTCTGCTCTGTTAACAACATTCCCGTGCCCTAATTACCTCTCAAAGCTGCTTAAAACAATGAACGTTGCGAATTTCATTCTCGAATTACAAAATTTACAAATTGTTCGACTCAAAAACCCCCCGCCCGTGTGTGCACTTCAACCAAATAGAACAATTTAAATGCAATTTCATAAAGTACTTAGCATTATGTGCATATATTACACAATTTACAATGAAAATGAAGCAGGTAACTAATAGTTTGTTTTATACTGATGCTTTGAACTAGATTTTCCAATAATATAAATGCATGTAGAAATTAAAAATGATAATACAAAATTTAACTAATACTATAAGATAAAAATAAAATAGCACTGTAAAATGAATAAAAATAAAATAAAAAATAAATTAATATTGCGATATCAAAAAGTAACAAACGTGAAAACAATTTGTTTTGTATTTTGTACTCAAAAAAAAAAAATTTTATCAAAACCTACATCGCGAGATATTTGCAACGTTTTGCTATATACAAGAAAATCAAGGAAAAACTGCTACAAACTTTTGTTTTTGTTTAACTTTAAGTAATTTTGAAAGTTTCGAATTAAATTACACTAATTTTAGAAGAAGAAACAAAACATTCATCAATATAAAACATCATATACAAATTCTAAAGAGATAATAATTTACAATTTTTTATTACATATTTTAATATTCTTAAATATTAATTTAACAATATTCGATAGAACTGAAATAACAAAATTCATGTAGTCAAAATTTAACTTTTCAATTTTTCTACGTAATAATTAAAAAAATACGCGAAATGCGAATTGGACTCGCATGTTAAGTGTTCCGTACCATAATACAAAATAACTGCCAAGCGCTGATGCAAAGTATCAGGAAAATTATTTTAACATTAATAAGTTGTAGTTAAATAGGTAGAACTTATATTAGATATTGTAACTAAAAAAAAAGTACAAAAAAACGCCCGTGACAGGCAGACGGACAGACAGACCCAATTGGGTACGGAACACTAAAAAACTTTAAGAAAATCGCAAAATTACTGCAGTTTGTAAATTTGTAAAGAAGAAAATTTAACCAAGTTTTTATTTGAAAAATTAGATGAAATTATTTAATATTGACCTTAAAAAAAAAACCCTACTTTTATTCTTTGAGTAAGAATTTTTGTTAATTAAAAATTGTTAATAAAATTTATTAGTGTAACATAAATATTGACTATAACTTTTTTAATTAATAAAGCGTATATTTTTAGCCTTGAGTACAACAATAAAATAAAGTAAATCTAAATTATCAGAAAATTTTTCGGGGCCGAAATAATAAATTAAAAAATAGTTATAAAAAATAAAAAGTTAAAATTAAATTTATATTTATATTTATAATTTATATTTATAATTTATAGTTCGCAATTTATATTTTTATACAAGACCGTCTTTACATAATTATTCCCATTTAATGTATCTATAATTGTTGAATTTTTTAACTCATCGATTTTGTCTAATATTTCTTAGCTGATATTGGGTCCCATTAATTTAAATATTTTAGGTATTAACAGCAGGCTAATTTTCATGTTAGAAAAAGGTTTGAATTTCATTCTCCTCCATTTCAGAAATGACCTCGAATCAATCCACACAATTTATCTGTTTCCTTTTTATGTATAGGCAAATTTTCAATTTAAATTAAAAACTTTTTTTTTAAGTAAGTATTTCTTTTCTTTAACGGCATGGGTTTTAAAATGTAATAACATAAAAATGTACACGTAAAATGTTTGTTAATAAAGACGGAAACTTAATATTAATCTAATATTTTTGACAAAAATAAAAGAACCAGTTAATTTAAAAGTTGTAACCATGAAGAATTAGAATTTTCATGAAATCCTTGTTTATTTAACCTAAAGGATTTAGATCGGAACATCTAAATCTTCAAAATGAACTAGCTTCGTATTTGGTTTTATGTAAGGTTCTTCTGCTTACCCTAATCTTTCCTTTGGTGATTTCAAAAAGGTTTATTGTTTTCAATAGTAGGAATATAATACAAAATCCTATGATTAATCTATACAATCCCTGTTTTTTCAGAGCTAAGTGTTCATAGTACTAAGGCTACCCTTGAGGTTTATATATCTCATTAATATTCAATTATATGTGCACATTAGTTGGAGGCAGTAAAGAATTCATTCTGTCGTAAATATTTGAAAATTCTCCGGAACGTTTTTTGTTAAGCAAAAGGTCTAATTAATCTGGGTAGCCTTTTAAGGGGGTATACACAAATACGGTCAGGCTCGCTGTTCCTAATTAATATTATATGAAAGTATAAAAAAGCATTAGCTCCGGCAATGAACCTTTCGCACACGAAGCACATATATTTGTTTACCTTTTCCATAAAAGACTCCTGGAAAGGTTTGATAGGTGGGTTGTCGGGGCTCAGTCGAATTTGCAAGGTGCAGGGCATTAAGCGGAGAGGTCCTCATCATTACCAACTCGGTGCTGCCATAGAGATTGTGTGCAAATGAATTTCAAAGCTCGACCACATCGTCAGCTCAAATAGAACCCGAAAAATGAGTAGAGGTGCTCACAGTGCGCCTTTGGTACCTTCAACTTGGATTCCGTTGGAACGTCTGCACCTTCCGGTCGAAGGTATATGTGAAGGTATGCTTTCATTAGAAAATCAGAGAATGTGTCTGCAATGGTTTTTACGTCAATGAAATTGAGATGACTTGTACCCCACGTTTGCACCTCCCTCCTAAAGAAAAGACGTAATGCTGCTTTTTCCTGTTTGCATTAGTTTTCACTTCAACAATTTTACGAATTAAACATTTTCGCATTAGTCGAAGCAAAGGAGCACACTATCACTAACGTGAATTCCAAATGACGAATGAACCGAAAATGCTCTTCTTTGCAGTGGTTTTAGCCGAAAACCGAAAATAACGCTTAGATTGACTTGAAAGGCGTAACATTTAAAATCCATTCCTTTACCTTTTACGTACTCTTAGTTAAGCTTCAGCGCAAATACGCCGAGAAAACGCAAATTTCAACAGTACATCGCCAAATAGAACCGCGTATTTTACATATTTGTCTATAGAGGTAGGAATTCACACAATTTTGTAATAACTTTGTTTAAGCGCATGTAGCTTTAATAAAACATATTTTAATATCTTTTCTGTATAAAATAAAAAAAATAAATAACAATCCTAAATCTTTAGAGCAGAGTATTAAAAAGTGTATAAAACAATTTATTCTTCAACATTAATAAGCTATTAATTTTGAACAACTTTTGATAATTTTAACGTCTAGTTTAACTTAGTTCAAAACGATAACTTAGCTGTGAGTATAACTCGCACGCTAAGGATTCAATACAACTACGCAATAAATCATTATTATCGAATTATTTTTTTTTTATAAGAGCCTATATGCTTTATATTTCCTGTAATTTATACTAAGGCTTTCGTTGGTGTAAATATTTTGGAATTATCAAATTTTGAAAAAAATCAATTTATATTCAATAATAATTTTTTCTAAATCCCCCACTATCATCATGTGTACTATGCATGAAAAATAGACAATAACGTTGACGTGTGTAGATATTTTGAATTGATAAAAATGATTTACTTAAATCTCAAGATTAATAAATGGAGTAGTTCGACATGAATTATTTAAAGTCTCGATAAAAAGGGGATTTGAAAAATATATCACCCTTCGTGAGAAATGCTCGTTATGTCTAGAATGCTTCCGACTTGTAAGTCAGCCCCCTCAGTCATCAGCAGATAAGTGTACTTTAGCGAATTGTACTGAGACTGTGACCATAGGAACTCGTACCTGGTGAATTAGTGTCCTTATACATATTTGATTTCTATTAAAGCCACCGAGAACCAGTTGAGATAGTAGTAGGAGTCATGTCGGGGAACTAGAGCTTCCTTCCTGCAAATCATCAATTTTTAAGAAGGCGTCTGGATACGTCAGCCTTTATGACTGTTTCTACTTTATTCACAGTACAGAGTAAACAGGTAGTTGACATGTTCGTGTCATTTCTTCTGAAAGAGCAATTCCCGAGGTCGACTTTTCGTAAAATAGACATTTCTCCTGTCGTGTGTCCAAAAAAAAAAAAAAAAGTTTTAATCCTAAAGAAACAACGATGGCGTGCAATGGGATACCGCTCACGAGGTGTTCTGCAGTGTTTTATTTAAAGAAAGAAAAATTCTCTCTAACTCTGGAACGAGTTAGGATTCCTTCCTTCCAGCACCTGTCTATCGGTTACCTCTGTTATTACTGCTCCCGCAGCTCCCAGAAGAAACAATAATGTCCTGCCAAATGATTACCTGCGACTAGGGAATGCGCCGGATAGACGTCTGTATTCAAGTTGCATGTTAATGTCCCTTAATAATTTATTACGTTCTAGCCATTGCAAATCGACTTTGTCGTGAATTGAAATCATCCGGTGGTCGTATAAAATATAACCACGTCCCTACTTCTCCTGCAGGGATGAAGTATTTAACTCTGATGACAGTCCTTTTTATGGGCCGTTTTGCATTTCCCAGTTGTAGGTGTATTTTTATGCAATTTTGTGGGTTCATTTTGATGTAACTTACCGGAAATTTATAACTTCTATCATAAAAAATTATAGGTACCTATCTTAAATATAATTCAACCTCAAAAGATCGCTTTAAGCAGTCATTCCCATTCTCTTCCATTTCAAATTAAAAACCTGCATAATTCAAGAACAGAAACAATTGGCAAATTCTATTTCTTTATTTTGGCTTCTCAAAAAAAAAGTTACAAGGAACTTACACAAATTATATTTTCGAAACTCTACAAATCAAAACAATTTCTGCCAGAAATCCCATCATCTTTACCTAACCAAGTATAAGAACGATTTTTTTAAGCTCACTAAATCGAAATTTATAATTCCAAAATTCTATAAAGTGAAGACTTTTACGTTTTTGTTATAATTCTACTTTTTATATGTTGGACTTATTTTTATTTATTTTTTTTGCTTGTCATTTAATATTTGAAGATTTTAATTTATTTATACGTTACTCATTGTATGATTATTAAATTTTCAATTTTATGAATCCTTTTTTTTTCTTTTCTGTTGGAGGTTTTCGATATGAGAACGTAAAAAGTTATAGCACTAGAGGCGGTATTCATGTATATTAAAAATTATTTGTCATTCTAGAACCATCGGGTATATTGTTAAATAATAAATAAATATTAATAATTAAAATATATATAAACCAAAACAAAACATTAATAGGGATTTAAAAAATAAATAAATAAATAAACAATAAAACACATGAAAGACATATTAAATTCAATATTATTACTCTAAACCCTCTTATTATATAACCTTTTTACTGTTTGCGAGCTTCTACTGGAATTACACAAATGGAGAACATACCCAAATAAATGACATATTCTCATGTTTTTATTTTATATAAAAAGAAAAGGCAGTTAAGCATAATCACGGGAAGATTATTAAAAAATAAAAAGTTACCCCACCTGGAACTAATTTTACTTATATCTGGAAAGCCTTTAAGTGTAATTAATTGTTCATTTGAATCGATTGTAATTTTTATACTGAATTGTACGTATTCAACTATTAAGGAAGTGTATTCAACATTTTGAATGATGAAAAAAATCCTCTTCTTTGAAATTATTTATTAAAAATATATTTGAACAAATATTTATTCAGTAGCTTTGAAATGTTTACCTATATTTTTCTAATCAATTATAAATCAAGACAATTTGAAAGTAGGTATCAAAAATCTTAATTTATACGAATGTTTTTAGATAATGTTCTTAATTTTTTGTTCAGCGATGTCCATTCCTACAATAAATGGTTTTCATTTTTTTTTGAATTTTGAATAAAGTGATGGGAAGTTTCTTAGCCAAGTATTGGCGTTGCTTTTAAGATTATCTGCATGGACTGTAAAAAAAAAAAACAACGTCGGAGAAAATATTTATCCCATAAAAAAATCATAATTTTTTATTTATGTTTAACGACTTTGGAATTTGGATTTAAAAAATTTTTCCACTTTCTATTTGAACAATTTTAAGCAGAATGAAGCATCAAAAATTTTGGAAAGTAATTTGAGACCATTTGAATTTTCTTGAAGACGGATACGATAGGTATAGAATGTAAGAGAAGAAAATTAAAACATGCCTTCAAGAAAGGAAACTTAATCATACAAAACATGCTCGACGCTTCGAAAGAGGCCCTGCATTCCGTTGGAAGACCCTGACGGGGCTCCCATTAGGTATGAAGCTAATTAAAATAATTTGAAAATTCCAAGCACTTTGTTTTTTTCATTTTCTCCTCTTCTTTGTCTTGGCAATAGAAAAGGGCTCATTGGCGAAATCCGCAGAGGAGAAGGTTCGTTTGTTTACTCACTCCCAGGCATTCAGACTTGGAGTTAATTTGCAAGGTAGCTCATACTCACCGGAAGCACCAGCTGCAATATCCACTTCAGGTATGTATGCTCGAAAATCCTCTTCTACTTTTCTAATCTTTTTTGGGGAATAAATTATGTAAAGACAACATAATTAAAAGGGTTCCTCTACTTCTGTATGTGAAGTCACTAAAACGGGCTAAAGTTCCCTAATAAATGAAACCTATTCAGCTCTGGTCTGAAGGAAATTTGCAGCAAATTCGTAAAAGCACTATTTAAACAAGGTATAATGCTTGCCCCAAGCTGCCCGGAATCCCTGAAGTGCCCGTGTAAGCCGAACAAACGAGAATCCCGTGAAAGCGAAAAAGGTTCGCCAGGTAAATGTTCACTTCAAATTAAACGATTCCTGGTCACTACTGTGTTCCGGCGAATACCGGAAGACATTCAGGTGAATGAATGACTTATAGTACACGACTCATTTCCTTATACCACCCGAAAAATCTGTTCTGCTTTCGTTTTTATCGGAATATTTTATATAAATACCTCTCTGGAGCCATCCGAGGGCCATAAGGATTACGCTGATGATGGAGTACCTACTCTTCGAGGCTCCAATGATGAAAGGAGGTGAATAACGCCGCCGTGGAGAGTGGAATATTTTGAAAACGCTTTTGAAGAAAACGAACTGTGGCTTCGCTTGTTCGCTTAATTCTTGATGAATTAGATCCTAAAAATCTCTTTTGTTCCTCTAGTCAGAAAACTGCTGTTGGGAATCCATGCATCGCAAAATTTCTGCAAATTCTAGTCAAGTAGGGCTTCAAGGAGGACCAACATAGCTCCGTCGGTATGTAACTCATTCAAGTAAGCTCAATCCTTTTCACTGAATGGTTATGCTATGCCTGATATCTTCCTAAGGGGTTCGAGGTTATAGTGGTTAGCTATTGCGATTTCGAATTTATAGAAACTTCCGAAAATTTGTAAAGTGCTAAAAATGAAACGAAAACCCATAGCGGCAGTCTAGAAACTAGGAGAGGTCTAGGAAAGGAAGGAACTAAATCGTATTTCCATGGGATTAATTCCTCGGTGGGGCTTATGAAGTTAAACTCGCTTGCATCAGGAGCTCTTCACAAGGCTGGAGCCAAGCAGCCTCAATAAGACTATTGAAAACATAAATCCTCGCATAACAATCAACAATTTACGGTAACGTGCACTTGTGCATATTGGATGGTCAAGTGTTATTGCCTCGCAACCTGCATATACCATATGTGCCTAGCATGTGTGGAAATCACAGCAACTAGCCACAAACCTGGATCCGGACCTGGATCTCCCCCATCCTGCTACTACTTCAAATCCATCCGTAATCGCAAAATTGTTGAAAAATTTTGTTCCAACAATCAAAATGCTCTCGAGTTTGGTATATTTCCGACGATTATGCAGCTCTATGACTGCAGCCAGGAGGGCGTCACTACCATTAGGGAAATTATAAAATCCTCGAATGGGGAGTCACATCCGTTCTTACGATTGTTGGTAAGCCATAATCTCCGCTTTATTACTTCTCTGGAAGGCAACGTTCAATTCGACGTACCTGTCGCAGTACTGTGCCACCTTTTCTGTTGGAACAATCCGAAGGACAATCTTATTGCCTTCGTCGTCCTTGCTGACTATTCAAAAGCCAATTTGATTCGAAAATTTAATTAACGCCACTTAACCGAATCATATTAGCGCGGACTTTCCACTCAGCACTAAGAAGATTACGCTTAATCTAGATCATCTGTTGGAATTATAACCACATTTCTGTTTATGCCTTTTGAATATTTTCATTCATGTCTTTCGACTGCTATGTCTGTTCATTAAATCGAGTGGTTCATAATGTGTATTTTGAATTCCGATCAGATTTCAAAGTGCCTAGATATGACTACTGATTGTTTCCTTTGTTAATGCGATTTATGGAGTACGTGTACATTAAAAATTTCGAAAATTGCAAGAATTTCAGACTGAAAACTGATAAATAATTTTATCCTTATAAACCAGAACAGCGTAGCGATTAAAAATTTTCAAAAGTACACCATTGAAAGATTAACTAAATCTGCGAAATTGAATATTTCATTGAAAATTCAATTGTGTTTAATATTTTTTTTAAAAAAATATAAAAAGTTCTCTAGAACAGTGAATTAAAAGATTAAACAAGGCCTTTAATGTTCGAAATGGCAGCTCTTTAGAGCTAAAATATAATAATAAATTTTTTAAAGACAAGACGATATCTATAATTTGTGATGTATTCTTTTATTACAGAAAACTGATTTTTTTCATATATTGCAGGCATGTACGTTTATACTGTAAGAGATAATAGTCTCACTATATCGATCTAAAAATTCTCGGAAAAATCAGGATTGATAAGAAACACAAATGGCGACATAGACTAAACAGACAAAATTTCAGTAATATACTTAAAAACCGCTGCTGCTGTCCACAAGTTCCTGAAAAATCGCGAAAGTAAATTTAAACTATATAGACAACATTTTTCAGATTCTATCCCTATATAAGACCATTCTTTATCATTTTATATATAAAAGATCATTCTTTATCATTTTATTTTTTTTAAATAGCTTTAATAATAGCTTAATTTTTTTCTTGCGTATTATAAATATAATATTATGAAAAAAAAATGTCAATCAAAAATATAGAAAAATAGGCAAGTTGATTTTCATTACGTTTTAAATTCAAATAAAATAATTAACAAAGTAAAAACTACTCCTAAGCTTAGTTTGATGGACTTTCAACCTTGGGGTAAATTAATAATTAAATGTATTTAATATTCATCAGACAGGATTGAATCAATTATTTTATGAGTGTAATACACGTGCAGCAAATTTCTGGAATGATCAAAATCTTGACGATTCTGAATGAACGACTGAACAAAGGACCAATTCCAAAATACTCTTTCGATTTGACCTGATGTCGCAGGTATTTTTTCCTAATTTTAGAGCGAAATATCACAAAGCTGGATGATGAATGTTAGCCATACTCCAAAACACTATTGGACCAACAATATGTTTTTCATTTTTTCGTCTTGGAAATTCCAGTTTTTCTTTGAAATTGAAGGTAACTGAATATTTCATCTGGACAGGAAGAGCCTGATTTTTGAGGGAAATTAACCAAATGGCATATATCCAAAAATTCAGCATCAAATATAAGTGTTTTGATTTTATTTTTTTTAAATCGGCCGTCGTTAACAATTAATGATTTCATAAAGTGGATATTCTGCACAAGGCGCCTGTAAGAATCTCCATACACGGTGTTTAAATTCGCGAACCACCTTTATCAACCAATGCTCGCTCAAAAGCTGCGTGCTTGAACCTTTGACGGAATAACGCAACATATTTTAGAGACCTACGTGATGTCTACATAGCCTAACAGAGTCAATATGGATTACCTCCCGTGCCGGCGTGAGTGTAAGGATAGTCGGGCGATCGCCTAGAGCACCAAATCTATAGGGGCTCCGCAGCCTGGAGCTCCTCTTTTTTGCTAATTGATATTCCTGCCCTTAAGGGGCGCCACGATAATTCTGGTCGGGGTGGTAGTGATGCTAACGTGGGGGGACTGATTACGCACACGCGTTGCCTACACCTTACGTAGAGATGCTCATCATGGGCGGAAATTTAGAAGGACTTAAGCGATAAACCTGGAGAAATTATACCACTTTTTTAAAATTTTTAATAAACCATTGGGCCCATTTTCCTAAACATAAAAATCACTGAGGCTGGTAAAAAGTGGTGCGTGAAAATACATGCAAAAATACACGCTTGCAGTGATAGACTTTTCCTGTGAAAGTTTACAATACAAAAGTTATGTAAGTAATTAAATAATAAATTAGAAATCTTGAACTGAAGTTTTTGTAATTGGTACACTGTTTTTTATCAAGTAGTTTTTCTCGAAATTTTGCGGTAGGACGGAGCACCCTATGTAAACAAACGTCAGCCAATTACGCGAACTGAAACTAGGCTTCCAGGAACCGTTCGAGCGACGCACTTTTGACGTCTCCGTTAGCAATAAACGACGCGCGTCCTTCTCAAAATTGGGTTATGATGGCGTTTGCTACTAGTTACATATTCCCGCAAAACCAGCGGTTTGTTCCCTTCGAGTCCTACGAAGACCAGGTGATCGAGAACGGATCAACTCCCGTAGATCACCACCAGATAACTCCGATCAAGCAAGAGGCCCTCTCAGGCCAGTCGGTGTATGCCCCTATCGACAAATGGGTCGTCAAGTGGAAGGAGGTAGGTTGTCTTATCTAGAAAGTGGCAATTAATATTCGTTTTTAATGTGTTTAGAATTACTTCGGAGCCACGTTTAATATTTACGAACCCAGAGGCACCAGGTATTTATGCAAGGAATGCGGGGACACGTTCCCCACAAGACTTAGCATTCTAACGCATTCAAAGATGCATCGCAAACCATTTTGCAATCTCTGCGGAGAATATACCGACACGAAATCAGCTATGGTGAGACTTTTTTTTGATTTTGTGAGTTTTCGTAAAGAGGCTTCCTTTTCAGGAGTTCCATATGCGCCGGGAGCACTTGGACTTCACTTACTACGAGAACGTATTAGCCGCCAACACCGACGAGCAGAGCTCTAAGAACACTGCACTAGCGAATCAAGGGGGAGTGGACAGTAAATTCAAAAAGGTGAGCTTGAATAAAAAATCAAGCAAAAAGGTAAACCCGACGAAACAGCCGGAGCATATTACAAAAGTAGTTACATCTCGATTCGGAAGATGTATCACAGTCAAGTTACCTGAGTTTTGAGGTAGTGTTTACTCTTTTTTGAATTTATAACAGACTGACGCTTAGCGTAGCAGAAATGGATTTTTCTGATATTGTTTTCTTTTTCCGAGGCCTGGATGCCTCTAATTTTTTCCTTTAAGGAATAAAGGATTTATAAGTTATCAAAAAATGTTAATAAAGGAATGTTATGCTTAAATAGACCGTGTTTTTCACATATTATTTTGAAAAAAAAACTAACAGAAAGAAAATGTTTAACAAGGATATAAGGAGTCTAGAATTCGTCGACATCTTCCTGCTGAGACAATGCGATATGGATATGATTTTCACTTAAAATATGAAGTAAATATTTCTTAAGAAATATTAATTTGCTAAATAAAAAGGATTTGAGGATTTTACGATGTTGATCGTAAAGTTTATTTAATGATCTTTGCTTGGTAGATTTATACACTGGAAGTTAATCGTAATTATAAACACTAATTGAAACCTTAAATAACCGTCCAATTAATTTTTCAGCACACCTTTTACGTGACCCGTACTTTGCAGTCATTTGCAGGCAAGTTCGTTTCCCTTGACTGTTCAGTATATTTTCAGCTAAAGGCAACATCGAGCCATATCAATTTTAATGGAATTTATTTTAAGCTCATTTGGATTTTTGTCGTAATACTAATATAATATTTATTTAAAAAAAGAATAACAATTCGAATACCTCTAACTGAGTTACTGAATTAATATTTCATTGAAATAAAAGAGAAGTATGTAGTGACACCATTGGAAGCCAAGTAGATCGAATGGGTATATTTAATATTCGACTTTAAATGGAGTACAGAAAACTCTTGAACAAAGTGATACATTTAAATTCTTCTGCGATTTTCAAGATTTCGATTTAATACGAAATGAAATAGAAATTCCACTCCTCTTTGACGCAATTTATTTTAACAGTGGCTGAGTATAATTAGAAAAAAAATACAGCAGCAATTTTGTTACTACTAATTAAAAATAATAACTTCGGTTTTTATTAGTTTACGACTTTTTTTAAGGGTAACCTGTCCCTTTTCACGCTTGGTAAGTAAAAGTAAATTAGGAAAAGATCAGATCGCAATGTAGAACGATGTCTAAAAATAAGTTAGCAATTCCATTATTTATTTCGAGGTGCAATGTATTTTTTTACACAGAGTTATAGGAAAAATTTCTCGTAAAATTCCATTAAAAGGGCAACGATTCCAAAAGTAGATAAATTTCCATATGAAATACGGGCGAACAGTTAAGTGGACTTCAAATATTGAAGCATTGTAGTAGTATCTGATTTAGCATAGTAGAATGCCATTTTATAGATTTTGCACATAATAAATTTATTAATATGGGAAATATTTTGCGATTGTAGTCCTTATGAAAATTGTTAATTTAAATTTTCTACTTAGCGAACATTTCGAGACAATTCGAGTAGTTTCTTTTAATTTTACATTTAACCTTTGTCTAGGTTTGTAATATTTCCTCTTACTTTCATTAATAATAGTATATTAATTAATGAAAACTAGCATAAATTGCGAAAATATTAATTATTTTTACATAATTATTTCAATTTTGTTGTAGCTAAATCTGAATCTTCGAATATTTTGTAACCGTCCTTTTGTAAACAGCTCCATCTTCAGTAGAATGGGACAAGCGATAATAGACAGGCGGACTGCCATGAAGAAGGACATAACCTCAAAAGACTACTGTCAACATTTCACAATGCAGTCAATCGGAAGGTTTTCTGGAATTGTTCGATCGTTATTCGGACAGAGGCTTATTCCGTTAAATTATTCCCGAGACCTGCAACTGACTCTACTAAGACATTGTTCTGAAAACGCAGCTGAGAAAGAGCCAACAGAAACAAAAGCAGACACAAAGAAGGACATCGACCGGTCCAAAGTGATTCCCGTGGAGACGAGCATAAAATACCTTCAAAGTGCGGCGTATAAACAGACATACGGTGATTATTTAGTGTGGGAACAATACAGGTAACTGATTTCCAAAGTAGTATTGCAAAGTGAAACTGATATAATGAGTTTTAGACGTAACCACAAAGGACCATACCCTCCACCGAAAACGAGGAAAACCTGCGTTAGAAAGGGAGTGATATCAACCGGCAACCCCTGTCCAATTTGTCGAGACGAATACCTAGTCCTGCATCACCAGAATATCGATCTGCTAAAACAGTTTATCTCCCCTCAAACTGGTGACGTGCTGAGCTATTCGAAAACTGGACTATGCCAGCGCAAACACCAGGAATTGCTAATAGCCGTTGAACGTGCAAGGGACTACGGTCTACTCACCTTTGATGTACCCTTCCGGGAATACGACTATTCCGAATATTACAGCCACTTGAAGAAAAACTAAGCCTCTTTCGCGGGCTTTAGAATAGTTAGATTAAGTGAAATGGAAGCCACTTTCGTTATCGTAGGGGGAGGAATAGCTGGTGTATCATGTGCAGAAACTCTGGCCTTTCTTTCTCCAAGTGAAAGAATAATTTTATTAACAGAGTCCTCACTAATTAAAACAGTAACAAATTTATGTCCATTGGGTAAAACCATTACCAAATTCGATGTGGAGGAGCGAGACTCAAACAACCTAAAAGAGAAGGTAAATATCGTCGTAGGTGTCTTAGATCATATAAATTCGGCCGCCAAGGAAATCACAACACAGGAAGGCAGAAAGATCAAGTACCAGTTTCTCTGCCTATGCACAGGAGCTCGCCCGAAGCTAATAGAGAAAAACAGCGAGTACGTTCTCGGTATCAGGGACACAGAGACCGTATTGGAATTCCAAAAGCACATAAAGTCAGCTAAGAAATTGGTCTTAGTCGGTAACGGTGGTATCGCATCAGAAATAGCATACGAGGTTAAGGGAGTTCAAATAGAATGGGTCATTAAAGATGAACACATCACTTCAAC
Organism: Proctacanthus coquilletti; assembly: GCA_001932985.1. Classification (NCBI taxonomy): domain Eukaryota; kingdom Metazoa; phylum Arthropoda; class Insecta; order Diptera; family Asilidae; genus Proctacanthus; species Proctacanthus coquilletti. The sequence continues at coordinate 254,063 of MNCL01000053.1, read as the reverse complement.
GTTTGTTGATGCTGCGGCTGCAAAATTCTTTCAGAGCAGACTCGTGAAAAAGGACAATCAGGCTAAAGCACCTACAACAATCAAACGGATGCGATACCTTGACGATAACTCTCCCGCCAACAAGAAAGGCGCTGCCCTAGGCCCAGACTGGCATAGGTTGCTAGATATTAATGGTACTCTAACAAACCTTCCAGAGTCTGTAAAAATTCATTATAAAGCTGAGGTGCAGAGCATTGAAATAATTGGGGAGGAAGAAAATGAATTTCCCTTAAAAGTCACCTTAGCCAACGGTGAAGTGCTGCACTGTGATTTCCTGATCTCAGCCACTGGAGTTGTGCCTGAAATCAACTACACGTCTGACATAGAATTCAAGCGTGGTCCAGACGGGGGAATTTTTGTCAATGAGATGATGGAAACAAGCCTACCCGGGATATACGCCGCTGGAGATGTCTGTTACGCCGGATGGGAGCACGCCAAGCATTGGTTCCAAATGAGACTCTGGACACAGGCACGGCAAATGGGTAACATGGCTGGAAGGAGTATAGCGGCTAAGTTCAACAATGAAGAAGTCTATCAGGACTTTTGCTTTGAACTTTTTGGTCATGTGACTTCACTGTTTGGATATCAAGTCGTTTTACTGGGCAAATACAATGGGCAAGGAATGGGCAATAACTACGAAATATTGCTCAGGATCACTCCGGATGAAGAGTACATTAAATTTGTGCTGCAGGACGGGAGGTTACAGGGTGCTATTCTTATCGGAGAGACAGGACTCGAGGAAACAAGTGAGAATTTAATACTTAACCAGTTAGACCTTACTCCTTACGGAGAGGATATTCTGAATCCGAATATCGATATCGAGGACTACTTTGATTAATTATACATGTTGGCTTTAATATATGTATTGAATTTAATCACTTCGTTTTAATTATTTGCACAAAAATCTGTAGCCTTTTACAACTAATTCTAAAATTAGAGCAGTGTTCTCTAAAAACAAGAACACTTTTTGATCATTTCTCGTATATGAAGCATTGTAAAGGCATAAAAGCGTGTTTTTTAAATAAAAAATAAATCTTTATTAGTTAGTAAAACAAAGAGTACAACCTTTTAGCCATGCGAAAACGCAAAAACTAAAGTAATATCATAGGCTCGTGAAGTTTTTTTAGCTTGTCTAAACGCCAGGTGCTTCAACACACCGTTATTGCACACATCATAGTAAAAAATAAAATATACAGAAAACGATTTAAATTTCAGAATAACAAAACTGTTCAAAGTAAAGTAAAGAGTAAATTTGTTTTACGGTTATGCTTTCAAGTTAAATTATAAAAATTAATTAAAATAATCCCTTATAGCATATTTTCTTAGGAATAATTTCAGTAAATTTAACTTAGTGCATCTAACATAAGATTGTTATAAAATAATTGTACGCAAGATCGAGTCATCGAAAAATCCTTTCATAATCTTTAAATAAAGAAAGTAATAGATAAGCACGAAAAAAATTTTAATCGTCCAGGTACTTATTAAGCGCTATAACTTTTTTGCAAAACACCATATCATTCATATTGACGAAATCCCCCAGGATCACGTTCACCCGGGGCTCTTCCCCCGTTTTAAACGGGCCAGGACGCTGGGCCTCTATCCAGTCCGAGAGCCGCTTGTCCACCTTCTTTGCAACGCTTTTTAACGATAAAAAGAATCTGTGAAAAAAAAAAAACAAATTATAAAGACTTGAGTAAACTTTCCACCTATGCGTTTACCTGAGGCTTATGTAGCCAGGCGTTGGTGTAAGAATGCACTGGGAAACAAATCCAGTTTGCGAGTTTCGATCGTGTAGCGTTGAGACTAGATACTCCCTCAATTTTTTTATAGACGCAGTGTTAGGCCATGGAGTGGGCCACAGGAAGCCAGGCCAAAATTCTTCAGGTGGTTCAAATTTTCTATAGATGATGACCACTTGTTTTCCAGTAACCCCTGCTTGTGACAATGTCCAATTAACTAAACGACCATCCTTTTTCGAGTATATCTTAGGCTGGAAAATATTTCTCAAGCATCTCTGCAGATTGAAATGATCCCTGTCTTGGAAGTTGTAGAAATGCTGGAAGTCCAAAATAACAATCTCCTTGGGATGTTGATCGAGGAATATTCGAATATTCCATAGTGCTTCGTTTATTTCAAAGGAGTATAGTGCATGGGCGAAGTAGAACTTCCCTTCCTTGGCCACTGTTCGTAGGTCAAAAAACCTGCAGGACGGTGCTCTTAGTGGGAAAAGTCCAATTATAATTTCGTGTTTACCTTACGCCCATTCTCAGCTGTTCGAGGATATCTTTGTTCTGGGTTACGGCCCATCTACGGACGATGCACGGCACCACTTTGTTAATTTTCTTCACAAGCTTCTCAGCATCTGGAGCAAGGCGAGACTTGCGCGTGATTCCGTACGTCATAGAATTGTGCGAGCCTACAGTGACCCCAGAAGTTTTATAATATCTAATCAATGAAAAGCAGCTTCAGAGGCTGTAATTACCTGGAATGGCTAAATATATCACAGGTTGTCGTCTAGCATTTTCGGATAGTTGACCCATCCAATTTTCGTAGTCCTCGACAAAAGTATCCATTTTCTTTGTTCTTTCGGGAAGATATCAATTGGAAATGCACCTTAACATTTTCTCCCTTTAAAAATAGGAATTACTAAACAATACCGATGGTTAAAATGGAAATTTTTTGCGTAACACTGAGTAATTTGTTATTTTCTGAGCCAGTAGAAGAACCCCAGCCCAGTCGATGTTGATGTCAGCTATCAGCTGATAGAGGTGCTGACAATTCGATCTGATAATACTATATCTCTTTCACTCTAGTATTGACATACAAATGTTCAAGTAGAATGGCATATTTAAGATGTAGGGGCTAAGTTTGTACGCCACTGACTTTTTGCCCTACAAATGAAAACGAAACATTCACTCTCGTTTCAACAGAACGATTTGAAAGTGAAGCATTTTCAAATTTGACACTACGGATTGTCGTTGAATTTTTGACCCGAGGGTAGTTTTATTTGTTTTTCTAAACAAATGGATGTGTATACGTTTGAGAAATCATTATTAACTCGCTTAGAAGAATCCCGCAATGTTCTCTGCTACAAATACGAACCTGTACCAGCTTCCAGAGTTCGGGCAGAATGGTCGTACTTTGTTGAAATTCAAATTGAACCTACAGGCGAGTTTAGATCCTTTAAACGAAATAGCTTTAAAGCAGATTAAGCCTTTCCCAGCCTTATAATTAATCAACTCCGTCTACAACAGGTTGGCAAGCCCTCTGGAAAATTCCACGCGTGATATGCGAGGAATTCCAAATCAAGTATCCCACAGTCGTTCTGGGTGTGGTCGAGAATGTTATTTTTAAGGATTTAAAGGCTGTTTTTAACATCCTGGCTGTTGAGGATGAAGACATCCACTTACCAGAGCAGCATGAGGTCTATCTTGAGGATTTATGGCCGACAAAAGACCAAGAAATTGCTGAATTAAACGTCGAGCGTACTGCAGATTGCATCGACCAGCTGAGGTAGAAAACTATGGATTACTTCATACACAGTAGTGATAGATTCTTCCCTATAGATTCTTCTACAACAACGTCTGGATGCCATGGGATAACGACAACGATGACGATTTAGACTGGGCGAATAAGTATCTCGAGTCAAGGATTCAGTTCCATTATGATTTGAGCAAGAAATCCATGTCCAGGGGTCTTGCTGCACACATCAGATCTCTCTTGACGGAAGCCAGGTACCTACAAAGTCGTAGGGAGTACCTAGAATTAGGATTGAGCGATACAGAAGAGGAAATATTGGATAAATCACAGATCACGGATTTAATGCGAATGCACTTGCGTCTCACGATAATTAAAAGTGAAATTGAGCTGTTAGAAAATCCGGCTATGCGGAAGATCTACGAAGACGAGAATTATGGTTGTAAGCCGTGTAGGAATCAATCGTTTCAAAGGAATGACGATGTTAAAGTTTATATAGTAAGCAAACCGCACAATCTACAGCAGCAAATCAAGTACCTAGAGGTTGCGAAAAGTGTAATAGGGGAGGAAAAGACTGTTATGATGTGCTCATCCCTTCAGGTAACTACCGTCTTAATTTGAAAAACAAACTACCGAAAAAGTTACATTCACAGGAGGCGCTTAACTTGAGCAGCCCCACCGATGAAATCCTTCTTATGCCTGGTGTTCACAGCATAAAATTCCTCGAATGTTTAAACAATGGTAAAATCCTGGGGCTACCTTCCACTAACGATGGCATCCAACAAAAGGTGATTGTTACCTCTCAAGACGAAGACACCAATCTGCTAGTTTTTGATGGGGACTGCGAAATACAAAACATTGACTTCGATTGCCGCAACATCCGAACAGGAATTCTGGCGAAAAAAGGCACCGTCCGCTTAAAGAATTGCACCCTCAGTTCTCTGGGACTGTCGAGCACGAATCGAGCTATTTTAGCGTCTGGAGATGCAAAAGTTGTGCTGGATAAGTGTGAAATCAAGTGTTTCGCGACTGGAGTCGCTTTGAATGATAACGCTACTTTGGAGCTCAAAGGATGTATTATTAATTTCTGCGGAACCGGAATTGAATTTAAGGATTCTACATTCCTACAATTTGACGAGTCTACTACTGTTGCTTCAAAGAACTACGGGCTCTGGTTCGACACAAATTGTCTCAGCAATAAAATCGAGGAGAAGAAGTTAATCTGCAGCGATCTGGAGAATCTTAAGGAGTAAGTAAAGTTGCTAGCAAAAATATTAATCCGCACTTTTTAGAGGTATATTAAAAAATAATTAATCTCATTCGTTTTATTGTACTTTAACTTTTAAAGAAATATGACCACAAACAAGCGTAATATGAAAAAGAACCTATCGATAAAATGTTAACGAAGGCTTGACTAGCGATTCGAAATATTTAGAGGTGATGTGTACTGGTAGTTTCTTAATGACTGACTTCTTTATAAAACCAGGCTTCATTTCAAGAATGCCATATAGCCTATTAAATTTTCTGGAGGCGAAGTGGGCTTAAAAATTATTACTGAATTAGGACATAGTAAAAGTGATCATTAGAAATACTAGAGGAGACTAAGTTACAAAAGGGGAGATCTACCCTGTAATAGTGCGTAGAAACTTTGACTATATATTTGGAAAACACTTATATTGTCTTCTTATCCTTTCAAGTGTGTTAACCCTCGAAACCCTCAAAATAAACTCATTTCCGAGGTAAAGATAATTTAAATATTTTCTTAAAAACAAGTTGAGAACTTATTTAATAACATTAAAGTTGATACATTGCTAGCGGGGAATGTAGAGCTTCTTATTTTGGTTTAGAACAAAACAACCCATTTGTATTTGTTTCCATATAATCTCAAACAGCTAAGAATCAAGGCCTTTTTCCAGTTTTTTTCAGTGGTTCAGTTTTTTAACAGAATGCTTTTGAAATTAGAACTAGCCCGTAGATCGGTTGCTTGGAAAAAATAAAAGGCATAATGGATTTTAAAGGTATTAAATTCATTTCAGAATCTACAATGGAACCGTCCCGTGGACAGGAAGTCCTAAATTTGTTAAAAACGAAAAGGGCAACGTGGCTGTAACGAACTTGAGACGCACTCGCTTCACTGTGGCGAGCGGCGATCTGTTGGACAGCACTTTGAGCAGCAACGAGAACTTCTCCTTCGATAACGGCGACTCTAGAATCCTGAGCAGCAGCGACATTATCGTTATAAATGATTCTATCGATTGCGCCTGAATCATTTTCTATTTAACTTTGAGCAGCATTGAATTTAAATCTCACATTCCTAGAGAAACGAATTTTTAAAAATAGTGCATTAGAGTTAAAAAGGCACTTGTTTCGTGAAGTATTGTTACAACTTTGTTTAAATTATACATTCTAATTAAAAAGCACGACTTTTATTTCCGCTTTCCAGTAAAAAGTAAATTTTTAGCTTTTGTTAATTTTATTCAGTTCCACTTTTTTTCACAAAGGATTTTCCAAATCCCAATTGTTCCGCTATGTTGACAGCTGAATGACAGTTCTCTACCAATCCTTGCGGTTATTGTTTACTTGCTTGGAAAATCCTGTAGATCGCAAAAATCTTAATTTAAGGGGATGAGTGCGGCTGTGCCTGCTGATGACGCCTTCGAAGCGAATGATGTAAGTCCTAAATTGTGTAAGACCGTTTAACCCTAAATAAGAATTCTACCCAGTTCGACGAGGATGATTTGGGAGAAGTCCAGTTGGGCTCGACATCGGCTGGACGAAAACGTCTCTTCAGCAAGGAGCTCCGGTGCATGATGTACGGCTTCGGTGACGACAAAAATCCCTACACAGAAAGCGTAGACCTGCTCGAGGATCTGGTAATCGAGTTCATCACCGAAACCACCCACAGAGCCATGGAGATCGGACGGACTGGCAGGGTCCAGGTGGAGGATATCGTGTTCCTGGTCAGAAAGGATCCAAGGAAGTATGCCCGTGTTAAGGATCTGCTCACCATGAACGAGGAGCTGAAGAAGGCGAGAAAAGCTTTCGACGAAATCAAATACGTTGGAAGTGAGGCGAAAATTAAATGACAAAATGATACGTTTAAGTTTTAATAGCTGCGCTGTAAACAACTATATCGCTTGGTTATGAGTTTATCTGTTTGATCGAGAAATAAAGTAATTAAGAAACTACCACAGTAACCACTTCAAACCATTCAATTATACATCGATACAATTTTATTGAGTTTAAAAGCTGGACTAAAACGTCCGCGCAACTGTCCCCGCGATGGGATTCACTCAGAAACGAGGCTTTCTATATTGCAGTCACTATAAGGATGACCTGAATACCAAAACTCCATTTTAATCAAAAATCTTTTTTAATATGGCGCCTTTCCGGAAAAAAGACTATGAGTAGTTAATCTTACAGCAAGCGGCTGGTCTCCAATGACGTCATTAGAAGACGTTTTCATTTAAAAGAACTTTCCTGGGCCGTTCTTCATTGCTAAGTAGCTGGATGTAGTTATTTAGCTGGTAGAATTATTTTTCCGGAATCCTACATCTATATTCAAGCTGATTTTACTTTTTTATCTTTTATTTCTTATTGTTCACTATTTTTTCTTCGACTAGTCCTTTAGATTTTTTAAAAATGTTTTTATTACTCCTATTTTATATTTTCTCTGTTTTTATTCGTTTCTTAATTTGATTTTTAATTACTTATTAATATATTTTCTTTTATTTTTAGTGGTTTATTGAAAAAAATGAACTCCTTAAACAAAGGAATACAAAAAAATGGGTCACCAAAAAGACTAACCATTAAAAGCTTAAATAGCATGTTGTATGAAAGGTCAACTGTGAATATTTAATTTTAATTAATTTGATTTTTTGCATCTAAATGGTGAACTACGACTTCTTCGTTATCTAATTTTTTTCTTAAGTAATTTTGCTATGCAAAAAGAGCCTTTTTATAAAGTCTGCTATCAATTAAACTGTTTTAAAACGCGTGGACATGAAATTTATTTTTATCAGTATACTCTATTTCCTTATTCTAAAGGAGAAGAAACATTTCTTCCTTTTCGTGAAACTAAACTTCATTTGTATGTAATGTTTACCTTTATCTTTTATTTAAACTTTAGAGTAAATATCTCTTGAGAATTTTATAAAGAACATTTGGATTTTGATATTTTGTACATTAGCCATTTTAAAAAAATCAGTGTACCGAAACTAATTGTTTATTGTATTTCATATTTACTTTATATATTCTTAGGATGCGTGTAAGGAAACCCCCAGGAGTTTGATTCTTGACTAAGGCCCTATAAATCCACAAAGGAGACTATAACCCCTTTACAAACAATTTTTTTCTAAATTATCTTTGTATATAACCCTCGCTCCAAAATCTTAAAACAACCTCACGAACCTAAAATGAACTATACTAATTTTTCACATCCGCTAGTCGTCAAGTCCTGATTAATTTTTTTTTGTACACAAGTCTATCTTATTTAAAGTGCTTTAAAAAGGTACAAAAATTGATTACCAGAGTTTACAGATTAAACACAAGGATAAACGAAAAAAAAATGAAGGGTAATTTGTCCAACAATAAAAATTTCAAGGTTTAGTAAAAATCAACATAAATATATTTATTTAAAAATTAAAAAAAATGTTAATAATAAATACAATGGCATTATTACACCAGCGATCAGTGTAACTGAGTCAATCAACCAGGAATCTGACCGTTTTCGGTGTTTTTGGCGATTTCGCAAGCTTTTGTTCGGTCAGCGTTGCTTTGAGATCAAAAATCACTGATTCTATTTGTTCCAAAGACTTCTTAAAGTGTTCGACTGGCGGTCGCTTACCTGATGAATTCTCATCATCGGCATAGCGATCGCAGAGCTTTTTCAGCTTAAGAGCAGATCGCTGCATGTCTTTTAAGTACACGTAAGCCGCACTACTGAAATTGTTATTCTCCGTAGAATTCGGGAGATTCTTCTGGGGCGATTTATCTTCATCCTCATAGGTTAACATCTTTTTTGTGTTTTCAATATTTCGACAGGTCGAATTCAAAATTGCAGATTTACTCAAGACATCCTTTTTTATATTTTCCTTCGAACTGAACACACTTTTTAATTTTTGAAATCCTGAAAGTGGCTTCTGTTTCAGAATAGCTTCTTTAACTGCGCTAACGTCTAGCGAAATCCGACTAGAATTCAGAGAATCGTTCAAAGTATCATCCAAATTATCAGTACAAGGGTTCCATTCGATGTCGACGCATTTAAATAAATCTTCCTTGCTAACATCCGTGCTCCTCATCATGTCTAGCCAGACATCTAGCCTAGCTGTCGGCCATTCAGCCCGTCTTTTTTTCTCCTTGTCAAGAATAATAACAACAGCCCGAAATATACCAAATTCATCAAGAACCTGTGATTGTTTAAATTCAAGTCTGGCCCCTAAATCCCGACAACGCTGCGTAGCTTCTTTTACCTGAAATGATAAGAGCAGCCACAAAAGAATTTAACACAATTTTCTGACACCCCTTTTATTAAGTATATTTAAACCAAGTCGACTTATCTTTTTATCTTTATCACATGGCTGACATTGACTGATATAAAGTAAACCGGGGAGCTAAATTGCAATATGATAAAGTGGATAGGTTTCATGAGAGGCAAATATTTGCGTATTTGCGGGGGGTTTTCAAATACGACTCTAAAACTAGCGCAGGGAATCATGGATAAGTGTTGATTTTAGATATTTCTTTGCAACTAAATCGAATTCATTCGTTTTGAGGTTGCATGAGGAAACCTCGTGATCCACGTATGCGATGATAATATCGCAAATTCAATCTGAATCTTGTAATATACGAGTATTACTACCCACAAATCACCCGTGACCACTGCCCTTACACATTAGTAAAATATATTGTGTTATATAATGTACACTACCTCGTAGTAAATTATAGTAAAAATGAGGAAAATCTATTGGAGATTGAAAATACGCACAACGAAAGTGTTATTCTAAGAGCTCTCAAATTAAATGATTTAAAGAGCTTAATAAACATTTTACGAGTTTTAAATTGACTGCCTCAAGAAATATGGAAAATACTTTGTATTGATATTTCAGACTCGAAAAGAACCTCTAAATTTGTTGTAGTGAAAATATCTGCACACTAAATGATCAATAATACCTTTAGTTGTGTCTGATGCAAACTCTCCTCGGATGGATGTTGCATAATTCGCTTGATGTCATCTAAAAGTGTCGATTTGAATGGTGTATACTCAAACTTCGACTCATTGGACTGATCTTTCATCGCTTCCTTTTCCGTCTCCAGTAATTCTTTAGAGCATTGGAATTTAAATTTTTCTAATTCAAGCATCTCTACACGTTCTTTGTACACGCGCTCATTTTCAGCTCGTTCTAGTTCAATTTGCGATAGAGCAGCACGTTTCTCTTCATCCAATTCCCGTCGTAATTGGTCTTCCTGTTTTTGTAGTATCTCTTGATGAGCTGATTGAAAGTCGACCATCTAGAGGAAAATATAAGTAAAATTGCAATGCAGAAAAAAATGATATTAAGAAATGACGTACTTTAGTTTGTTGATGCCTTTTCGGACAAAAAGGATTTGATATCCGAAAATAGTGAGATCCTCCTATGACTAAACGGTCACCATGGTACATCTGGCGCTTTTCATGTATCAATTCTCCATTCAAATATGTTTCAAACTCGTTATTTTCTGGGATTATGTATAATTTTCCATTTGCATTTTCTATAGAGCTGTTAACACCACAAATTAAGACACCGAAATTGAAAGCAAAAATATGAAATACTTTACCAATGATGGAAAGCAACTAATGGTCCTTCTAAAACGATATCCGGCTGAGAAAAGCCAGTAGGTCTATTTCTTCCGATTCGCACAATTCCCTGAGGAAGAATATAAAGCAATATTCCCGACAAAATGGGATCAGCAGCTAGATTTACTAGACAGGCTTGTTTTTGTTCTGCTGATAATTCTAACGCGAGACCCTTTCGCTTTAGAAGTCTCATTTCAGATTTTCTTTGGTCCTCGGCTTCTTTGAGCCTTTCCATCCATGACTTTTGTGCTTTGGCAAGTTCTTTTTCTGTTTCGGCAAGTTGCACCCGTAAAGCATCTACTTCACTATCGTCTACCGAAGTCTCTATGATAATTTTACGGGGGGCAGCTCCACTAGCTGATACTCTTTTTTGTCTTTCATAGTCTTGACGCAGTGCCTGCAGTCGTTCTACTTCAGCTCGCAGTTCTCGAATAACACGATCATGAGGATCCTCATTTACTTTCACCCTATTTACTATGGTTCTAGCTTGACATGCATACCGCAGAGTAGCTAGGGTTTCATCAAGGTGGATACTAGCTGGTGAAATTGTGGCTAACATTACAGTTCGAGAATTTCCTCCAAGACTTTCCTAAATAAGACATTTCAAGGAATTCGTGTTTTAATTGAACATAAATGTAATACTTTTTTTTTGTTTTATTCAAGCTAAATCAAATAATTCCGAAGATAAGAATGAAGATTTTCAGATTTTTAGGCAGTTAAAAAATAAACAAAGAAATATTTTGCAAAAACTTTTATCAACAAAGTTTATTTATCTGTAACGCGGAAATATCTTACATTCTGCACTGTTGTTGTAAGATAACTTTGCAAGGTATTATTTATTGTTTATACGTTTTACTTTTAAGGTTAAAATTTTTAATAAGCTTTATTAAGAGCTCCACACCTGACTTTAATGCGCCATAATAAATTTTATCTTAAATTTAATGATCAAATAAATCAAGTCAACCATTGTCTGAGCTAAATATTGTAAAATATCTATGTAGTATCATCAAGTATTCTTATACGAGTTTAAAAACTTTAAAACCAGCGTTAAAGTACATTAAAACAATACAATTTTTATAGAGAGGATATTTTGCAGAACTTTCCAAAAAAAATCTCATACAAAATAAAATAAAAATTTTATCAATGCGGTTCAGTGCTTATAAATTTAATTAAAAAGGTTAAAGTTTAACTTTTATATAAATAAAATTCCAAAAAGACCGGTGCTTCTTGCACTGGGTGTTCAATTTATTTAAAGGAAATAGTCATTAAATGACAATTTTAATTTATTTTATGTCTTAGTTAAATCTTACATTTTTAGCAAGAGGTTAAGAATTTAACCTTAAAAAAATTAAAATTTAATTTGTTCACTATGTAACAATTTTTTTTAATATAAAAAAAAGCGATAAAAGTTGCGATACTTTTATTAATTTCTTTTCAATTAATTTTGTTTTGTTATTATTTTATTTTGCACTAAAGCGATCACCCGTGCCGTATCAGGCGACGTGAAGCTTAGGGGAGGTACGCAATTCTCGATTAATATTACTTGAAAACTTTCGTTGCTTAGAGATTGTTGCCTATTGCAATGATTGAAGACATAAAAAAATGTGTGACATTAAATACCACACGCAATTTCATCGTTCGAGCACGTGAATGATATTAAATTCACGCTTCGCTTTTGTGAACTTGAATTCACACTTGATTTCGGTTTCTTTAGTTGCTAGATGCTAATTTTCTAAAAAATAGTGCTTCTCTTTAGTAACCTGTACCTATTGTTAAGATAAGGAGAAACATTTTATAGTCTTCAGGTAATTTATGTTTTTATGTCCTCCTGTGTTCTTTCTTGGCGCATAAAAATAAACTTTTCTTTTACTATAAAAAATTTTTATAACCATTGTTTATTCCATGAATGTGAGTGTGACTCGTGCACGGAATATTCTATATATTAACTCCTTACACCATAGCCTCCGATTAATTGGAAGTTGGCTTATTATTGTCTTCTCTCCAATACTATGAAGCACTTGTTTGTGTCCCTAGTGCATAACGTCTGATTTATCGGATGGGATATAAAACAAAAAAAAAAAAAAAAAAATTGTATTATACTTACTTGAATGAAAATGTTCAGAATAACTAGAAATTACCGAAATTATAAAAAACGAATTAATAGGCAAATTTATGCACTAATGGGTTAAATAGTTCTCGTGTAAAATTCTAGGCATACAATTTTTATCTTTTGGTGCATATAAAATTTAGTGTATTTTCTTTATTTCGTTTCCAATGGAGAAGATCAAGAAGATCATACTACATTTAAATATTTATCAATTGTTTTCAGAAATTTTGGCATATTGAAAGAAGGGGAAGTCGCCTGTTATGTACTCATTTCGTATTGGAGTAATACTTGAAAGTGCGAATTAGATTCGCATGAAAAGTGTTCCGTATCATAATAAATATATTAAATATAGTCTATAACATGCAGACAGAAACACTGAAATGATTCTGTAAGTGTATGAAGCATTAAATATATAAAAAAAAAATATTAAACGAATTTTGAAAAATTGAAAGTCATTATTAAATACATGATTGGTCGTCCAAATATCTGAATCTTAATATTAATCGTGAAGAGCTTTGAAAATGTTGTAAGTTGAACATTTGTATTAAACTGCCAAATCTTCCCTCCAAAAAAACAATTAATTTTCTTTTGTTCCAGATAAAACCTGATATCACGTAATATATTTAATTTAAACTTAAAAATCGAAGTTATTCCCCTTTGATTTGGGTTTGTTCACGATTCAATTTTTGAAGGGCATAGAGCTATTTAAATAATCCCAAACAAGGTCATTTATCAGTACTATCTGTGGACCATAGTCGTCTTTGTTGTGTTTTCTTTCAAGATGAAATAATATAATTAAAAAGATATAAGTTTTAAATCAATTAATCTACTTATTGACTTGAACGAAATTAAATGAATTTTTTTTTCAGAAGAACAAGAAAGAACTTTTTACGCTTGAGTGTACTTTATAAGAAAAACAGAAATGCGTTCAGAAATGTAAAAAGGAAACAGAACTTAAAGAAAATCCCCATAACATGAGTAACTTGGTGATTAGCGAAGGCAATTTCTGCGACTTTTTATTTTATTTTCATATTGTCTTTTAGATAACCGACAAATACTTTTATTTTTATCTCTTTAGTTTACAAACAAAACTACATAAACCTCTCTGCATGCATCATAGATTTCAGGCGATTCTTTGGTTTACAATGATTCACAGGTTATTACAAATCTCCCAATTTTTATACTTCAATGAACTCAGAAAAGGTTTTTTTTTTTTGATAATCAAACTTAAGTAAACGACGGAGTAAACTCAAGTAAAAAAAGGTGTGGCAATGGACGATTTAATCGACTTCTTTAATCAAATAGTTGAAAACCGAATGGGAAAACTGATAAGAATATTTTTGTTTACAGGAAATTCAATATTTATTACTTTATATTTGCCATGAGATAAAGAAAAGCAAAAAGAAATGTAACATCTTACAGACTGAAGTAAAATAACTTAGAAATGATAAGAATTTTTGTGAGTTGAACTTGCATGACAAGTGTTCCATACCATGTTCTGGTTATTAACAAATTTCTTAATTTAACGATATCATTTCACGATAGACACTACTTCAAAATTTTATAGCAATAAAACTATAAAATGAAGACGTCGATTTAAAGCTAAAATTGCGATGAGATTTTCCTATTTAGAATTTTATAATAGTGTTTGATTTAATTAATTTTTTATTTATGTCTTACGTTTTATAATTTCATAAATACTCATTTTAAACAAAATCAAAGGAAACTTATTCAATTCACTATTGGACTATTACCAAATTATAATTTAGCTTTTAGAAATTTATAGAAATTCGTAGTAATTTTTATTCAGAACCGTTTAGTAGTAATTTACTTTTATTTCATAGATACAGTATTTTTTCCTTACCTCGTTTGATTTGATTTTATTTGAATGTTTATTATTTTAAATCAATATCAAGTTACAAAACTCAATTTTGTAATTCAAAAGCTTCAAGTTTCAAAAAGGACAACGCACGGCCCTGAGTCATATTTTTCGTTTTCTTTTCCCAAAAGATGATCATAAGTTATCAAAGCCCACTTTTTTTTTTTTCTGGGGGAAAATTATCACACAATTCTTACGCGTGACGAGAATGAACATAAAAAATCAATTTCGAATAATTGATGATATATGAAATTATCGCTCACGTGTCACTGTGATTTAAGTCGCTAATGGTATTTAATATCTGATCTATTTTTTACGTCCTCAGCATTGCAATAGATTTCGATTGCCCGGCAACAAATTTTACATACCCCCTGCAATTTCTTCATTGTCGCCTGACCGATGTGCAGATGACCTTTTTTTTTGGTGTATAATAAAAGAATAATAAATTCAAAACAAATTTAATTAAATTTAACAAAAAATCTATCACTTTATCAGTCTTTTGTAATAGAATAAAATTATTATATATTATCGAAAGTATTTAATTAAGATTGTTTTTTAAATTGATAGAACAAATATTTCTAATTGGCGGTCGATTTTCTTTAAAGTTAGTGCAAAGTTGAAGTAAATTAAAATATTTTTTAATAATAATTTTTTTAAGAAGACAAAGACCAAATCAATAAAAAGTTATACAAACATCTTGCACTGTTATGTTAAAAATTAAAACAAATTTTCGAAAAAAAATAAAAAATATTCCTTAATTATAGTTAATTTTTTTATAATTTATAAAACTCAAAGTGTAAGTAGGCGGGTTCTTTAACATTTTATCAGTATACAAATTTTTAATCTTTAAAGTAAGAAAAGGTTGAGATACAATGTTGAATTAAATTAATAAAATGCATGAACACAGAATAGACAATTTTAGCAATTAGCACATATTCTAATCTAAAAATTTTGGTTGACTTAGCGTATTATGACCTTCTGTTAAGTGAAAACAAGATAAATAGAACCATAATTGCTTTAAAAGACAGTTTATGTACTCTTATCAATATTTAAGAAATATTGGACCTTTTGCCAGACAGTTCTTCTTGTTAAAAAAAAAACGATCCTTTATCGTTCCTTTGTTTAAAAAACATACTTATCATTTGATACCCTCACCCAAATATAAACGAGGAATGTAAAATGCGTAAATCTTTACTTAAAACTGAAAAAATAAAAATAAACGGGCTCCTGAGATTGTACGCTTAATACAGCTGTTATAGTCCAAAACATAAAATACTACGTCTTTCTGACTTAAAGAAAGACCTTTGACATAGTATGCAGTTTTTGTCCATTCCTGTTAGACTATATTTTCTTAATACAATATTCTCGTGTATTTAATATGCTACGATAAGAGCATAAAAACAAGGGATCGGCACGAGACTCTAGATAGTCTCAATCACTTAATGGAGTCAAATGTCGTTAATAACTGTGTTAGATTCCAAAAATAGTTAATACGAACGTTTCTTTTTAGTTTATCAATATATCAATCGCGAAAGCCATTAATAATATGTTCCGATAATTTCACTGATGATCCTGTCCATCATTTTCGGAAGCCAAATCTCAAAAGTCTGAAAAGTGTCCACGATAACAAGGTCATTCGCAATTCATGTGGCCATTTATGGATGTTTATTGAAAAGCGATAAGAATAATCAATTTCATGTTTAAATATTTAATAAAGTGATCATTCGTTCTATTCTCCTGCGAGAAAAAAATAATAAACTTAACCATATGCTATTTTTGGCCATTGCGCCGGATCTCGTGATCAAGCTTTACGCAATTCTTAGCGCAATAAAATTAGTAATTAAAAGATAAAACCATCATATTATAATTTGATGTATGCGTCTTAAGAGTAACTACTTTTTTTTTGTTTTGGAATATTATACTGATAACTGAGTCATCGTGGCCATGATGGATATCCTAATTAGTGTTACTCATGGGTTAAAATTCCTTATAAAACTCCAGATTAAACAATAGTCATAGTGGCACCAAATTTAATTTATTAATCATTTTCAGATGATAAGACAATCACCAATTTCTATATGATTTATAGAATGACGCATATCTGCAAAGTGCGTAGAGTTCAAACTAGTCACTAGTTTCATGGTATTGTTAAGTTAAATATCAAATTACTGTAATAAACTTTATTAGACAGACTCTATTTTGATAAGTAAGTACGGATAAGGAAAAACTCTTGACCTCGCTGTTTCATTACTATTTTTTATTATTTGGAAGTAATAATTGTTCATAACTACGATCATTTGAGTTCATGAAACTTCGGCAATAGTTTTTTGTTATAAAAGAATTTAAATTGTTATTGAAAGCAATTTTGCTCATTTGAAATGAATTAACAAGAACAACAAGAAAAATCCAGAGTTAAAATTAAATTTTATTGGAATTATAAGTACAATTCCTAGGAATTCTAATTGTTCAATTCTGCTTTTTAATTAATAAAATAAATTAAATTTGATTATGGACTTCGAAACTTCATTGCATTAAAAATTTACTGCAAAATAATTTAAAAAATATTTAAAAGTAAATAACTAATCCTTTAGACGAAAATGATTAAATCAATTAAACATTTTTTTAAACTTTTGGAAAAAGTTTGGAAAAGTAAAATTTTAATCATAATTCTACAGAAGGTTACTTATAATGGAATTAAATTTGTTCAGATCTAAGAATGGATACTATTTCTATTTCAACAAGTTGTTGTGCAAATTCGGATTTTGGACAGTTTTTTGGACCCATTATACTTTAGTTTGATTCTGTAGTTCCTTTATGCAGTCGCATTAAGATCTTTAGAAAAAAAATTCAATACCTGATTTGTCCTATATTTGAGCAAATCCCTCTTATTAACTCTATTTCAGCCATATGTTAACAGACTTAAAATCACTTCAATGTACACACTTGTTTGGCTAGACGCTACAAGTCCAGATTAGATTTTGCTTTTAACTATCTACAGGGGATCTTGATTTTTCCGGTTCCCTAAATTTGCTAGTTGCTTCTGAATCATGAACAGACCTATTTTTTTCTAAACCCTCATTTGATTACATTCAGCTTAAAATCTTTAAAAATGAGATCTAACTAAATATTATTGATTTGTGATAAAAAGTCGTTGTGATTTTTAGAAAAGTGCTTATTTTAAAAGATAATTAAAGTTTAATAATTTTAAAAATCATAAAGTTCAATAATTTTAAGTTTTAAATGTTGGCTTTACATTTAATATTGGTGTTTTATTTCATTGGAATAAATTTCTATTATGACTATATATAAAAATTTTATTCATATTAATTTTATTTATAAACCATTAACTTTGATTGATGTTACGCTGTAATAAACAAAACATAGAAATGACTAAATCTAATCACAGGAAAGTGATAAGCTATTGAAGAAAAATTGCATTTATTACACTCATAATTTTTACTAGCGATGAGATAATACAAAATTACCGCATTAGTTTCATATTTCAACAAATAATCAAACAATGGATAGGATATTAGATAAGATTGAAGTCTCTTTTTCTATAGTTTATGAGTTTTAATACAAAAACAAAAACAAATCACATCTCATTGTCGTTGAACTACAAAAAGCAGTTTATTAATATTATTTTTAAAAAAATCTTTATTTTTTATCAAAGCTTGGCTAAAATAATATTTTTGTTGTTCTAAACTTAAGTTAACAATTTTATATCGTTTTAATAATTTCTTTTAAAAACAAACGTTCAAAATTCTTCGAAATATTTTTTTCTGAACTTGATTAAAGATCCAAAAGTGTGAATTCAATTTAATATCGTCCATAAAGGAGACACTTTTTTGGTGAAATTTCAGTTTTTTTAAAGTGCTTTAAAAGAAATCAAATTTTTGAAATCTTCACGCGAATGAATTGTAGTCTACAAAAGTGGAAATTTTGTTTGAAGCATAAAATTTCAATAATATCCTATTGAATAGAAATACAATTTACGATATCTCAAAATAGTTTTTTAAAATTTTGCGTTATTAAGGTTTTGAGAATTGTAGAAAATGTTGCTCCTCCATCTTCGAAACTAAGAATACTTTCTACTCTATTAGTAAATTATATAATAAGTGAAATATTTTCCATTAATTAGTCCATTTTATTCTATATATATATTTTATATATTTGTTTCTGTTAATTAGTGGTACAGAATAGTCAGCAGCAGCATGACTTACACTCAGCCTTGAGAGTTATTTACGTTGTATATTATAATTTATTTTTAACTCTACTTATCTTTTTAAAACCAAACCCAACAGAAGGCGAACTCACAATCTGTAGGAAATAGTTTATTAACTATTCCATTCGTCTGAGAACTAAAAAGAATATAGTTACAGTACTTAGAAAAGGTATAACCAGAGTCGAGTACATTATGGCTCATGTTACCAAAGTGCAATCTCAATTGAAAATAAATTCTCAAAAACAATATCAAGGAAATAGAGATAGTGATTGTATATAGATCCATCACATTGTTATAAATTTTGAAATGAGTACTTACCACCAGATACACCTATTGTCATTTTTATTTGACTTGTGATAAATAATATCAGCTATTAAGCATCTAAATTCAGGGTAACATCAGAGACATATCAACAGTACAAATACGATAAAAACGAATGCATATTGTCTTTAAGACAATATTTTTTTTAGCACAAGAATAAAATTCTTCTAATTAAAAAATGAATGATACTAATTAAGGACGCACAATGTAATTGCGTAAAAGTGTAATTTGTAAAATTAAATTTATTTTACTCCTTGACCTAATTTGAGCTATTAAAATTATAAGCGTGAATTAGTTTAACAAGTGTGCTAAAAAACCTCAACTGATATTTTGAGTCTCTGAGGTCATAGAACTGAGTCTCTCAGAAATATTTAACGGTAAATGAAAATATGCAGGAGATCTAAAAATTAGTTAAAAATTGTTTCTAAGACAATTTTAAGAATATGTTCTAGAAAAAAAAAAGATGTACAACTATAACAAGAAATATATAATCAATTACTGATTGTGATTAAGTTAATAATCTACACCCAAAAAAATATGCATGATTGGCCAATAAAGATGCATCTTACTATCATGGGCCACGCAGCACGTTTTCCATGGCTTCTCTCATCCACTAACACGAAAGCCTAGAGGAGCACATGCAGATAACCACATCGAAAATCGACAGTCTATCGCAGCGCAGAAGCTAAGCTTTACAGCGAAACAGACGAGCAGATAAAACGCGGGAATTTATTGTATGGATCAGTTTCATGGGGGCTCAGTTTGGCCAGAGATTCCGACCAGAAAGCATATTATACTTAGCAATAATTTATTTAACCAAAGCGTAAATCTACCTACTGGAAATAAAACAAGTTGCGTGTTAACTCAAGTAATCGATATTAGCATATACGAGACTTTCTCGAAAGGAAATTAAAAAAAAAAAAAAATATAGCATTTTGGCGCTAGAAATTGTAACGTGCTATTTGAGTTTGTTATTTCGCGTTACGTGACTTTAACCACACATTGGAAGGAACATTGATCTTTAAGAGTCAACGAACGGTCAGACGAGACTACAAGTGCTCAAATATTTTCTGAACCGGAATAATAATCCTGAACACATCGGTCCAAAACGAGTCAAATAAAGATGGACGTATGTGGACTGTACATTGGTGACACGGCGTTGTCTTATGGCACAATGAGAAGTCCTATTTACAGAGATTATGAAAAGTTCCCATATGGCACACTAGAGGATACAAAGAATCCAACTATTAAGGACTATTACAGCAAGGTCCAAGGTAAATGAACCCTTGTGTAAATTTCTTATCGACCCAGATTTCTTTTTATCCAATATTCAGTTTTTTGCGTATAATCAAAAATCTATTATTGAGTATCACATTAAGAGTGGTCGCGAGTGTAAACAACAACAAGGAGGCGTGGTGTATGTTTACGCTGCATGGCGGAGGCTAAATCGAAAAGAGAATTGTTTACTTCGAAAGTGTAGAAAGCTAAAAATAGACAGAAGTCCACATCTGCGCTGGGCTAGCTCTGAAGAGTTTGAAGTGTGATAGTGTCGTTCTATCACGTCGTTCGCACTACTCCTTAATGCGTTTAGGTATTTCTTGGCTTGTTTTCAATTGTATCAGATTTTGATTGAGTTTTTGTTTTAGTTAGACCTTCACTCGGTTTTTTTTATTACATCCGCGCCCTTTTTCGCCTGATATCATTTTTCAGACAGCTCGAAATAAAAAAACGAGCCTATGAGACGCTAGATGCGTACCAAATGACTAACCGGAAATCTGGCCGTCGGATAACTTTTCTAACAGAAGGTTATCTCATAGTTAACAATTCCTCCATGTGGTAATTGTTTTGAAAATAAAAATCTGTTCGGTTAACCAAAAGATGAGTTAAACAAGATTTGAGTGTTAGATGATGCTCTAAAGTGGCTAGTTAGTGACGCCGACCTATTCCACGTTACTCACGTCGTCGAAATCGAGAGTGATGTAAGTCACTCGTGGAAAGTTATAAAGCAGATTAGCCTTGAGGAATTGTAAAAAATACGCAGAATGAATTTTACGTGATGAGAGTAGTTGAAGTTGATACACAGTTCACAATCCCGCTTAATATTTGAACAAATCGAAAACAAAACAAAAATGTTTTTAATGAATTCGGAGCTTTTAAGTAATTCTTTATTGTAAAAAAGAAGAATTATAAATTTAATCTTATTCCTAAAATATCAACTTAAAGTTGAATTGAATTAAACTTGATATAATTCGTATCAAGGTTGAACTTAAAGTCGGTTTTGACCACTTATATGCGATCACTGGTCACTGTTTTAGCCCTCTTAAAAAAAGTAATATGGGAACTCGAAAAAGTTGAAAAGCTGTATACAATTTTTCGAGCTTTCGGTTAAATCTTGTGTGTTTTATAATTCAAGGTGTAAACTAATACATGAGAAATCTTTCTTGGCAAATATTTTTCTTTTCATAAAATGTATTACTCAATTGGTACACGTTAACAATAAAATAGACCTATTTGAGAATTTTAAAAATGTTTATTTTTTTATTGGAAAAATAAACTGATATTTAACAAATGCCAACAGGAATTAAAGAAAATGCTAACAAAATTAAACATCTAACATCGATTCGGTTTGAGTAATTTTTTGATGAAATTAAAATAAACAAAATCTTGATTCAAAAAGTTTTTCCATCTTTTAAATCTTAAAGCTATGGATAATTTTGATAAATGGCTTTTAATCTCAAAGATTACATTAGCATTTTCCACATGTGAACATTAATTAAACTTAAAATTAGCTTTCACGTGGCCTTAACGTTGTATAGTCTTTTCAATTTTATTTTTAATAAAACTCATTTTAATTACTTTGTTTATTGCTTCTGCTCCTTTATTATAAAAAAATTAAATAGATGCTATTGAGTCATGCAGTTTAATTAATTTCCAACACTCATTTTTAGACAGAACGAAAAAAGGAAATATTTATTGAAATAGGTTTTTGCAAATCATATTTTTAAAAGATAAATAAATTATAATAAAATAGCGACCTTTCGAAGGTTCTCAGAAAAAAGGGGCATGACAATTGTAATTAAAAATGTAATTAAACATCGCGCTTAAATTTCTACTTTACGCCTTTAGGCAATATTTTTGAAACTATCGAGAAAAAAACGTAATTAATATTTTAAAATTATTCCTGATAAAGGTCTTATAAGAAAAATACATGTGAACCTTTCTAAAGCTAGTTTTAAGCAGTTTATTAGAAAAATTTCTACACAAAGTAACTTTAATTTATACCCTTTGATCTACTATTCTTTTTATTATCAACTACTAACAATTTAAATCAGCTGAACAAATAAATGCGTCTTGAAGCGGACTTCCAGTCGACTTAGCATTCCCGTGCTAAATGAATAAAAAAATACATGCAACTTCCACTTTTCGAAAGCGTAATAATTACTTCGTCTCATGAATTAAACATGAGCTTTAGCCACCTGCCTCTACATTTTTAACAACCCCCGTAGAAACTGTACAATACACGTAGCACGATTTAAATATAACTTGCAAAACAAATTATCTGTTTAGGTGTCCTATCTCTCATATAAGACTTTTATCAGGGGCCTACTTCTTATCGTCCTCTCTATTTTCAGTTTTAAAATAAATTTATCGCCTAAATTCGTTTAAAATAGATAAATGCGTCTTAATTGTGATTAAATGCCGGTTGTCATATAAGCCCGACATATGCGCTATTATTAAAGATTCTTATCAACAGAAGATAAAAAAAAAAAGGCTATCCTTTGACAACGTGCTTTGTTACACATTACTAAACAGTTGCTTTGGTCTAGCTTTTATCTGTTGCACCCAAATGAAAGCCTCAATTTCTAATTATCACACCTGAAGTGCTAATTGTGCCATCCAAGTGATTCCCTTGCGGTGCTGTGGGCGCGGCTCGCATATTTCGAATACTTAACCAGAATAATTGCGCCTTAGTAAATTGGAATGCGTCAGACTTTGACGCATTTCTACGGCTATAAAAGACTCTTTTTGTATAGTTAGCATGCGAATACGTGCTAAATTGATTTAATCAAGCAGTGGCTTAGTAAGCCATCGGCTAAGTGCAAGTTGCACTTCCGAAATGTACCAAGTCTGAGAATGCGCAATTGGCTAGAATGTTAGCTCCATGGCTTTCGACGTGATGAAAGTACGTGCGATATGTTGCTTATTCTTATTCTAGTTTTTTTGAACATGGACAATAAAAACTAAGTAACAAAATATATATAAAACCTTGCTACTATTTTTATCATCATGCTCAAGTTTACACGACCTACTTCGACTGTGTCGACCGCTTGGAAGTCGTTGGCTAAATAAAATAATGAGTGAGTACAGCATGCGATGGCAGCAACTTCAATGATAGGTCTATAATTAAGGGAAATTACATTGGAAATTTTTATTATGTACCTTGCAATTTCTTCGTATAATTGCAAAATGGCATACTTGAAATCAAAAAATCAATTAAATTTCTAGGCTTTCCACGCATTTTCACTATGCATATTTTTCTACAGAAATGCACCTGTTTCTATTAAAATCATAATTTAAAAAAATACCAAATGTGAAAATTAATTATTTAAAAAAAGAGTACAGAGGTGAGGAAAAAATTAAAAAAAAAAAAAAACACGTACCCTGAGTTTGATATTGGTATATTGAATTAAAGCCAAGAAATTTTTATTCAACCATCTTTTGCATGTATCTTTATGTGGTTATGTACACCAAAAGACATAAACCTAGAACCTACTGAGAAACATAAGGATACAAATCATTTTAATATACAAAAATCGAAATGAATCACTTGAAGTTAAATACCACACTCTACCCTTTTTCAAACTTTTGAAGAAAAAAAATTTCAAGAACGTTCAAAGTGTTTCTATAATAACCCATTCTTACATAGACTGAAAATATGATCTTTAAGTCTTTGTATTTTCTAGAAATACGTACTTTGACTAGAAATATATTTTACCAAATGTGTTTTTTTTTAATGGGGAGAATCTTTGCGAGGAATTTACCAGAAATATCCAAAGACCAAAAATATTATAGAATATTTTAAAAATCTTTCATTTAAAAAGATTTCATTTTAGCATGCAATAAAATGTAGAAAATACATCCCAAAATAAAAAAAACAAGAAATTTTTAAAGAAATATTTATTTACATCCCACGACTGCATTTTTAGCTACATGAAACTGGCTTAGAGTGTTCACAGGTGTACAAAACATTTTTATATTAATTTTTTTTGTGAAATCAATTGGCAAAATATTGTAAATCATTTCCAATGTATTTTTCAATCTATGATTTTTTTTATTGTGTTATGTTTTCATCTAGAATTTGTAGAGACAAGAACGCCATAATTACATTTCAAAATGCTACAGTGCTACTGCCAGCCGCATTCCATTCCTTTTAGGCGAAGTTGTCCTAAAGAGCTTGCTCCACGTAAATGAATTCACAAAAGGTCATACTGCATGAAAGTTTAGATCGATGTAATTTAATAAAAAAAAAGTTAATTACTACCTCGGGTACGGTTCTAGTTTTTCTAGAGATTTTAAAGAGGAAAATTCCTTTTAGAAAAGTCGCGTAATTTCAATGTAAATTTAGCGATTTCGAAGATGTAAAAGAATCAAGACCAAATAAAAAAATACAAGACGGTATCAGGTTTGTGTTGTTAATGAGACATTTCAATTCAAAACGAATAACCCAAAATATTATTTATTTTTTAAACGTTACTATTTATAGTGAACATTCACAATATTTAAATATATCGATTTCGTAAACAATTACAGTCCTTTATATATTTTTTCTGTTAAAAACTAATGGAGAACTTCCAGAGTTTGCTCTTTTGCTACTCTAGAAATTGTTACCGAGCCATTTTTGCATTTATTTGCATTGATTGCAAAAACCTGTTTTGAGAAAAACAAAAACAAATTTTTTCTTTGTAAACTCACTGGGAATGGTAATCTTTATCAAAAAATGGTATGCTGTGTGTCTTATACCAGGACACAATAACCCGGATGACCCTGTTAACATTACTAAATTAAATAATTGAACTTAAACACTTCTAAAAGCCTCCGCATAGGAAAGGGGCACACGAAGCAAATCTTGCATGTCGCAAGGTCAAATTAAGAACAATTTAGACCTGGTCAATTCATGGACGACTGCCTGAATCACCCTGTCAGTCTTAATCGGCGGATTAAAGCGGAATGCCAGTCACTTTGTAACATAAACATGAAAAAATAGAATCAATATTTTAGTAATAGTTCAATAAAGTCTAATTAACTGATAATTATTTTTATCTATTACAGAAAAGTGTCAGCAAACAAGGCAGAAGAAGGAAACCAAGGAGGAGTGTCCATTCTGTAAGGAGCAGAAGAAAAGACCCCTTGGGAGCTACTTGAGAAAGCGGGAAATTAAGAAAAATAATGAGAAAATTTGCGAGGAAGAACACGAATGTTCTGATTCGGAAGAAATTTTGTCGAGCGAAGAAAGCAATGAAGAAAATGATGCATGTGCCTCGAAACAAGAACAGTCAGTGGATGCTGAAAAGAAATAAATCTTCGTAATACGATTTTCTTTTTTAAATATTATTAAAATGCTAGAAGTTAAGCAGGCTTAATCTGTAAAGGATATTTTTACTTTACTAGTAGTAGCATTTAAAACTAGGAGTTGTAATTTAAGACTGATTTATTTATGCTTTTTGTAATATATCCCGCAAATATTATTTCGTATATTCAAAATTACATACAACGGCATCACCTTGTATTGTTCTCACTTTTGTCTATATTAGACACAAATAAAGTGACGAAATTACTACTGTTGCATTGATGGACGGTTTCAAACCATTTAGAATGATTTAGGAAAAATTAGAATATAATCTCGCTTCTTTTTTCAAAAAAATTGTACATAAAATGGTAAAAAAAAAAACATATTTACTCGCTACTGAATGATATTTCTTATAACAATTTTTATAGAATTCTTTAAAACGAAAAGAAAGAAAAACGCCTTATCAGCAAATTTTTTTAATACGGCTGATCTTCAGGCTCTTGTGCAATACTGAAACGACCATCGATATATTTTTACAATGCAATGCTTTTGACGTTGTTCGAATAATGTTAATTTTTTAAATAATGAAAATTTTGCGCAATTTCTTATTCAAATTTTAGACAGCTATTTTGTATAAAGAAAAACTTATGCGCTAATATGTATGTTTATTATATGAAAAATATATACTTTACACAATATTAAAATGCATTATATCATTTGATTTATCAACAGTGACGGAAAATTAGAGATAAAACACGGATACCATTCGTGAACTAGGCAAGGTATTAAAAGATGTAATGAACAGCGATGAGGATACAAACTCGCACTTGTTAAACTCTTGTTAATTTTAAAAACGAAGACTTTCTATATTAAAACAAAAACCCTGTCGGATAATTAAAAATTGTAGCACATATTAAAAAATATTTTTTACAAAGTTACTTTGCAAACTTATTCAGAGTTATTCTTTAGAGAACGGGAAGAACAGGGTTCGGATCAAAGTGATATAGAACTTGGGACAACCTGCAACTTAAAAAATGCCAGTTGTATTTAAAATTCATCCCCAATGGAAACTAACTTTTTAAGCCCTTTTAATAAATTGAATCATAATATTCTGAGTCACAAAATTGGTATGAAATTTTACTCATTTTTCAGTAAAATTACATAAAATAAGTTTGCCATAAAACATTCATAAACAAGTTAGTCAACATTTTCCCACTTAAACTGAAAGTATTGAATTTTAAAGCGAAAAAAAATAATTTTATGATAATTAAGATATTCCCCTTTAAATACAATCATAAATTCTAATAAACTTTGCAATTTTGCTCATAATTTCACGCCTTGTGTTCTTATAAACTACAGAAATTTTTTTATGAAAATTATGACCAATAATAAAATGTGATATAATCTTATTATGGCCCAGATTTCTCTCCTTACATGTTACAATAAAAGAGATCGAAGAAGTTTTACCGCTAAACAATGAAAATTAAAAACAATATCTAACTTTGATAACGCATTCATAAATTTTATACTATGTTTAGGACGACCTAATATGCGAATAATGATGCGATCATAAACCATTTCGTTGTAGAGAGTACATAGACAAAATGTAATCTAAGTAGTAAAAGTCCATGTATGCAAACACGGGGAATTCCCAAACGAATTCTGTAAAATGTATTAATTTACATTCTTTGAAAATATTGTTCTTATCAACTAGAAATGAGTTTTTTGCTCTTTTAATGATAATGCAAATGTGCTAAGCTTCGCCTCTAAATTTAAAAACCGATATCAAATTATTGCAAGAACGGAAATAAAAACCAAAACAAATGTGTTTTTTTTTTTTTGTATGAAAACTCTTACTAGAAAATTCAAGAAATCCGATAAACCGTCAGAAATATAATGTTGCTTTTATCATGACCACAAACCTAGGACGATAAACGCACTCGACTGTATAGTAAAATAATTTTCGATGATTTAAATCACATTTCATATTCAATCAACCATCAGTGCAGAATCGTGTAAAGGGATCTGTGTGAACATCTCAATAGTCATAGAGCTGTACTATACACAGCAGGTGAATTCATTCGTACTACGGTGACCACTTAGGAGATCAAATAAAACCACAATGTTGAAAAAACTCTTGGAGAAAATCAATAACAGATCAAAGTCATCAAACAATTCCAAAGGTGAGTGGTAATGTGAACCGATTCTATAACGTAACTTAATTCGTTGGATAAGTGGATTTAAAGAATAATAAGATAAAAATAAAATGGGATAAAATACTTACGAATCAATCAACTACAAAACTAAAAATTTACATAATTGATATTAGCTACAGAGTGTGAATTTTTTAATTATATCGATTACTCACTTGTTTGTTTTCTAGTTTAGATCGCATTGCCCGCTTAATTTAGTGTATTTGATAAAAAGAACGCATTTATTAGCGAACTAGATCAACTACTCATTTTATTACGCAAATGCATTGGTGGTTTCCAGGCCTTATCGGTCAAAATTAAAAAATACCTATCGCTGACCTGCTTTTCTAAATACCCTCGAATATATTCAATAATATCCGCGAGCTAACGTTAGCAGCAGTAAAATGGCAATAAAAAATACACTTTCTAGTCGTCCTTCGCTATAAAACCGAAGAATATCAGCTAAACAAAACAAAATCGAAACTGTTCCAAAAAGTTTTCTTATCTTATTTAATTTCAGGCAAGGGAATGCCAAAGAGGTCGGCCAATTGCAAATGCGTCCCGAAGCAGTGTAGATGCAGGCGGAAGAAGACTCTCGCGCGACACATCAAGCGAATGGCTTCCGGATCAGATATGCTTTATTAAGATAAGCTCATAGGCTAGAGCACAGAGCAGTTGTTCTGCTGTCTCTTCCATTCGAATTGTTATTGTACATATATGCGATAATAATAAAGAAATTGGACATAACAAAGGGGCATTTGTAGATTAAAATATCACGAGATATGTCCGAAACACGTTGCAGCGATTGGAAATATTTAAAGCTTAATTTGACTAGTTGTTGCCTGTTAGATTTTAATTGATTTGCAGACGCCATATGGACGGATTATTTTATTTTTACTGCTGTTTTAGAGGAAGGGGGAATACGAATTTGATTTTAATAAGAATTACTATTTGGATTCTCAAATAAACATGAAGCAGTATGCAGCAATTGTCTTTAACCTCCAGCAAGAACTACTGTAGTTTTTAAGGTGTGATGTCCGGCGTTTACGCGCCACATAGTTTTTTAAATATTTTGAAACAGTTTGGATTATACGTTTGTTTGGTCACTAGGGCATTCACATAACAATATTAAAATATATTTAGAAGAATAATTGAAAAGAAAATTAAGTAAATGAATACAAATGCAACTAGATAAAATTGAAAAAAAAAATGATCTAAAAATAAAAAAAACGGAGTAAAAATACAATGATAATGCTAATCATAAGTAAAGTGACCTATCAAAAAGAAATAATAAGAAATAAGCAGTGGGTAAACATTCGAACAGGACCAAATAAGGGCACCTATGAGTGCTTTTATAAGCCTTTTCGGAAGTATTCCAAACAATAGCATAAATCTTCTGTTCGTTTATACATGGAAGAATTAGCTCTTGCATATCCCGAGGATTTCTAATTAAATTTTAGTTCAGACTTTAATTTCACTCAATAAGTTTTTTTAAATTTACTTCCAACGGTTGCATTCTTTAATGGTATAAAATCACACTTTGGGAAATAAGATATGAACAAAAATGGGAATACTTACCCTTAAGAGCCAGGTAAGGACCGATTCCCTGTATGGAATGAAAGTTGAACCCTTTTTTGAGTCAGCCAGTGCCGCTATCACCTTTCCCAAAGTTAGTAAACTTTTATTGATGCTCACACCTTCCCTTATCCTTTCACCAGAGGCGCTAGTATGGCTTATCCTCTCACTCCCTGCTAAATCGACCAAGCTCACCTTACTCCGCCTCACTTGTTTGATTCTCGTTTCCTTAGACCCACTATCGGTCTCAAACTCAGATAGGTTTAGGACAATGTGGAATATCGAGTGTGATCTTGAACTCTTGTCATTCATCCCTGTAGCAGCCGTTGCTCGCTGGCTATTACCCACAGCTAACCAGTTCCTGAGGGAACTGTACGAGTCCACAGGATGTGTGCTTAAGTCCACAACATAAGGCCCCCAGATCGGGTGTTCTCTCACTTTCAAGGCATTTTTCTTACCCTGATTGTTAAGCCCTCCATCTGATTGAGACACACAGAGCAAATCATGAATCTTCTCATTGTAGATCTCAAAGTAGCTGACTTCGATTTCAGCCTGTATACCCTCCTTAAGCCTGTCGATCCTGCTGAAGAGTTCATGGCAAAATCTGGGAATAATACCGGCTTCTGGTTGACTACTAATTTCTTCAGTTTCGTCCAGTTCCATTCCCATCATGCTATAACTCTTCCCAGAACCCGTTTGTCCATAGGCAAAGAGACAAGCGTTATAGCCCTCGAAGGCTTTGTCAACCAATGGCAATGCTGTGCCTTGGAAAACTGTTTCTTGGTCAGCAAAATTTGGATCGTCCGAATTGACTGACCAGAAAGCTCGGTCATAATGAAAACTGTGCGTAACTCCCGCTGAGCTGTCCGCCGACGTCCCTACTAGAACTGTTATTTCGTTATCCTCCACCTGTACTACGTTCGTCACTGACGAGTTCAAATATTCCTGGACATTCAGGGGACGCACTCTCACGGCCACTGTTAAGTTGCTAGCTTCGCCGGCTTCCTTACTATGGGACTCCGCCCCTGTCGATTTTGCTGACCGCCTTGGCGTCTCTAGAGCTACTTTTGAGAAGCATTCCGGCGTCCTTTGGTCTGTAATATTGCTTACTTTCTTACCTATATGGCTTGGGGTACTATTTTTAAGCTTTACACTGACTGGAGTGCTCACGGTAGACCTGTACAAGGACGACGGTGTGTAGCATGCATTCAAAGATGTAGGTGCTTGCTTGAACTTCCCAGATGATGGAGTTTTCGGAGTCTTTGATGCGGAGGAGGTCAGAGAGAATGCTGTGTTAAGAATACTATCATTTCCCAGCTTCTCGGCATGTTCCAACAGCACTTTATTGGATTTGTTCGGTGTTTTTGCAGGAAAACGTCTTCTCACCGAGTTCGGCGTGGAATCCTTCGAGCTTCCTTTAAAATTGTTGCGCTCACTCATAGGCGTACTCTTCGAGGACATCTTAGTAAATATATTTTGCAGCAAGAAATAATATTTCTGTAATTATTTCACTAGGAACGGCACAAAAGATCTCATGTTATAAAATGTAAACACACAAGCCGTTGAAGACTTTTTGAAATGTCTTTTGAAGCGTAGAGCCGATAATGCAGTTCGGAAAACATTAACCACTCAAGTAATTCATATTTAATAACGTAATGAGCCTTTATTATTGATTTTGGGCATTTAACTATTAAATTCTTCACTAAACTGAACGGTTTTGTTTAAAATTTTTATTATAATTTGTTGTTTAAAGTGCCTGAGAGAACGAACGCAACCATGTGTAAACATCTGTTGAATGTTTGACGGCTAGACTTTTGACTTAACCTTACTTACGTGCATTGGCTAGATAGTGTTTGGTTTGATGTCAAAGATCGTTGGGATTGTGACGTGTACCAGGCTTTTGGTCTGAATTTAGAATAAATTATCACATAATCACTTCGCTATGGGTAAATTCACAGCGCGGGAAGTGAGTTTAGAGGATACAAATTCCCTCAAACGGAGCGTTGCGATCCTTCTGATCATCGTGATAGTTTTCCTTAGTCTGCCGGAATTATGCACTTCCCATGACCACGGAGACGAGTCTCCAAGCTTTAAATATTCACGAGAAGCAAATGAGAATTTTGAGAAGCACTCCGGAAGCCATGAGCACCACCATCATCATGGGCATAGTCACGATGACTGGCACGGACATGGATCTGATCACGGACACAGCCATGGGCATGGGCACAGTCACGGACACGGGCACTCTCACGGGGAGCCAACTGCAAAGAAGCCATTAGGTATGGATCCTAGTAAAGTACCTTGTAAAACTGGCGTTTAGATAGGCCCCACGTCGGAACTCTGCAAAAATAGGAGCGGTGGCCACGTCAGTGGAACAAGTAGTTTTGAGTGTTTGGGTTTTTCCTCGGCTTATCACAGCTCAAACCATTTCAGATATGTTTAACGTCTGGACGCATTCCATGGGCTCAACATTCTTAATCAGCGCAGCCCCTTATTTGATTCTCTATGCAATTCCACTCGACAATACCGACAGGATGAAGCCCCGGCTGAAGGTACTGCTAGCCTTTGCGTCTGGTGGACTCCTGGGTGACGCATTCCTGCACTTAATTCCCCACTCGGTAGCCCCACATACTCACGATCACCATGAACACGGCCACGGAGGACATGGACACGGCCACTCGCATGACAGTGAGCACGGCCACGATATTACCGTTGGACTTTGGGTCCTCTCCGGCATTATTGCATTCTTAGCTGTAGAAAAAGGTGTTCGCCTGTTGAAAGGTGAACGCGGTCATGGCCACAGCCACGGGGAACCTCCCAAAAAGGAACCAGTTAAGAAAAATGAGACGAAAGACAAACATAGCAAAGCCAAGTCAGTTCCTTCGAAGGACAAAAAAGCATCCGCAGAAGGGGTGGAAATTTCCGGTTACCTGAATTTAGCTGCTGATTTTGCCCACAATTTCACCGACGGTTTAGCCATCGGTGCGTCGTACTTAGCCGGAAATAGTATAGGAATAGTGACGACGATCACAATCCTGCTGCACGAAGTACCTCACGAGATTGGCGACTTTGCCATTCTCATCAAGTCGGGATGCTCGAGACGGAAAGCTATGCTGCTCCAGCTAGTCACAGCTCTTGGAGCTCTAGCCGGAACAGCATTGGCTCTACTCGGCGCTGGGAGCGATGCAGCGGCCTCTTGGGTGCTTCCCTTCACTGCCGGTGGATTTATTTACATTGCCACAGTGAGCGTACTGCCCGAGCTGCTCGAGGGCTCCACCAAGCTGGGCCAGTCACTAAAGGAGATCTCAGCGATGCTAGCGGGCGTTGGCCTCATGGTCATTATAGCCAACTTTGAATAGTTGTTAAGAGTAAAATTTAGAGAAAAAATCTGATAGTTCCACGTAGAGATTTATTTTGTACCTTTTATCGGTATCCTCGCTTTAAGGAATCAAATAAAAGATTATAAAATTTCTTAACAACGAATTTTTCTTTAAATAATGACTTCTTCAAAGAGCTGAGTGATCACTTCCTGTTCTTCACTTCTTCGATGGTCTTCAAACAGTAATTTGCCTGCTGTATGGCGCTCTCATTGCTAAATTTCTGGCCCATTTTCCAAGCAAAAGAGCACAACTGTTTCGCCTGCTCAATCATACCTTCCCGGAGGTAAATTAGTCCGAGGTTCGCTTTAAGTATCCCAATCTCTGCTAGTTCAGGTAACTGCTCCACTAGTTCGATTGCTTCTTCCAGAAATCGCTTAGCACCTACGTAGTCCTCTAACTAGAAATTTGTAGACTACTACAGTGTTTTAGCTCGTTTTGTGTACGTACCTGGGTGCAGACGACGCTTAGATTGTTTAGAATAGTTACGACATCTTCGTTCAGCTTCCCGTGAATCTCGACACAAACAGCGTACGCGTCGAGGAAGCATTTCTTGGCCTCATCTGGCTGCCCCCGCTGCAGCTGCAGCTGGCCAAACCTAAAAGAAGGGAAGGGTTTTTAATTGTGACAGGTCTGTGATGTACTTCGCTGCCTTACCAATTCTTGGTTATTCCCCACAACTCCTTCAGCTCCAGGTCGTCCATGTGCTCCTTCATTTTGTTTTCAATCTTCTGCAGCGTCCAATTAAAGCCCTGCAACGCCTTGTCGAGTTTTCCCTCCAGTTGGGCCATGTGCGCTATTTTAGCGCTTATATGCAAAATCTACTGTGCATTCCTAGTAAGAACTGGTCAGTGGAAAGTGGATGGATTTTGTACCTTCTTACTGTCCTCCCCATGGCCGTCTGCAAACAGCCTCTTCATCACATCCGCGAAAAGTTTTTCGGCCTTTGTGAACTGTTCCTGTTCCATAGCGAGGTTAGCCATCACGTCGTAGACGTACGTAATTCCATTTTGGTTCTGGAGATCCTGAGCCATCCGGAGCGCGAGGTGAAGCATTTGCTCAGCTTTGTTGTACTCCTTACGTTGGATGCAAAGAATGGAACGTTTTATGATCATTATCAGTTTTTCTTCGGGAGTTTCCTCTTCCTTTTTGAAAAAAGACCAAAATCCAGCAGCGAGCACGGCGACAGCGGCTGGACTGTACGATTTGTAAAGCCTTTCCTGTACTAGAGCACCTTTCGGAATGAGACACTTGATTTGACTGTGGATTTTGCATTTGGGCTTAAACGGATTAAATAATCTAGCAAGAAGTCGTGTTTTTCCAAAATTCATTTTTTATGGCGTTGTGAAATTCTTCCCAAACTTATGTAAAACCAAACAACAAATGATGGTTGACAGATGCCATTTGGGGGTGACATCACCGGAACCATGCGTTTTGGTGGCGTTTTGCAGATGTGTGACTTTTCGGCGGAATTGCATTGAACTGAAATTTTGTCATTTTTTGAAACCGTTTAAATTCAGCATAATTCAAAATTGTTGTGTTTTTAAAAAGAGAGCCATTAAATATTGTTCCTAGAAATTGTTAAAAATAATATAAAATGCTAGACCACCACTGAATGAATGCATACAAGTGACAGAAAAAGAGCTATTTCTAGTATCGTACTTCCACTACCAGCCTAAAGAAGATACAGGAGAAAATAGTTCAAACCCCTCGAAACTATTTATGTATAAATTCAGTTTAATTCGATCTAGATTAATTTTGTAAAATAATTCCCATATAAAAAGTGTCCAAAGGCAAAAGTTAACTAAAATTCTAATGGTCGACGATAACTTAGAACTGTAATCCTGTTTCATTAAAGTAGTATTATATTTTTTCCTGATAGTAAATCCCAGATGTTCTATATCTTTTTGAAGTCTAGATTAAATGAACAAGTTTTTACAGTTTATGCGGGTTAAGTTGATGTAGTATATCTTTTTTTTTGGAGTACTCAGTGTTAAACTTTGGTGTTAAGAAAACACTAGAGCAAAAGTTTAAACTTATAGCATCATCTTTTAATTATAAAAAACAAAAAAACAACTTATTCTGAAAGTTCACGACCGTTAAAATAACCTAAAGAACTCAATGCAAAACTTTTCTATTAAGAGAATTGTTTTAAATTATAAAGCAATTTAAAAATCTTTCATTTCAAACGAAGAGGTCTTTATTTTCACTGTTTTATTTTTATCTCCATTTCTGTAGTAATTTCAATAATATAGACTTAAATGTTTGCAAAAAAAACAACAACAACAAACAAACAGAAGGCGAAATAGACATAATTTAAAATTTATTCATGTAAATAATATTAAGCAGTACATATAGTTAGATCTTCCATAGGTACTTATGATAAATGCTTACTCCTCTATGTTTTTAAAAACGAATATACATATCAAAAAGAAATTATTTTACAAAGCAACATCTTAGCAAATCAACTATCAGGTAAGTAGGTACTTTGCTACGATACTGATTCTACCGACTCGCCACCGTCGTCAGCTGCATTATTATTTACTTCTTCTTTTTTACTACTATACACTTTGCTAAATTTATCAGTATACATCTCTTTTTGTGTGCCAGGACAACATTTAGCTAAATTATTATTATTTTTTTATTGTTCACTACAACTAACTTTTCTAAAATGCTCAACATTTATTCAGCGTTATCGTGAAATGCTCGAACTGAATACGGTTTTTGTTTTATTTTATTTATGAAAATGAACAAATTTATTTCCATTTTGTACTGGTGAATTAAATTCCGCCTTTAGAATTGTTATTGTCTTTTTTGTTTTTTTTTTGGGGTAAAATAAATGTATCTATGGCAAGGGCTCTGCGGACGCACCAAAAATAATTGAAAAAAAATTCAATCTAATTAACTAAATTTTAGTGATCTAGTTTGTTTGATTTAATTTTTACTAGATAACTTGTAAATGTAGAATTTTGTAATTTTTATTGCTTTTCTAAGTTAAGATGCGGCAGGTTTTTTGTTTTTGTTTTATGTTTTTTTTTTTTTCAAAAAGTAAATTTACTACTTGAAATGTTGATAATAGTGAGAATAACGGCCCCTGCTTGTGCTAATTTAAAGGCAATGCGCTAATTCCAGTACTACAAATAAATTTTACTGAGTTATTTCTTGTTGGTGCTACTCAATTATTTTTACAAATAATCGCTAGAAGTTACTTATAACTGCCCTTAGCTTTATTTATTTATTTTTTTAACAATAGGAACTTTGTGGTAGTTTTTTCCTCCCATACAAATAATTGTTATGTTTTTCTTTCTATTCATTATAACATTAATGCTTATTAACAAATTTTGAAATATTATTCAAAATAAAGGCACCCGAACCAATTTTGTTTAACATAATATTGGGTTATAATGTTATGATTTGTTTTTACTTACTTTTTATACAATTTTGTGTTCCACTTTTTTTTTTTAAATTTATTTTTGTGAAATGTTTTTTTTTTCTCAATTCATTTATTTTTGTTTTATTCGTATACCATTAGAAAACAGTCTACATTATATGCAATTTTGTACTGGTGATGTTGTCTTTAATCTATATTACATTTTTTTTTTATTTAGTATACACATTGTATATTTTATTCTTAAAATATTCTTTTAGATTATTTTTCGAAGGCTGAGAATAATAATTTAGAAAGCCCGTTTTTCTTTTAAATAGTACATTCTTATTTCTTTTTTCCTAAGAAATTATTCAAGATCTATTTTGGTAATAAACAATTTAGATTAGAATTTCAACTGATAAATTATAGGTATGATTTTGGCCGAAATTAAGTACAGAAACTTTTTTCAAAAAGATTACTAATAGATTGCGGAAGCCTCAAATTTGGAAAATACAGCCATGGTATTGTAAAAATCAGGTTCTAAATACCTAAACTTATATTAATTTTTCAATTATCTTGCTAATGCCGAGTTCTTGAGATTTCTGCGTTGCTTACTGTTGCATAAGAATTTAACGAAGGTAGTAAAAGTTACTCATGAAATTTTTATTGACCAAATTATAGTGAAAGTGAATTTTTTTCATCAAAAATTAAAATTGTTGTATACATGAACATTGCAGGATATCGTATTATTTATAAAACTAATTAAAAACAGAACCAAAAAGTTTGATATTTTCAAATTTAAATATTACTCCGTATTTTAATTTATTTTTCAAGGGTTATTTTAAAATTAAAGAAAAATTTGTTTTAAATATGTTATTTTCTTAAAAGTGTTTCAAGATTCTCCAGTAATTAATACTAGAGTTTTATTAACTTATTGATTTGATATGGAATTGGAAAATAGCGAACCCATCATCATCATCATTTTTTCACTGGTTTTATGCTGCTATGAAATTAAATCATTTACAATAGTGGACAGAAGAAGTTGACTCTTTAAATCCTGCTACTTATCTTATTGTAGTTTAAAATAAGTTATTTTAACCATCGGCATAAACAAGACAATTTTTACACTTCTGGACTTACCATAATCCAAGATTTTTAATGGTACCTTAAAAGAATTCGGTATAATCCAAAAATAGCATTAACACTTTAAAATATTTTTAAAAAATCAACCACCAATGGAAGCGAAAGAATCTTTTAACATTCGGAGCTCGAAGGCCAAGCAAATGAATAAAATAAAACAACAAAATCTTCATGAAACTGTTGGATCTCTTATTCAACAACGTATAGATATAAAATAAAAAAATAATAATAATAAATGTAATAAAATTAAATGCTGAGTGTATCCTGAGGTAGACTTGTGAACATAAAGTAACTCTCTCTTAAAAAAATAAACAATTATTTCGTCTCTAGCAGGTGACACAAAACATAGGATCATCTGCATCGTCGGCCACAAATGTATACAATATATCAAAAAAAAAAAAAAAAAAAAAACAAAAGAAGATATCCTTAGCCTACGAAACTGAGAATTTGAGGTATTTTATGTCATCATGTACGTTACCTTAGCTTTAGTTGGAAGTACGAGTACGGTTTAAATATACGCTAAAACTACTTTGTTGCTTCGTCTATTCATATTGCATCTTAACTACGTCCTATCGCGCTAAGTGATTCTAGGTTCAACTTCTTGTCCTTTTTACAGTATGTTTGTTTTTTCCACTTTTTTTTTGTTTTTAAATTCCAATCAGTGTGGAATCCTACGATTACAAATCTTTCTAATTTACGATTTATTGGCAAGAACTGGAAGTCACAAAGGCATTTGTTTTCTTTTTCTTTTTTTTTTTTTCTTTTCTTGGGATCATATTTTGTTTTACAATAAGAAAAAGGTTTCTATCTGTTTTGACCCGTTAGTCGTCGATATCACACTGTGTCTGTGTCGTTACGCAGAGGTACACAAAATCAACGATGTAAAACAATGCAAATATATAAATAAGGTCTTAGTCTAAGTTTGCTAGGCTGTCTCTCTCTCTCCCTTTTCCGCGAAAGAGGAAAAAACCCATGAGGTAGATTCAATGAGGTCCCGATCAGCTGCTTCTGTTACATTGTTTTTTTTTTTTTTTTTTATTAAGTACTTTAGCGATATTCCAGAGCATCTTTCACTATCTGTGCTATCTTTAAAACATTCGGAAAGTGGCTCTTTAGTGGCAAAAATATGGAATGTTAATTTTTTCGGGATATTGCTGAGAAATTTATTTTTAGGACGACAGCAACAGCTGATTGGTTAAACACTATTAGTATAGTATACAAGAACACACATCAGGCATTCTATTAGAGTCTTGGAAGTGTTCTTCTTTTACGGCTGATTTGATTTAACCCAAAAAAAAAAAAAAATGGCACTGTTGAATTATATATGCTCCTTTTTGTACATCATGTGATCATCATAGTCACTATTTATCATTTTTTTTTTCAATAATGGCGGAACCGTAACTCGATAGCTTCAGGTTTAGAATAGAACTAACAAGTTTCCAACAAAAATATTTTCGCTTTAATCTAGATAGCAATCTAGTTATATATCTGGGACATTGTCCCTGTCGAAAATTTTTCCTTTGTTTCATATACACTATATAAATTTTTCAATTGCTGCATTTTTCTTTTTTTGCATTTTAAAATCGTATAAAGATGCGTATACAACGGATTTTGTCAAGATATATATAGGTTCTACTCATGTCCACCTTTATTTGCTTCTCAATGATGCAGTGTTTGTTTTGTCCTCTTAAATTTACACAATATGTATAGCGTTACGTGCTATGTGTATATTTCGGTATACAAATAAGGCTTTCGGGTTCAATTGATAAACGTAAAAACATTTCTTTTTTAGCATTCAGAACGCATCTGCAGTTAAATTAATAAGGTTAACTCCTAAATCGCCGTCTAACTGGCATTTAAGTATTTCATTTTTTTTTTTTTCGTAATCCTAAACAACAACAAAGTAATGCTTCTATGAGGTCCTTACATTCACGTATTATGGACACCTTCATCTTCTGAATAGTTACCATCATCACCATCGGAATTTCCACCATCATTATTGCTACCTGATTGATTATTATCTAAACCAAGGTCCATAGGTTCTGAAGAATCTCTTCTTATATCTGGACCATTATTTGATAGTGGGGTTCCGCTTGTTTGGCGATTCGGTGATAACTCTTGGCGATGGGAATCTGAATTTAGACCACTACCAATACTATTCGTACACTGGGATAATCTTGAAAGGTCCGAATTATTGTGTGACGAGATCTTTGAGAGATCAAGATGCGGTGGTAATAGTCCTGATGAAATTTTATCTAATCCATGACCCATTGCATTCAATTGTGCCATTTTTGCAGCATGTATAGCTGCCGCTGCATGCTCCTGAGACATTCCCATTCCTGAAAATGATAGAAATGTTACCTTAGTTTGATTTTTAATTATACAAAACTAATTTTAGTCCGCGGTCTCGCATAAGAACAAAACTAACACTATTACATCAAGATTTCTACATTTTTTCGGCTATCAATCTTCTAACCTGATACAGTTTTCTATGGAGCAAATAAGAACTATACCATGATTTAAAGCACTTGAAAATACAAATTTTTATATGGTTGAAGAATCAGTTATAGTCTTGATTTTCCTGCCTACCCAATAACACCCTAATTTTGAAAATATTTTGTCCTAGCCTTCAATATGCTATCTTAACGTAAAAATCCATTATACACTTGATTACTTACCAAATGTATTTTCAGTTATAAACTGCAAATAGGTATCAAGCAATGATTGGCCAGTCGCACCAGAGGTAGGAGGAAGTGGGGTATTCTGATGATCCTTAGACATTGTCTCCAAACTCTTTGGTGTCATAGCGTCCTGCCGAATCCGCGTTATAGTCGTGTTCGGATGTCCATATCCTAAATAAAACTTACTCTGTTAATAAATTCAAACATATTATCAATTTGATTGTAATTACCACCAGTTGTCAAGTCTTCTGGATCATCCATGTCTTCGTCAGCACCCCTCAGGTCTAATTTTGAATCACCTCTTCGTGTTCCACTTGTGGGTGAAGCTCGTGCTCTAAGTTCAGCTGGAGAAATCTTAACACCAGCTTTCGCTAGTAACCTTGATGCTAGTTCGGGATCAAAGGGACTCGGCATGGGTAAAACTGGAAGATCTTTCGTAGATATGCCACGATGTTGCCGGGACATGTGCGAATGAAGGGAATTCCGAGATTTGGCTACAGTGCCGCATAGGACACATCGATATCCAGGACATACGGTGTGCTTATCTTCCAGGTGAGTACGTAAGGTGTGCGCTGATCTGTAGATTTTGCCACATTTCGGGCATGGACGGGGATCGGTTGCACGGACTCTCATCTCAAGGGATCGTCGGGAAACTGTAAAAAATAGTAACAATTTTAATAAATGGATAAATCATTTTAGGGAATAAGATATCTTAATTAGGATTGAAATAGAAACATTTATTTCATTTGAATTTAAAATATATTTCATCTGTTTTATGGCATTTTTTCCGTTATAATTTTTTTTTTATTGGTATTAAAACCAAAATTATGGATTCTATCAAAAACTACAAAGTTCAATTAAAGCCAGTTGAAATAACTTCAAATTTTAATTGTTTAACAATTCAATATCATTTTGAGCATATTTCGTTCGCGGATTTTTTAATCGCGTCCAGTACAAGGTTATTTTGGTTTTTTTTTTTCTCTTTTCCTTTTCTTTATACAATTAATTTAAATATAATTATAACAATTACAGTATATGCAGTTTAGTGGGTTGTCTAAATTACAACTTCGTTAGGAACCTTTTATGTTTTTAATGCTAGGGAACAGTATTACTCTTCATTTTGTGCTATAACATTTTTAATTTATTTAAAAGCATAATATTGAAGTTAGTTAGGAATAAAATGAAACAAAATATAAATAATGTACTAGTATAGTACTAGTCTTTGGTTTCGCTACAAAGTTTAAAATTAAATTATATATAAACATTTTAAAATTTCGAAGTCTTTCTATTTTAAAAATATAAATCGACGTCAATGTATGAATTAATTTTAATAAAATTATGAGATTTTGAAAATTCTAGCTTTTAGACCTAGAGAGTAGTATGATTAAAGAATTGGTATTACTACACTTAGTCAAAAAGTTCTGAGAGTGATCTAATACATTTTTTTCTTAAGTGTGTGGTATTTTAAATTCAATTTAATATAATAAATCTTTTTTTTAATTTCATAGGCTTTTTAGCCTCTTTTTTCCCTATAAAAATAAGACTTATATTACTAATTGCTTCTCTTTAGTTTTATCGTTCGAGGAACTTTTGGACTGACTCTTTTAGGTATTGTGATTTCTGAAGTTCCGAAACTGTCCGACGACTGTTTCTGAATTTTAATAGCATTATGCTGCTAATGTCCATTTCGTAGTTATTGCATATGCTTGCATATTTAGTTCGTCTTACTTATCTGGATTACTGGATTCGAATATCAGACAAACTTGAACACAAGATGAATAGCAATACTGTTCGTTGTTGCCTCTTCCGTATATAACTAAAAACTATCTACAGTAAATATGCTTAGCAGTAGTTTGTGCATTTTATACATTATCCTCCAGACGACTGTGGCGCTACTTTTATACATAATTTCTTTGTTTATTATGCTACCTAGTCCAACTATAATACAATGCCTGTTTAATATTTATCACAAAGACTAAAACTGAAAAGAGTTTTCATCGATCAAGCCCTCGAGAGTGGGCTCATACGTAATACGCGAGTATAGGCTAAACTTTGGTAGGTAATAATGAGCAGGAGGTGTTCAGCATGTCGAGACGCCGGGGAATAAGAACAGTGTAAAATAAATAGGAAATTTTGGTAGAGTAAATACTGCTTATTCAGGAAAAGGAGCCAATAAGTGGCTCGGTGGCTCCAGGCAAAAATGGTGCGATGTTGGCGCCAGTCAGGCCCGGTCTCTGACTATGGGAGCCACCGTATAGTCACAGAAGTTGTGTGCATATTTGATAAGGATTCCAGGGCCTGGCCGATAAACTTCTGCAGCATTGCTCGAGCCGACGAAGAGCATCTTAATAGATTTTCCGTATAATATCTGCCAGCGAATCAATTTGGTTTTTGCATAGGTCGTTCGTTTCATGGGCCCGGCTTATTGGAATGCTTCCAACGGGGGCGCGCTGCAATAAAAACTTAGATAGATGTGCTGCTCATTGGAAGGAGTAGGATTTATCACAAGACATGGGAACCCGAAAACCGGAAATGGGAAAAACAACTGCAGGCACTGGGCATCGATGGCTCCCTTAGGACTTCCGAACTAATTCTTTGTTCAAGGTGTTGGGTTATGTTTGAAAGCAGGAAAAGTGGTTTTCAATTCGATTTTCCTATCCAAGAATTTTATTGAAAAATCATTTTTTTAGCCATTTTCAAAAATCCTTATACAGTTATGGTGGTAATTTAATAACGAAAACTTTTAAATATTGGCATAAAATCACGATTGTAATTTTTTTTTATCGTTAAAGGGCTACATACACTAAAATCGTATTTATATATTTTTATCAACTGATATTAAAATTGTTAACTACGTGATTTTTGAATTAACAAAAGGAATATTGATTTTTTTACATTATTATTTATTTTTATTAAGCTACTTTGCGTTTCTTCGAGATTTCCTTATTGTAGACAATTCTACTCCTTTGATTAAATACTTTTTTTTTCGAAAGGATTTACTAGATCCATCTAGAGAAAGGATAAATACAAAACAAAAACATGTTTATAATGTTCAGAAAATTTTAATAAAGAACTATGCAAAGTATTTCATATTTTCTTCTAACTTTGAAAAAAAAGTATCTCCTTACAAGTCTTATATTCGAATTTTTGTTTGGTAAAATCAAACACAAGAATTAAGAAATTGAAAAAATTAAAAAAGTTCTGGTTTTGAACTCGAATCCTAGTTTACATTTTGTGTATATTTTAAGTTATATATTGAGTTTTCTAATTAAAAAAAATTAAGTTAAATATAGTTATAATATTTTCACCCCTAAGTGTACGTAGCCTCTTTAATGGATGGTATAGATTGGCCATTATTTTTAACGAAATCTTTTATAGGAGTGGCTATTTTGTCGCAGGAAATTTTTATATTTTATATTATTTAGATGGTTTCACTGATTTTTCAATAAACTCTTGTTTGTCTTATAAAAAAATTGTTTCCAAATTAACCATACTTGTTCCTCTTTCGAACACATTCCGCCCTTTAATAAAACTAGTGGCATGCATTCTGCAGCGAGGAGGCGCCCTCAATCCGGGGGTGCTCCACTATTTCATTTGTAGTCGGAAATGCCGGTGAAGGGACCCCCGGAGGAACGCATGGCTTTCATTTTGGCCCACTGTAGGGTGTGCTTTATTCGCATATGGTTCCTGACCGAGTTGGGGTGGGCAAAACGCCGTCCACACTGCATGACCGGGCAGACGGGACTATCGCGCGGATAATGGCGGTCTAGATGCTGTCGGAAAATCCGGGGCTCCAGTGGGGTCTCGCAAAGCGGGCAAGGCAGCAAGTAATTTCCACCTGCAGAAGCAGCCGCATGCAGCATATCAGGTAAGTCTCGCGACGTGGTCAGGGCCATTGTCCTGGCCATGAATAGATTCGCTGTCATTTGGCGATGGGTATGCAATTCATCCAATTGCTTGCGAGCCAGACACCGCTGTTTTTCTTCCTCAGGGATCTGGTGTCGCTGCAGGAATTGCTGCTGCTGTTGCCGGTGCTGGTGGTGCTGTTGGTGCTCGTGGTCTTGTTGATGCCCCAGAGTGCCAGCAGTCGGATCAGTGCTATCATTTTTCGCAGTCAAAGACATTGCGCCTGAATTTATTGAGTCATTCGAGGAGACTGTCGAAGGGGTTGGCGATGAGGGCGGGGGCGGCTGCGGCGGTTGCGGCAGGGGCGGTGTGGTTGCTGAAGATTTTAAGTTCTTTATTTTAACATCAATTGTTGATGGGCACCTTCGCGGTGTCGGTGTCGACGACGTACACTCATCCTCTTCCTCCTTCTTGATGTTCACCAGCCCAAAGTCGCTTTGAACATCTGCAACCGGCATAGGATTGCAGTTTTAGATAAAATTGTTTGTTTTTTCATAAATTTACGTATCTTGACATACCGTGTATGATTTTTTGTTCTATTTATTTTTTGCATTCGCGAATCGTAGCACGAGCACTTGTCCGACCCTGATCTGATCAAGCATCAACAAGATCAACAAACTTCAACAACAGAACTGAATTTTTCTTTTATTTTTATTTTTTTTGGTTTTCTTTTGAAATATCCAATTTTGTCACTAATGGTTTTTTTTCGGTTTACAGGAATACCCGGATTAGGTCGTTTTACTCAAAATTATATTTTTTTCTCGTGTCTTTTTTTTTTGCATAAAAAAAAACAATCTTGGTCTCTCTCGGTCTAGAGGAGGGACAGAATTTCGTCTCACATTTGGTGCCAATTGGTCTTATTCAGTTCAGTTCAAATCATAATTAACTTTATCTAGAATTTTGCTTCGATTTTGTCTCACTCTTTCAAACATAATTCCATAAAGAGAATTTTGAAAAATTTTGAAAAAAATATAAATGCGGTTGTTAGATCACGGTCGTATCAAAATAGGTTCACATATTTTTTTTTTTTATTTGGTAATGTATGAAACGAAAAACAAACCAATGCAATTGCTATGAAATAGTTGTTTTTTTAAGCAAACAAGGAGCACATTCAAAATCATACAAATGTAAGTCTAGTGAAATACTGATGAAGTCTGGAGTTTTGGTTATTTCAAGGCTAGTTAAAAGTATTAATTATGCTTTTTTTTTATTGTGTCGATTTGTAAAATATA
Organism: Proctacanthus coquilletti; assembly: GCA_001932985.1. NCBI lineage: Eukaryota > Metazoa > Arthropoda > Insecta > Diptera > Asilidae > Proctacanthus > Proctacanthus coquilletti. Next base: position 209,142 of record MNCL01000053.1, on the reverse strand, counting down.
TTTTTATATAATTTGATTGAATATTTCGTTTTATTCACAAAGATATATTTGAGATATATTTTAAAAGACGGTTTTGATAATAAAACTTGAAAAAAGTCTGCATTTGACTCCACTTTCTTATTAATAATATCGATACAAGTTGATAAAATTATTTTTTTCCTCTATCTTCTAGTGTTTTCCTTCCTTTTTAATTATTTACTATTGTGATAATTTTACCAGTTATGAATAAATTCTTTTTAAGAATATTATTTTTTTCTACAAGTTACCAAAGTGATATAAATTAATTTCAATTGTTACAATTACAAGTGCAATTCCCTGAAATGCTAATTGTAATTGATTTGTTCAATTTTTTAGTGGTTTTGGAGTATATTTCAATTGCTAATTTGAAAGCAAACTACTTACTTCTTTCAAATGAAATAAATGTAAATATATAAACTAAAACAACGTACATTTTTCAATTCTCATAAGGTTGCTTTTCGTTCCATAGCATTTAAATTGTCCATGATTTCACTATTTGTTTTTAAATTAAGCCAATTAAAATCTTTATTTTGTACAGAGTGAGAAAAAGCGATTACAATTTTGAAAAAAATGCCATTTTAAAAACAGTACAGTAGATAAGTAATTTATTTATTTATTCATTTTTATTTTTATTTTATTTCTTTTATGTAAAACGTGATTATGTAAACGTTGTAGTAAAATTTTTCATATTCATTTCCAGGATTTCAGGGATAAGTTAATTAATAACAATTCTATTAACTCCACTAAATAAATACTTTTATTTCACAGCAAGTGTTTCACAAAATAAAAAGGAGGATTTTCAGTGATATAGGCACCGTTTTATGATTTTACAAAAATTCATATTTACACATCCGCAATTTTTCGCATTGCTTCCTTGAAATAACCAAAGCTCGCGTTCTAAGTAACAAAAATTTCAAGCTGGTTTTATATACATGGCTAGATCTAACAAAAAAAAAAAAAACATCGACAAATGGACTATCTACAAGTTTTGTTAGATGGTTTGATCATGTTCGACTTTAACACTCTGCCCAGAAACGCGTTGATGAATCCCATGAGCCTGCAATTGATGATTGATTAAATAGTGTTTGGTCTTCAATTTCTTGCCACAAGTTGGACATGTATGCCATAGAGATTTATCAACGGTGACATGGACATTGCGAACATGTTGACGCAGATTGCTCGTATTCGAATAAATTTTTCCACAATGTGGACACTTTGGACCGATTTGATGTTCATACGTGGAAGGATTATTAGCTTGATTAAACTTTGGTGAATGCGTTGATCGCAATATCGATCCACTTCCAGATGTTGAAGATTGTAAATGAACTCCTAGCATACGGAACATAGCTAACGATTGTGGGGACGGATGTTGATGGTACAGATGAGGTTTTGCATCAAAATTTTCTTCATGTCCTTCGTGATGGGTATCCGCTTGCGTTGGTGACTCCCTTCTCTTAGCCGCCCCTGCAATTAAACAGAGGCGGCTAAGAAACTGTGTGCCCCCATTTAAAGTATTGTTTTTTTTTTTTTAAACATATAAAACCAAAAAGAGTCTACAGTTTTACTCATGCAATACAAGAAAATCGATCACGAAATCATAAAGCAAAATCAAAACTCTATTCTTTATAGTCTTTGTTGTTATTATTATTATTTTGTTTTTTTATAAAAGTCCAAAAATGAATCAAGACGGCACGAATGACTTGAGAGGCGAGGCCAAGACTCTAATCCTTTTCCTTTCCAGTTCAATTCAATTACGCATTCACATATTTTTGAAAGTAAATTACAACTATTTGGCAAGCATCGATTTATGGGACGAGGACAGACACTGATGGCAATAAGGGAAAGTTATTAGGGCTATTTACGGAGCGGCGGAATTATTACTTCACAACTCCACCCTAAAAGTTGAATGGAAATTATCCAGGGCGGGACTACCCTCTTCTCTCTGGTACCGTCCCCCTTCGACCGCTGATGTTGGCGTGAGAAGGGTTGGGACGAATAAAATGTGTGCCATAAGTTAATATAAAAGCAAGGAATCCTGATCAGTGATGTGGAAGAGGGCAGAAGAACTAACTAAATAAACTATCGCATGTCGAAAATCCGTTAACCACCTGAAATACCTGAAATTACCCGTACATGCCATTTCAGCAGAGACGTATAGAATATTTAAGGTGTGTACCAGCAGAGAATAACTCGATGTAACCGTGTATTGAATTGACTATCTAAATTATTGGTCTGAGGCAAACAGACCCGGGGAGCGTATTACCGCTAATAGTTGTTTCGGTATACGGCAATAATTTCTACCCGGATTCGTTCCCGCCACACCGTCCCAGAATTTAGCGGGTTCTTCGAAGGGTTTGTCTACCTATACCTACTGAAAGGCAATTTCGTTGGTTGGCTGGTTTGTTCGTTGGTTTGGCTTAGTGCTATGGTTCGTTCATTTTTTTTTTTTTTCTATCCCATTCGCGTTTTTGGCAAGGTCTTCGAAAATAATAATAATAATGGCAAAAAGGAGGAACAATAACAAATATGTACACACCCTTGGACGAAATTGTGGTTATAGACAAGCAAGAGAAAAATAGAGGGGTATGTGGGGGGGTGATGGTTAAGAAGGGGCTGGGATCGGGGCCAAAATATGAGCACGCAGCACATTTTACGACCGGCAAAAAGAAAGCCTTCGGAAATATCAAAGGTGGGAAGAATTATAATGACATGATCGAAATAATAACTATCCCACTATCCTAGTTCTGGGCGGGTGAATATGAATGAATTGATTAGCTGGATTTAATTAGTTCGCTGTTGTGAAGGACGGTCTCCTTGTGTTGCGCCATTTTTACGGCGATTGGGTTACATTCAGGTGCATGCATATTTATAAAGAACGAGAGCTTAGAGAAAACTGGGTTCGGCTAGGATAAGTCGTTATTTCTTTGAATACAGGTGTGGTTATCGAGTCTTTATATGTCTAAGACGTGTAGATAATTAATTATTAACCTGTTTCAGAACCTAACATCAACTAATATCGCAGACATATCTTCAAAAATTCCAAAAGGAGGAAAGACATTGGGTTTTAAGGAAAGACCATCTGATGCTTGTCCAAATCCTGAAATCTATTAGCACTTACATTTCTTTAAAGCAAACTTGGATAGATCATGAAAATATCAATTTGAAAACATGGAATAGCATTCTTTTGTTTTAGTGATTGTCTGTTTGAATGGTACTAAATATCCTAGTAGTAAACTAGAGCCTGGCTTGAAATCCCAAAAAGTTTTATTTCATGAGAAATATGGTTTCATTTTATGATTCTTTTAAAGTATTCTCGAAGTACTTTACATATAAAATCTAAAGCCTAGTAAGTCTTTACAAACAAATAAAGTGTAGTAATTTAAACAAAAATTGGCTTTTTGTATTCGAACGATCGTTAAGTAAAATAAAATATTTTGGATATGGTTAAAACTATCTCATTTTGTATACTGTAGTTCTAGAGGGCATAAAAGTTACGTTAGAAGTCTTCAACGTAAATAAGCTCTTGCACAATCATTTTAATGATATAGATTTTAAAATATACTACAAGACTTTTGACGAAAAGTTTATAAAGTAAAATGAAAATGTTCATATACACTTGTAAAAATTCAAAAGGATTTAATTTAGACTATTATTTAAAAATTAAATACAAAACGAACGACTCAAAAGACTGAATTGCAGATTATGATAGAAGAGGTTGTAATTAGGTCAATAAGAAATAAAATAAATCAAAGCGGATCGAGAATAGATCCTTGTGGTGCACCGAAGTTTGGAAACAGATTTAAAAAAAGAAAATTTAATGAAATTTTTCGCATAGAAATGTCAAAGTCTATTCTTTCTCCTTTTTATTCGAAAAATTAAAAGCAACAGAAACTTTCTGAAGGATTTTACAGTCCCAGAGTTGCCATCTAAAGCTGATGAAATTATTAATGCATGGATTGCATTAAGCGATTTTCACATACCAATTGAATGCTTCCCAGCCTGAACATAAGACCTTTGAAAGCTCCTTTCAGTGCATTAATGAAACCGCCCATATGCATCCTGGTGAAAATTCTAAAATATTACTACAGCAAGAGTACATGGCTGGTCTCCTTTATTGATGAAATTTCCGAGCTCGCCCATGTGCATCCTTCTCGCATTCATTTGAAGGGTATAGTAAAAGATATATACCTAAATTGAAAAAGGTCTGTCCTATTATTTCTAAGCCGCAGATATCGTAGAGGCAGTCAGGACTTAGGACCGTAGCACGTTATCCTGTACCCATTGTTGTGGGAGAAAATTTGCTAATGTTTTCTCATGCACGAACAGCTCTGATGGAAGGCATGAGACCCAATACCATACAGGCCAATTCTAAAACTGGAAGCCACAAATCTAATGCATGTGCCTACCCGAATCTAATTCCTTTAAAGTCCATTAGACGAAGTTTATTATCGATGGACATTTTATTAAGTGAAATATTCTACAACCAGCGGACCGTCATCACTTTCTAGTTCGGTAATATAAAAAAGAAAATAAAAATTCCTTTTTTTCGATTTTTATGAACTCATCTGAGATAGGAAAATTCGGTGGATGGTTTGGTGGATTCGCGGTGGAACATAAAGACAAAGGCAGGCTGGATGCCTGGTCGCGTTTCACCTTGCGTCTCAATTAATATTTATAGCGCTGCCATCGATATTGCTCTATCCAATTGTCTGTCGGCAGCATAAATGTGAGGAATATTGCAATGACGAGATTCTGACTGGAAGCAATTTATAACGAAATTTATCCTCGTTCCGTCGCGGCTGTGTTTGATCAATGGGGGAAGTAAAAATTAAACGACCTCGCTCGATGAAGCTTCTTTTTTTTCGCTATTTTATTTTATTTTTTTTTTCTCTAGCCAGCATTTCTATTCCTTTGAAATTGCCCCAGACTATCACATTTCCCTGATTTGCATTCTTTTTGGATAGGACATTCAAAATTGCAGAATTATAATTTTAATGCGTGCCCTCAGTTTTGATAAGTGATGCGTATTAATTGGAGCCTCTTTATTAGACGAAATCACGTCGATTGTAGGGGGAAGGAAAGTCATATTAAAATGAATAATGAGCCAGGTAGGTGTGGTAATATGTTTTATCGAAAATTTAAATTCAGTCATTATGCGTACGTACGGTTAGCGAAACATATATAATAAATTTGCAGATAACTATTAAAAACAAATCTTTTGTTTTTAATAATAATAAAATAACTTTCTGTATTTTGTACCTTTCTGCATTTTTCCTAAACTAAGCAGTAATTATTCTTCTAGACGTTGAATAATCTCCTAGTACGAAGGATCTTTTTAATTCCTGAGCCATGAAGATAAAACACTTGCCAATTCCACTATAAAAATAGTGATCAATAAACACAATTACAAATTGCAATTCTAAGGAATTGCACTTGGTAATTTTTGAATCATAAATTGTAATTTGTATAAGCACTAAATCTGATATTAAAAAAAACTCTAGTTTTGTATTTATTTTTATTGACTTCTTCTCTTCCACATATCGAATAAAATTTAATAAAATGCAAGTATTAAGAAATGAAATTTATGAAATTTCAATTAAAACGAGATACAAGCTGCAAGTTTTCTTTTTCATCCCTAAATTTAAAAAAAAAATTATAAATATAAATATAAAAATATTTATTTTGTTCTCAGAAACGATTCAAACGATTTTGATGAAAATTACAAGATAGATCTAAATCTACGAATCTATCGAGAGAAGTCCGATATTTGAAATTTGAAATTGGTGCTGAAATTTTAAGGATTAAAGTAAATTTATCGAAATGAGTTTAATTTGTTATAATGCCATAATTAAATATAGCAAAGAAATTTCAGAGTTCAAAGTCTGCACGAATCGAGTTAAATTTTTTAATTTTCATTAGAGAATTAAAGTTTTTATATAAAATTTTGATATTGGAGCTGAACTGATTAAAACAGTGGACCAGTGGACTTTTTGGACCAAGTTATGTAAATATAATATTCGTTTCTCAGTTCATTTTTATTCTTTTAAAAAATTGAGCAAATACACGTAGAATTTCGAGGAGGTACCACGAGAATTATTTATTCTCCATTCTAGAAACATTTTTTATTTTATATATATTCATATTTGGATGCATTAAAAGTTCATCAATTTATAAGATCATACACAAGTGTTTTCAGTAATTCAAGATAAAAATAAATATACACGAAGAGTATTGCATGCAGTGCATAAAAAATCAAAAACAATTTCTATTTGTAGTTCGATATTTTATATAATTTTTTCTCATTTAGAATTCAAATTTTAAATGTTGAAGGTTTAAGAAAATGTTATAATTTCCTGTACCGAAAATATTTACAAATTTTTGAATATTTTCATCTAATGTTTTGATAGATATAAAAAAAATTAGGACTAGGTAAGCAGATTAAACTGACAGCAAGGTAATTGTATCGATTTTTTCTATTTAATTAATCTTAATTTCTCGCAAGGAAACAGATCAATCTATCCGGGTTTACTTTCACCAACTCTTTCCAATTATTGACGTTTTTCGCCCAGAGACGACTTATCAACTTACATCCGAGAAAATTACGCATCATAGCACGCATTATCAAAGAAAAGCAATTTTGCCAAGCCCACAATTTCAATCCATCAAAACTAATTTACCTAAAAACACACAAACAACGGGGCAAGCAACCTTACCAAAACCGGAGCAGCAATAGACGATCTTGGGGAATGGACGGGAAGGTAGGAGTAACTTGGGGGTTAGGTGGCCATAGGAAGAAAAAAAAAGTTTTTCTTTTTCGGCCAAAAAGAAGTTAACCGGCGTAGAAAGCCCTCGTAATGCCTTCTGTTGGACGGTCGAAGAAGTCGAAGAAGTCAGCACAGCCGCCACAGGCCACCCCCAATCCGGAGTAATGCCGAAATCAAAACTTAGGACGGACAATTTGCTGCCTTTCCACAAATTTTAACGGCCATGAATCACGTATATTGTCGATTTATTTCCTTCCGGCAGAAATAGCAGAGAAACATAAAAATTTTTTCTTCTTTTAAGGATGTGATAGTCCAAGGAAAGGAAACAATCGCGCTAAAAAGGAGCAGCACACAGTTACGAAAGATAAGCTGAAGACTGAGGTGGGATGGGGGAGAGAAAACAAAACAGGTCCTTCCTGCATTAATGCGTAAAACGGTTAAAATCCATCAAGCAAATGTACGTTCAGCTGGGGGCCTAAGACGCCGGCACTTTCTTTAAGGAAACTAGCTAAGAAACAGCCAAGGCACTAATCCTAATCTTGTCCTTTTGTCTTGGCGTGTCTCTCTGTGCCCCTGGGGGAAGGAAGGGCATCTACACGGGCTCCAGAGGAGGACATCGTTGAGAAGCTTTATAGCGCCATATAACGTGTCACCTACTTTCGACCCCCATCCAGGCCTCCCAGTCGATTGTCTGCAGGACATGCCATTCCTTACTAAAACTCTATTAAACGTCTTTTTATTACTTAAATATTATTCTTCTCCGGAATCGAACCCAAATGTGGAAATGTGGAATAAAATATTCCCGTACGTATCGAATGTGAATTGAGGACGACTGTAGGATGGATATTTGGGGGCTTATAGGGCGGTTGGGGTGTTTTTTTTTTTCTTCTTAGGGCGACTACTCTAGGACCGACTTGGGCTGTTTTCAGGACATAAGGAGATTTTCAAGCACTAAAGAAAACTGGAAAAGGAAAAAGGGAGATGTCTTTCTGTCGTGGAAAAACACTCCGGAGCGTGTGATAGCTGTTGACGGGGAAGCTGTAGTAAGAGCCCAGCACCAGCACACTATCTATAATTGCACGGAACGCATTTCAAATATCAAAATAAATGATCTGTGATTTATAAATATTTGTTTGGGATTTTTGGCTGGACCTAAAGAGGCCGCGAGCGTTCATCCCATTTATGTTCGAGGGGATGTAGTGTAATGAACATAATCAAGGAAGCTATAAAACTCTAACGGGCGTTATTATTTTGAGCGCTTTTTCTATGTGAATAATGTTTTCGTTGGCCGAAATTGAAGAATAATAAAGGCGAATGGTTCTTTTCGTTCCAATATTTTACAAATTTGAGAGAAGGACAGTGGCGATACGCAGTATGGCAAAACACTTATTTTTTATTTTTATAGCCGTTGAATGTATGCTATTATATAGCAGTAAAATCAAACAAAACCGTACAATGTGCCATGGACGATTCATTTTATATTTTTTCCGAAAAAAGGAGATTTTATTGTTTTCGTTTAAAGCATGAGCAGATCACACACAATTTTGAATAAATACATTTGACCTAAAAATAAACTTGTCTAAACTGATCTTGAACTAGTTCTGTAACAACGAACGAAAAGAAATATACATCTTTTATTTTAATGTATTTACGTAAAGTTCATATCATAATTAGAATTGATCGTATTCTTAATCTCAGGAAATTGCTAAATTACATGAATCGATAGACAATTTTAGTAGAAGTGATCCATTATAAATAAATTTCAAGTCATAAGTGTATAAAATACTACTTTAATTAAAGACTTTGTTACGATGATAATTTTATATTGTCTCAATTGAAAAAAAGCAGATTAGTGGCTTATAAACGCTGAAATTAAATAAAGGTACAACAAGAGATCAGTGTTGAGAAGAAAAATAGATTTTTTCGAAGTACCAGTTTCTCTAGTGCTCTAGACTAGTTTAGGTAACTAGTCATAACGCTTAATAAAGGCATGCACGTTCGAAATAATAATGCTTCCGGAGGATGCAGTAATTCAGCTAGCATTAGATCTAGTTAATTTCCGGATTGGGCCACAAATGGCTTGAAACTTATATTAAACAACAATTAGGGATTTGCGATTCAGCAGACGTCGGTAGTATGAATACGTATTTAATCTCAGACGCCACGCCCAATCCCATAACTTTTCAGACACACTTCGTATATACCAAGTTTAATCCTAAATTTTATTTATTACTTATACAAATATAATTCCATTTTTAATTATAGATATTTCACTTTATAAACTATTACCACGAGTCATTCTAGACGACGCATACTTTTCTTATCTTATCGCAAAGTCGTAGAATTATATGCTACATTTTTCCTCTCAGATCTACGTTATTCTAAATTAGTTAGCATAGGTATATCTGAATATTTAAAAGGCAATTACTTCTTATAAAAGTTACTGACAGTTTGTCAAATTTTGACCTAATGGTACCTAACAAATTTGTAAATAATTATAATCTCAGAGCACATATAATCAATAAGTTACGATTATAGTACCTAAGACCGAAAATATGTATTAGAAAATATCAACTGGCAGTTTTCGCAATAAGCTCCAAAATAAAAGGAACGTTACCTATTCTAGTCCGACCCGCATTCCCTGCATTACATACTTTTAGCACTCACTCTCAATGTTCCCTTTCATTGGGTATTACAAGTAAAAAGGCTCGGAGCGCCTTCTTGGTGAATTTCCTTTCTTTCACATCATTGTGCCCTCATTGTACAAACAATTTCCAAAAATAACACGTACCATGTACATGTGACCATTTCGATGGTTCTTCTACACCCCTTCCATCGTCCAATATCCATCGCCTGAATACTCCTCACCGTACGGAGAGCTAGCTCACTTTGAAACTCCTGTGAACTACAGCAGTTCTCACTTTAGCCCCATTTCCTGTACACAAATCTCCTATGAAAGTAATAATAGCGAACAATAAATGGAAGCAAAAATATTACACAAAAGTAAATGGATAGAAATCGAAAGGATGGATTACGGCTTTCGTGACAAGAGAAAGGCAGTGAGTGGAATGCCTGTAAGGATTACCCACAGATACGGGCGGTGGTGATCCCTCGATTTTGGGCCCGTCACATGTCCTTAAAAGTGACATGCACAAGAGATATGGATCCCATCTAAATTCAAAAAGTTCAATTATTCTTTAAGCTCTTTGCCTATAAAATGTTGTATTATGTATTTCTTTGGTATACAATAAAACTTTTTGTTCGGTCACAAAAAGTACAAATACAATTGCAAGAATCCCAGTTTTCCCACCATTCATCTGACACCACCGTATCACCAATCCAAGCTGTCCAACACCACAATCTCCACTTCTTAAAAGCAAAAAGATAGGAGCGGGCGAACAACAGAAACAGAACCGAACGTATGAACGAACGAACGGCTGTGTTCCAAAATCCCGACAGCCCAGGCAGGCTCCTTCTTCAAGTAGTAGGGCCGACCGCCTAGGATCAACACTCTGACGCACATCTCGAAGGATGGCCGGGAATCGTACCGGTCCCTTGGACCTACCCCCCAGACTATCATCCCTGAAAGGGTGGAGGAGGAGAACTGGTGTCCACACTTCTTCCTCTTTACAATATCAGGTAGTGACAGAACGGGTCCAGAACATTAGATATTAGAAAACTGGAAAATCGACAAAATACAGACATTACGCACAAGCACTGCACACACGCCATCTACAAAACGGAAAAACGCCGGAATATACAATTCGGGGCATAAGTTGTGTATGGGCAGTCGGTTTGTGTCTCCCCCCGGATCTCCCTACCCCACATGTGTTCCGTCCATGATTCTGGGACACACCATTCATATACAAAGAGGAGAGATATGTGGAGCGGAGCGTTCAGTGGGTACAACACATAGCACTCCATATCTCGGTCCAAAATCCCATATATCCATGCATAGTTGCAAAACTTTCAGTACACACTCCGTACTGTATGTGTGTACGATTGTCCAAAAAACCATGGTCTATTCGCTGGAATGATGGTGGGAGGTAAGGGCTGCTCGCTGCTAGCCTATTTGGGCGGTTTACTTGTACTTCTCTAACGTTTATATAGGATCTGCCTTTACGGACCATCCGTATTGATTTATTGCTTTTGAGTTTCTCTGTTTCTAGTTTCGCATTAAATGTACGTAACGTGTGTACATTCTCGCATGTCGGACCTCCCGCACCCCCATACCCACTGTAGTCCGAAAAGGGATATCTATTTTGTGCTTTTCTTTTTCGTACATAGCCACCCGGTTTGATGTAGGACTATACGGTCCAACACATCACTGGCCCCGAAATGCTTAAGGTCCGAACTAGGGTTTGGGGGATATAAAAAAGTTTTTGTATATGTGTCTAGTGTGGCGTACATGAAATCTATCGGCCGCACTGTACGCTATTCTTTTCTGCACGTAGGTACTACCACCTCATCCTCCGCGGACTATCATACCCAAATTTTATCTTTGCCGAAACAATAAAACCTTCGAAAGTACGATCGCGACGAAGGAATATCGGTCCCGGGACTGCTATAATGTATATCTAATACCTGTACAACTTTTGCACCAGTGGTCATCGCGGGGGTGGTGAAAATAGGTATCCAAAGTCAGAAAAATGATGAATGCACTGAAACTGCGATTATGATTCTAAGGGTTATATCAAACAGGGTGACTAAAAAGCATCATTAGAATTAAACAGTACTGACAGAAAGGTAAGGGTGCATAAATTAATTGAAGGGTGGTGGTCCCAGTTACCGGAGCGGTATCATTGTTCGTTTTTCGGGTAACTTTCCCGTCCACGGCGAGAGGCTATGTGCTCACCCAAGCGATGCTTAATAAATGCCCTTAGTCCGTGTGTAAAAGTACACATTTTACTGCCAGTATTGCCAAAGTTGATAAATTAAACAACTGGGGGACATTAAATGTGTATTCCTCCTGTGCTTACAATTTCTTTTTGATCATTCCGACTGTTTTTATGGATGCCCAGATTTACGGCGAAACTTTTAACGAGATAAGCAATATCTGAACATTGAACTATAAGCATATTAGGACGAAATCATTTTCAAAACTAAAGCAAATCTCATCCGATGGTTTACAGGATGCCCTGTCCATATCATGCTCATTTCTAGGGCCATATTCCTTTCTGTAATAAATTGCGTATACGATGCCGTTAAAGAAGAAGTTAACATCCTTATGAACTGCTTAATACTTAATATTTGTAAATGATTGAGAGATAACATGTTTTTAGTCGGCTAACAGCATATTTCTGGCAGACAAACAAACATAACGGTCAACAAATACTGTTTTCAAAATAAATCTATTAAAGGATTGTAAAAAATAACAATAAATCGTTAAGAATCATAAACGAAAGAAGGATATCATGAATGGCGTCATTTATCAGAGTCAGGTAAATTCAATTCCATTACAATTACAAATTATCTAATTCCTTACAATAAATACGTTTTTTCTTTTAATTCTTCAATGCCATTATATGTAATTGTTAATTTATTAATCTTCTTCAAAATAATTTTAATAAAATTTTTAAAATGTATTTGAAGTAATTGATTCAATTAATTATCAGATACAATTCCTTATAATGGATATGAAAATTGTTGAAAATCTGTTTTAAAAACTTTAAAAATATCAATTACAAATTATAATCCCAGTGAGAGGATAATTTAATTTTTAAAATAATGATTACTACTCACTTTTTTCATTTAGTAATTTCAATATTCAATTACTTTATCCATTAAAGGACAAAATTAAAAACAAATTCAAACTAAGTGCTCCATAGTTTTAAGTATAACTAAGTAGTACGATGTCCCTTAATTCGTATTGGATTAAATTATATTTCAAATGCAGAGTTAGAATAATTAAATTATCTTATTTTTTTGGAAAACCTTTAAATGGATTAGGTTGAATAGCAAATGAAAGCAATTGGTATGAATTATTACTTCTATTAAAATCTCTTGCAAATAATTTTAGTTGGGTATGGAATTAATAATCTTGACTATAGAATCTCAGTAATATCAAATCACAAGAAAATTACAAACTTGTCCAACTTAGAGGGGCTTTAAACTTCCTAGGTTTGGATTTAACGAGTTTACTGAGGTAGTTTGTAAAATCTCATCAATTGATTATCACATTGAGTCTTTCATTAAGTCGCTATCAAATTCAATACACGCTTTAGCTGAAAGATAAAAAGAATGGAGAAGATGAACAAGCATTCGATTAGAGGTTTGAATTTTAAAAATGCCTATAAGGGTTCCAGAAGTTGAATTGTACGGGATAGGTGTATCAACCTAAAAAACGTGGAACGATTCAATTTATTTATTACTTTAGTACGGATTATCGAGGTTTTTGAAAATAATGTACTCAAACTTCGCATTACAGAAGTTCAATTTAACAACGCCCCACTATATTTTAAATTGTTTACATTATATTACAAAAGAACTCATATTTTTTAATTATTATTTACTATCCCAAATTCTGATACTCGATAATTTCTGCTTCAGCAATTTCTATCGATCGGAAGGTTATTGGAAGGACATTGGTTTGATTACATTTAAAAATAACTCGACAGCATGTTGCTCTAAGGAAAGTAACTCACTGGTTCTGGTAGTCAAATCCCTTCGGTATATTATTAATTTCCGTAAAATGCAATATGCCAAAGGGGAACTTGAAAAAAAAAAACAATTAAATTGAAAACGCTTACTTCAGTCTGTCGTAGAACATTTGTTTCTTTTACAAATTCGAAGATGTCCGAAATGCTATTTCATGATATTTTATAATTCCAGGTTGATATCGAGATATCCATCTGACCCGGGATCCGGCCGTCCTTTCCGTTTTAAGTTTTCTTTTCTTTTCGTGTTTTTTTCTTTTTTATTATTTTTTTTTTTTTTTTGATAAAACGAAATCCTTAAACAAACGGGCACTTATGAAAATTCAACCGAGCCCAGTAAAGGCCCTTTAGATCGCCTACAACCCCATGCTGAAGTTCAGGATAGGGTGAGTCTTTGGCATTCTACTTTAAAAGGCGGAAGACCATTCAAAGTGATTTTGTAAAGAGGCGGCACGTAAAGGGTTAAGCGACGTAAAATCACCCTCTTCGGCTCTGGGTAAGTACTTTATTAACCTTGTATTGCATTAGAAGATAGCACACAGCTCGGATGACCGAGCCCACCCCTTTTGGGGTTGTTGAATTATTCACATAAGGAGAGAGCTCACTTTCATTACGATGCCTCGATGATAAGGATGTGGAGCTTCTCCTTCAGATATGGCTTTAGCAATTGGAGCCATCTACCTGGAAGGAAGAATTTCAATTTCAAAGATGTCCGTCTATTGAGTAGCTTCTAGCCTCTCTATGGGGAAAAGATGTGGCAACACACTCGTGCTCCTTAAAATGGGAAAAATTAACCCTTTCGTTTGGTCGGTCGCCACCATAAAGGAGTTGGAGTATAAGGGGGAGTTCATCTACGTCAGCTTGGAGCCCTCGGAAGTTAAAAAATTTCTTAGTGGCCTGTTGTTGTTGCTGCCACAGCCTGCTACTGCTGCTGTTACTGCTGCTGCCACTTTCATCATCTTGCGTGTGTTTGCCACCCTGTTTTTTACCAATACGCCCCCATTCGCACGAAACTTAGAAAGTTTTTCCTTTTCAGAGAGAAATGGTCTAGTCAAAGTTGGACAGATACAAAAGAAGAATAACAAGTTGTGCGGAATACTAAGTCTACATCCCTTCAGCCTTTCCTTCCAACCACGCAATCTATTTCTTATCTGCACATCCGTCTTATACACGTTCAATGTATTTGATACGTGCGTGCAGGGACAGATAGATGGGTGGCTACAGATATAGGGCCTTGCGTAGTTTTTCATATAGATATTTGTCCGGCCGGGCGGGTATCGGGCCGCAGGGGGACGGATAGAAGGTAGAGTAGAGGGGGTCGATAGGTATTTTGTACATTAATGTAGATATAACACGCATATATTGTGCTATGGGAAGCTCGCAGGAGGATGTTTGCTTCGACCGTCCATCTTTTGTTAAGATTGGACGGACGGACTGTGTGCACGAAAGCTGAGATTTAAGAGGGTATAGAGGGTAAAGAAGAAGGTATAAACGGGGGTGTATAGTAGGCAAGGTTGAAGGCACACTTTCTTCTTATGTCCGGGGCCTTCTGTCCGGCTCCATGGTGTATTGGCTCCGGTCCGAACACTTCTGCTAATGCGCTCAGGGTGAAAGATACTTAAAAGGGGTGAATATTCTGTTTATACTCAGTGTGGGGTTGTTTAATTAATTAAAATCTTCTTCAAGAAACTTTACTATATAGTGAAAGTGGTTCTTTTTCTTTCCCACTCCCTCCGCCCCCCCAATCCAATTGGCCTTTTGCTGTCACCGCCCGTTTTGATGTATTGCTCGACGTATGATTTTTGAAAATTGAGGCATGACCGAATTTATGGGGTATATGGACAACAAATTGCTTTTTCGGCTTGTTGTTTGTTACAAGAGCTACCGATGAGAATATCAACTTTGTTTGATGGGGTTTTTCACATTCGGTAATAGCATTAGACCAATTACTATTTTGTTTTTAGTTATGATATATGGGAGTTGATGATAAGTTCAAAATTATAGACAAGGATTCAAGGATTTTTTTGTATAATCTTGAATGATTCTCATACGAAGTGTTTGGTCATCTCTTGATTACGTAATTCGAGATCACGATGGCGACGTATCGATATTAGGATTTCGTTTTGTTCTTTTGGAGTAAAAACAGGATAAAGATATATACTCCTGTTATTATGACTCTCATATATGTATCTCCCCAATTCGAGATAATTTCCGATGATTTTAAATTGTTTTCTTTTAGAAAATATTGAAACAATTTTAGAAATAAGATTTTATATGTGAAAAATTCAGAAATAAATTAAGTCGTATAAAACAGGGAGACAATTTAAAAATATTTTAAACCCTCTTTTAGCAGGATTTCTTGTAATTTATCATCATAATAACAAAAACGAAAACTATATGCAATTTTAATAAACATATATACGAATTTTTGCACTGTGATGTTTTTAGATTCATTAAATTTTGTAGTTTTACTTATTTATTGAAATTTGTAAAATTGTAAATGAAATAATCTCCTTTTATTATAAAATACCAGATATTTTATATTTTATTTATAGGTCTTCAAATCACCAACGAAGAATAAGTGCACATATTTATCAAAAAAGTTGACTTTATATCACTATGAATGAAAAAACATTGCAAAAAAAACTCAGTAAATAATCGCTGAAATGAAATACAAAAAAGAGTAAATTATTGGAGAAATATTCTGTCGAGTTTACTTTTATACTTTACGACGTTATAACTATAAATAAAGTTTGAAGAAAAAAGAGCTTTAGAAAAATCAAAAATCAAACAAGATGTAAGTTTGTACAAGTTTTTTTTTCTATTTTTAAGAACTTTTAAATCAATTTAAAAACTTGATAAAGCCTTCCAAGGGTTGGACACATCTAAAGAGGACATGAATGCTCAATTTGGGGGGATAAGAGTTCAGTTAGAGGAACCACATATGTGCCAACTGTGCCCACAACGTCCACCTTCGCAAGCTGTTTTCAACTATTATTGCAGACCCTATACAGGCAACAGAATCACCCCACTCACTACTTTATACTGTTGGTTCACATAGACCCTGTGTGAGTGATATCTTTCACACTTTTTATCTTGTTCTCTTACTTTTTTCGAGAAGGAAATCGGTCGAAGCATTGTGTATTGAAAACTTTCAATTTTTATCCTATGGTTCCAAGGAGGCGG
The DNA here is from genome assembly GCA_001932985.1 of Proctacanthus coquilletti. Taxonomy (NCBI): domain Eukaryota; kingdom Metazoa; phylum Arthropoda; class Insecta; order Diptera; family Asilidae; genus Proctacanthus; species Proctacanthus coquilletti. The sequence goes on along the minus strand of MNCL01000053.1, from coordinate 192,518 downwards.
AACATATCCTTTTGCCCGTCTTCCGTCTCCTGAGGGAGGAAGTACTTACGAGCTGGCGAAGAACACACAGATATACGTATTAAAAAAATAGAAAGATAAAACGTAAAAAGAAAGGAATTTAATGTAAAAGTTTCCGTTTTCGGATCCTCCCCGGCCCCATTCTTGGTCACCGGGACCGGACTATGGGGGCCATCTCCAGTGGGCTCTTGTACATACAAATGTCCATTCGATTTAATATGTTCTACCATTTTCTTCCGATATTTCTACTTTCTGGCCTTTATGATGTCTCCTTATTGAATGTTTATGATATTAAATTCGATTTTGCTCTCGTTTTCCCTCATCTTTGATGTATGTGTGCAGAATAATATCATCCTCCGTGCCACGGCTGCACAAAGGGACGAAAGCCAAATGGTCAGAAATGATTAGAACCGAATGATGGTCATTATCATTTTAATGCGATATGTCTTCATAGCTGGACTAGTTGAACTCGAATTGAATTCGAATAGAGGGCGCGTGTGTCCATGCGTCCAAAGGACGCACAATAAGTACCCTCTCTGCTTATACCAAACCATCTAACAAATCAAGGACGATTGTTTGTTCGATAATACAAAATGTTTACGTAAAAAGATGAAAATTATATAACAACTAAGTGAACACTAAAATTTTATATTGGCTAAATGAAACTACTTCGAAACTAATCGAAATCAAGCAGAAGTACTGTTTGTATAGTATACGTTTTGTGTTATAAAGTGAACATTTTCCACTTACCGAAGTTATCAGCACCATGAATGCCAGAAGGACCGGGCAGGAGACCAGGGATACCTTGGAGTCCCAGAAATGCACTTGGAAACGAATGAGATCGTTGGTTGTCCATAGAACCATTCACACTGTCCATTGTTCCGTCCATTTGACCATCACCTCGGTCCGATGGCTCTGTATCACTACTGTTCGAATCTTCGCCTGTACTTTGGGCTTGTAATGACGCCAAATCCGGATGTTTCTGCAATCAAGCAATAAGTGGAGGATTTTGAGGATAAATTCCAACTCTAATATACTTAGATATTATTTTATTATGTAGCTTTAGTGAACTAGAAGGCTAAATTATTGGGAGCTTTTCCTGAAAGTGATATTTCGCACTTGATGGTGAGGAGAGAATATAAAATTCAGAGCGTACTTTCTATTTAAAGGGCTATAAATGTTTAGTTAAGTTTTATAGAGACCGATATTTTGAAATTGTATCAAGTGCTATTTGTTTTTATCGACTTTTTTAAAAATAAGAATTAGAAAACAGGAAAAGAAACACTTCTATTTTTAAACTCTCGTATAGAGAGTAAGGCTCTAAATGATCATATTTTAATTTTTTTTTAAATCAGACTAAAATTGTATCCTTTGAGATGAAACTACGTCTAGAAATAGACCAGTGATATTAAGCTTCTAGTTAAACAGTGTTTTGGATCACATTTATTTTTATTGGATATTTTCAAGTCTGCCAATCAAATTTTTAAAATAATTTGCAGATATGAGGTCTATGAAAAATAATGAGCCTGATTTTAAGACTCAAACTACCAAGGAGTCCTAGAGTTTTAGAGCCAATTTTAGTAACGTTAAAGTACCACACGAAAAATTTGCTTCTAAATCATTGGTAAGCCTCGTTACCTTTTCGACATCGCTCATTATCATCAGCCAACATCTCAGAAACATTAAAACTAAACTATAGCGCTAATCTAAAGTGAATATGCTTTCCTAAGAGCTAACAGAGTTTAAGGATTAAGGAAAACAAGCACAAAGTAATCAATAGCAGTGAACAGTAACATACCTGACCCTGTGGCAATTGTTGTCCACTTTCTAGAGCTTGACTTAGCAGCGAATCCCTTAATTCTAAACTTCTGTCCCGATCACGGGATGTCTCCCTACTATGATCACGATCTCGATTTCTATCACGTTCCCGATGTAAGGGATGTTGACCTAAAGGCAATTCCCTATCTACCAAAAATCTTTCAGGACTAATACCGTGCTGTGCCCGATACAGGTCAGCACTTTTAATTCGTTTCTGAGGCGGGGGTGTTAAGTGATTTGACCGATCATCGGAAACATCCCATGGCAATGATGTCGATGTCTGTAATTTGTCATTCAATTAGAATAATTTAATAATTCCGTGAACAATTCGGCTTATGGAACTGCCACGTTACTTTAATCCGTCTTACCGGCGACGCCTTTAGTTCTTGTACGGCTGGGGTCGATGATGACAGTGATGTTGTATTCACAGCGGGTCCAGTCGATGATTTTGATGATGTGGTTCCATTCACATCGGCCAGACCCCGAACTTGAAGGAGTTGGGCAGTCTTGAGGAAGTCGCTCAATTGCTCATGGCCCACATTCACCTCCCCATTGTACATAAACCTATAAAATAGATAGAAGAAATCTCTTAAGCATCATACCCGAGAAAAATAAGTTCTGGGTGCTCCCAAAGATTGCGCCCCTTACCTTAATAAACTCTCGACGTCCTCCGCCCGAACATCACGCAATATGACAATCGGATGCTCGCATGGGTTCGCCTTAAGTAATTTCCTAAAATATGGACTACAAGCACTTAGGACTACTTTGTGTGCTGTAAATGATCTTTGATCACAGGCTAAGGTAACGTCGACGAAGTCTTCCTCATCCCTGAGATGTCGGAACGACGATAGAATCGAGCTCTGGAAGTCATTCCATTTAAGGGCGTATTGCTGCTCAGATGGTGAGGGTGAGACCGGCGGTGGATCCATCTTGGTCACCCCCGTATTGTTGTTTTCTGTCGTCTGTTGGACTTGTGTTGATTCAGTCATTTAGGTGGTATAAAGATCTCCTTTCTTATCGACACACAGCGAAGATGATAGTCTCCTCGGCTCCTTAAGATTATCTGTACTTCTTCCACTTTTTTTTTTTTATCTTATCTTTCTTAATTCTTTTAGTTACTTTTACACACTAATTCGGTCTCAAATAAAAATAAATAAATAAAATTGCCAATTTTCATGAATATGCCATAATCTTTTGTGTGGCTATCTCTTCATTCTTTTGTCCTCCCTGAGATTATTTTATTAAGCTTTTATTCTCGGTCCGTTTTTATGAAAAGCTCCATGTATGAGGTGCTGATGTGCAAGTGCACCTTCTTAAATTTATCATTTTATGGGCGATATATTTTATAAAGTAGTGGAAAAACAAGGTAATATTGTCAAAAATAAATAGGATTCAACTTCGTAGTTGTATGCGATGATTTCTCCACAGCCAGTGTTATCGTAACATTATATAGATTTCAACCCTCGGACGGACGTTTTATGGCTCCTGAAAGAAAGAAATGTTTTTTTTTTTATAAATACTACTGCTACTGCATCGATGTGGGTATAAATAAATAATAAATAATATATTAGAAGAATTTCTTATTTATCTAGAAAGAATAAGAATAAACCACTTTAAATTATTATATCAACTAAGACTTGAAGACCTCTATTATTTAAAATAAAACAATTGCGACATGAAAGCACGATTACTCTTTTAGCTACAGCTTCCTTAGAAGTAAAGAATCAACAACCTTTCCGAAAAGAAACATAAATAATTTTAAAGTTGTTAGAAAATCTTCTCTTAAGCTACTATGACATAAAATCTAGAATCACGAAAACTGACGTAAATTATAAAATACAATGATTCATGATTAAGGAATTTTTTTTTTTTTGCAAAAACTAAAATATATTGACGTGCATTAGGATTGAGTTAAGTAAAAATCTCGTTTTAAATATTTTAAATATTTTTTTGTGAGAATTAATTTTCTTATGTAACATTTAACCAGTAAAAGCCCTGAAATATGAATTATTATCTACTGCATTTTTGATTTTTTTAAATTAAAAACAATTGTGCTATTTATTACCACAATGAATTAAACCTACTAGATAATTAATATCAACAATTTTTAAGGATTTTTGTAATGGTTTTATAAGACCTCACGTGGTCGTAGATGTTCCCAAAAAAAAAAAAAAAGAAACAATTTAAAAGCAGTATCAGTAACATAAAAAAACATAAAAAAATATTTATTCATTTCGTATAAAATACGTAACAAATTCCAAATAGCGCTGCGAAGGAAACCAAAAGGTTTTTTTTTTTATAAAAACAATTGAAGATACGGAAGACTTTGAGTGCTAGTCCCATTCCTTTGGTCGGATTTATTTATTTTCTTTGAGTTAATTAAATTTTTATTGAGGCTTTTCCACAAAGATAAATTAGGAAAGCTTTTTAAGAGTTAGAACACTTTATGGGATTTTGTAAGTTCATCACCTGAGCGTGAGTTTATTTTGTGGAAGCCACACCTTGGCGGTGAGGGGAAATGATTTGTTGGCATACACCCGAACAATATCTGAATTAAAAAAAATAAAATAAAAACAAAAAAAATAGAAACCGAGAGGCACAGAATGTACATTATGTTTTCGTGCAACAATTATCATCCCTTACAATTACCGGAGTTTTTCTTTTCAAGAAAATAAGAAAGTTTTCGTGTTTATTGCCTTTGGAGAAATAGAGCCCTTCTAGACCAGCCCCCAAGTAGTAATTCTAAGCAATAAAAATTTATGATTCGTTGTATTAGCGCTGGTAGCGAGACAGAAAAAATCAAAACATGGTCGAAGAACGAGGGCTGAATTATTGCTATTTTCATTTGAGGGGGTGAAGAGCGGGGGCGGGGGATGGTTGTATTTTATCCGAGTTATAATTTTACTTTCAATCCGCAGAGTAGACTTGTGGCACAATCGGCGGGTTTTTGGCTCGTTTTGCATTTTATTATCACAAAAGTTGCTCCTCCGAGTTACGGTGGCTGGGACCGATTTCAAATAGAACGGAGCACGCACATAAAATTGAATTCCAATAAAACCCCCAGTAATTGTCCCACTTTGATGTCTCTACTTCAACGTTACTTTCTTCTAGTACACACCTTAAGATTCTCTAATTAAGAAACCGCTATTGGGTGAAACTTATGGTCAAAGCAGTTGCGATGGATGATGCTGATGTGGCTTAGATTTTTAGATCGTTTAATTTTCGTAGATTTCCTCTTTTCTTGGCAAGATGCTACAAAGATGTCGCTAGACTCATTTGCATAAGTTTCCCATAAAACTCGGCTTTCTCTAAAATGAGCTGGTGTTATTTCAGCTAAAGGTCAAAGCCCAATTGGTCTTAGATCAAAAGCAGGTAAAGCCATGTTCGTTGCTTTCATTAATTGACACTGCTTTGCTGGACAAAAAGAGCATTTTCACAATTCTTCTTTTTTTTTCCATTTCTCTCTCAATAAACAGAAATTTATTTGAAAAGACGATAAACTAAGATTACTGATTTTATACTACAGCCCAATTGAATCGATTCACCTTGCCGTTTTTGGTAGACGTTTTATGGGACGAGAAGAAAAAAACGAGCTACAAGTAAGTAGATTTCATCTTTTTTATGCCTCTATTAGTTTTAAGATGCGATATAAAATCAAATAGACTTAAATTCTAAAACCATACTTTTCTACGAGTTAAATAAATACATTTGTGTTTTTTTTTTTGTCTTCTTTTTACAACAACAATTAATTAAATAATCCCCACATCATACAAAGTTTTTAATAAATCTAAACATTCCGCAGAACCCTTGAAAGCTTTGAAATTTTACCTCGGATTGCAATCGGTCGTCATTTCGTAACCCTCCGCCCCGTATAATTAAAGTACTCATCATCTCGTCCCCGGTCGGATTCAGGGCCCGCAGACGAGAATAGATTGGGATGCCCAAGTAGAAGTCAATAGAATTTTTAGACCAGTAAACAAGGCGGAGCTGCGGGGGGAGCTCACCACCAGAGATAGAAACGTGTATAACCCCTAAAGCAATGTTCCCGATGGTAATCGTGCTTGTGTATAGTACTCATTATGATGGAGCATTAAAATAATGATTCGATTAATATCCAGAATTTCACCAGTGGCGGTGCGAATAGGATACTCTGAGGAATTTTTAGATGAGAATTGTTGTTCAAACGGGTGGGTTAATTATAGTTGAGTATAATACACTCACTAATAAACATCATTTGTTCTGAATAACTAAACACAATTTTTGATTTGTTAATACGATTAACAAGTAATAATTTGGTTGTTTAAAAAGACTACGTAGGCAAGTTGTAGTATATTGAAAAATATCCTTATCATTTTATTTAACGAATTATGCTGATGATGCTCATATTGGGATTTTCAATATGTGACCTATAGCAATTCCTCAAAAGTCAGTACAGTGTTCTGTACAAAAAAGATTCTACTTCTAGTAAGCAAAAAGTAGCGAATATTAATAAAAATTCTCTTGGTACCACGGGTATTAAATAAAGAAGTCAGAAGAAAACACCAAAAAGGTAAACTGGTCTCTCGAAAACTTTTAGCATAGGACCATATCCCAGTACGAGCTGTACGTTGCTGGCACTGTAGATTCATACTAACAATTTATTTAAATGCTGCAAAAGTCATTCAAGAGCATTCATTCTAAATTTGTTTGTATTTAAGACAATTGTGTCCATTTGACACTAGTCGTTACAAATTACAAAATATCTGTCCAAAAGTTTCAAAGGATTGTACTAGGGATATTATTGCGATTTCAGGTGAATTCGCAGCCAAGGCGTTTGGCTAATAAGATGACACATGAATAGACGTGGCACGTATCAGGTCCACCAAGGAACTACCGTCCAAATTCAAAGATTCATGCCAAAAGTGCACGCCACTGCAGCGCCATTAATCAATTACTCTTAAGAGCTCGGCATAAAGACCAGACGCAATTACACATTCCCTAGAAAGCTCCTCGGCCGAGTTGGTGAATACAGGCCGCCGAACGAGCTAGTCCCCTCACCTGCCCCTGGGAATCCCGGGCTCCATGTCGGACGACGTGGCCAGCCCGAGTAAGCTCCGTGCGTCATTATATCAATTTCGGACATTTAAAGCCGGGGAAGAGATCCGTGGGGCTAGCCATGTTCCAGGGGGGATGGCGGACGGGTACCCTGTTACTGTCTGGCGATGTTAGCGCCAACACAGGTCTTGTTGTTGTGTATGGTTATTATTTTTTTTTTTTTGAAAATAAAAAATTGTTTCAAGTAATTTACCATCTGTGAAATTATTGCAATCAATCAAATCCGGTAATTGATTTTTAATGCTCGAGGCCGTGCACTGGGCAATCGACCCGTCTGCGTCTCATCCCGGTCTCGACTCGATACATCCCGGAGGATACAGAGTGAGCAGTTCGAGTGGAGTACTTGGAAATTACAGTGGCCACTCATATGAGTAGTTATTATTGGCCCTCGTAGGTCTCCTCTCTACGCCCGCAAGTGGCTCCTAAGTAATTGATTTTCTCCATTACTTGTACATTCTAATGAGCAAGAAGAGGTCTTGCAAGACCCGGCCAAGACGTCGAGATGAATCCGGCTATAAATAATCATCCTTCTCTGTGCCCTGATCCCTGCCGGGGGGTACTTGCGCCGTGCCATAAGCCTGACCCGGCCCCCACCGACCACGCTAATGATTACTAAATTACTTTGTTTCATTTCTTAATTGATTTACATCGTATCCGTTCTGTAATTAATGACACTTGACCGCGGCCGTGTTAGGCGTCAATGTGCACATATTTGGGATCAGTTTAATCAGACACGAGAGCGTCTGATTTAAATCGTTCGCCATATTTCATCCAGCGGCCCGCCACCATCGGGCCGTATTGTACCCATGGAAGATTCGGTTTGTTTTGCGGAAAATTCGGTCCTCTCTGGCCGACTACCTCAATATTGAGGAATTAATTCAATAACGGGCTGTTCGATAAATTATTGATGATGGGATAGCGCTGGTTCGAGTTATTGTCTGACGCCTGCTCGGCCAGGGATTTCGAAAACCACCCTCTATCCAGAAATTTGCAAAATTGTTTCGAGTTTATAAACAATTGCTCGCAATCGACGATATGCGTTTATTATTCCTCTATAGTAGCCTTATCCCAATTTCACGTGGAATAAATTTAATGATAGTGTTCAATATTGATAACATTTTATGATATCAGTCCTACTTTAAATTAAAGAAATATTTACAATTTCCGTATAAACGAAAAATTTCTGATAGTATAAAATATTTATACTATTTAAAATCCAACTAAGAAAATTCGACAATTTCTTCACTTTTAAATAAAAAGTTGAAATTCTTCTGCGTAGGTAAATTTAATTAACGTTTCAAAATATTTTATGATTAAAATTTTATAGCTGTTTTTTCTTTTACTATAGAAATAAAAATGGAGAATTTTTATTATATCTCAAATTTTATAGGTTTGCTCGTACAACAATAAAAGACATCGAATAGCCACATGAGGTTCGCTTTATCTCTTGTTAGTCTCTTTTTCTTCGGTTTATTAATAATTTGGATGATAATAAATGCAACATACAGACAAATATTTGATAATTGGTTAAATTTGGTTTAATTAATTTTTATAGACCAATAGATGTAGAAAGAATTGAATGAAGAAATATAATAAATAATTTATACATAAAAATATATTTTTTAAACATGTTAATATTTGAAAAAAATAAATGGCGAAATGTTGCATAGTTATTTTAAACTTTTTAAATTTTATCTTCAGATTCATAATCAACCAACTACAAAATTTTGCAAATGATGATTTTTAACTTCATTCGATCATAGAAATTCCTACTTTCCATAAAAGTGATGGTTAAAAATCTTATAGAAATAAAATGTAAATAATAAAATGAGTTTACGTTTGGTAAAGCCAAGATTATATCGCTTCTTTTTATCAACGTTCGCCTAACTACATTGGTCCTGACTTAACTTAATTGAGCTAGACTGATTTAATTAGTTTAACTATATTTTGTCATATTCTCTTATCCTATCGTATCACTCGATGTTCACACTCACAGATTTTCGAACTACAGAACTTTATTTCATTAATCCTACACAGTCTGAGCCATCGAAGCTATTGCTGTATAAGATTAAATAGGATACTTGTTAAAAGGACTGTAACCGGAGTAAATTGTATGAAATATTGAAATAGGGTCTATATTCGAAATTTTCGTATCGATCCATCCTTTCGTTTACAATTCCATATACGAAAATAAATCCTAAATAAACACTATTATTAAATTAAATTGTATCTTAATTTTTAATTTGCCTATAGTAATTACAAATATTTTTATAGTTTAATTGATTTTAGTTTTAGACTTAATGCAAAATATTTCCGAAACATAAAAAATTTAAATAGTTATTGCTATTTATTTTAGATATTTTCTGGATTCAATATTTGGTTCTCTTAGATTTTGATTGTCCCAGTGTTTCTCAGGACATAGAAAAGTCCAAGATAGAATCTCAATCTTAGAATTACCATGTTACGAATAGATTCTATGGAAGGACACACAGACCAAAAAACTTATGATTTTTGTATACACATATACTTCCAACTTTATATTGTTTATATAATTTTGGAACTATTTATTTAAAAAAAAAAATATAAAATAAAAATAGAGAAACAAAAATATGGTCGATCTTCTACGATAGAACCTTCATTGGATAAAAGGAATTAGTTTTTGTGTCCAAAAATTATCTAATGCATATATGTATAATATTCAAGCTAAGATAAGTCCCTAAAACAAATTGATTTTCTGTATACCAAAAATAGTTAAGATGGCATAGAGAAGAGGCACATAACCACTTCCTGTTTTTCCCTAGTGGGTGAGGGCAATTTAAGAAAACCCACATAGAATAAGAAGAGCAATCAATAAAAATAAAATGAAATGTTTGAGTTACTCGAGCCCATTCAAAATGGGATTTCATAGAACTTTGAATGGAGCACTTTTCCGCAATTTCTCCCATAACGACTCTAGTAACTATCCGAGGCAATCCGAATTGAGTTGATACCTTCGTCCACACACTTCCGAAGACAGTTTCAGAATCGTTCAGAATAGTGCCTAATGAGAGGACCGAAAATACACGGGGAGTAAAAACAACCCATTGACTACATCTAGAATTGGCTATGATATCGTCGGCACATTTTACCCAATGAAGTTATAGTTTGAAAAGGCCTGAATACATTAGGGGATGAAAAGAAGAAGGGCATCAGAAGCACTACTAGCTAGAAACTGTTGGGGCGACAACGGGGAATCCCCTTTGCAAACTACCCGGCACTGCTGGTGTCCAACTAAGTATACAACAACTACAGTCGTTCATTACGAGCCGAAGATGTCGGAAAATTGTTGCCTAGCTGCCGCCGTGCTGTTTGGCCAATATCTGTAATGCTGTAATACTCGGTGCTATAATGTACCGAGTACTCGCCTTGTTTGTCAAGCGATTTTTTACCCGTCTTCCCGTGCCCCGAAGGGCACCCTCTTTGCGGACTGAATCTATTCAGTGTTATTGTTATCTCCGGGATGTTTTGGGGGCCTCCCGGAGACTCTTGCCTCCCCTATGTATGTCTGTTCTGTCCTGTCTTGGCAAACGAATGGCAAAAATAGGGATATACATGGCGCCTACGAGGGTGTATAGAGTTCCCAGAGTTCGAATGTACGGCCAGTTTCCGTCTATACTGTGGGCGACGACAGAATGGGCCAGTTTAAATGTGTTGTCGATTATTTTTTATTATCCATCGCTCTATTTCCTTTTAACTTGAAAGCTTTGTTTCATTGCTGATAATGTGCCTTTCAAGAGGCCACACTGTCGTCCGAAGGATGTTTAAGGTGGAACAAAGATGTACACCGCATCCTCCTGGAAACGTCTTCCTCTATGGTTTGTTTTTAGTTTTTTATTAACGAAGCGGAATAATGATTAGGAGTGGTAATAGTTCGAGGATATGGCTTATTTCCACATGATGATGTTTTTCAGGCTTTCACTCAATTTATTTTTGGTCGGTTTGTACGGCCATCCCTTTTGCCACCCAAGCCACATTTCATTTCAACCATAAAAATGCGGATGGCAGTGTTAATTTGCCATTTAAAGACACTAAAGGTCCTAGGGAAATTCAAAATACAATTTCTTGTGGGAGTGAGGTCAAACAAGAGGTTTAAGTTATATTTTGCAAGACGATTTCTGTACACCAAATGTGCAATATTCGTAATTTCTTAACGATTTGGAAGTATTAAGAAGTACATGCGGGGTCCCAAACGCTTTTTTTTTGGAAAATGTCTTTGATAAGACACTAAAGGAGAGATGTTGGTAAGGACAATCAAAAAGCTAGTTAATGACTTAAAATAGCACATTTTAAACGTCTTTAAAATGGAAGGTTTTGACCCAAACAGTTTACGATATCACATTTGATTTTAATTCTTTACCGTGAACAATTAAACTAAAGTAAGAAAAAGTAGTGACTTAAACTGATAATTTGATTGTTCAACTTGTTTTGAACTTACTATTGGTTATGTAAAAGATTTAACTCAAAATTATTGTTTTTTCAGTGTACAGGCTTTATCAGAAAAGAGGAATTTCTCTTGTCTAAGAGCAGTTCAATTTTGAATCATATTTATCCTTAGATTTCAATTTAAATTTAGACTATTTACTCGCGTCCATTTGAAGTAAGGGAGTTTTTGAAGTGTAAAATTCGTTTCAACTTTGTCATTTTGGATAAAAGACATTTAAATATTACTGAAGATTGAACACACTTAATCAACAACATTTAATATTACTAACAGGAATTGAAAATAGAAATGTACAGTAATTATTTCTTTACAAATTAAATTCATTACTAAATTTGTAATTAATAATTTATTAGATCTGTTAAATCAAAGGAATAAAATTTTTACTTTGAAATATTCCAGAAATATTCTTGAATTAATTGATAAAATCAATTACAAGCTATAATTAAAATTAAAATTACTTAGGTCAAGTTGAAACAATTTTTTTTATAATTCACAAGGGCACTTTTTAGTTTGATCCTTAACAAAAATTTATGTAATAAAAAGTCTATGAATTTTTATACACCCCTTATATATCGATTATTTTACATGTTTCATTTCATTATAAATTAAAATGCATTTTAACTATAAAATAAAAAATTAATTAAAAACAAAGTAAATAAATAATTTTTAAATAAGACTCGATTGAAGTTCAATTTTTTCAGTTTGAATCGGTCGCGTCATATCACCAGACTATAAAAACATGCCTCAAACAATTCAATTGAAGATCTTTGCCAAAAATTATCAATAATAAAATCGCTAACAAGCTCATCATGTAGCCATGGTTCAATCAATTAACCAAACAAGCCATGGGGGTATATGCATGCACTTTACTCCATCAATTGATCCAAAATTCTATTTTCTGCCTCCAATTACTGCCAATCATTAATTGTTGCCTCCCTCATCATAATTGTAGATGTATACAACAGCGCAGCAAAGTAGTGATCATTTCGTTATACTTGAAATAATTTGTTATCATTCGACGGCTAAACCGGTACAAGATGTTCAATTAAAACAGCTTCTTCTTAAGATGTGTAATGTTTTTAGGTTATGAATTGATTGAGCATATCCTGCCCTTATGTAAGATTTCCCGTTTATGTCAGGTTTTATGCAATTAAATTGTAAATTGATCAAATTGGGGCGTACGCTGTTTTTTTTTTTTGGTTGTCTCTTATGCGAATTCCTATAACAATTAGACTACTTTGAGTTGAAGGTATTAAGTTTCGAATCTTATATCGAATTCTAAAGTTCTAAATTTGTTCTACATAAAGTTCTTAAGGTTATAGCTCATATTATAAAAAAATCCTGCAAGATTTGAATCACCTCAGATGGAAAACGTTTCAAGAAAAAGGAGGATATGCGTAAGAAGCTACTGTCGCAGGTGTCCCTGGTTCAAACTTAAAATTCGGCTAAAGTATTTAAAGACTTATCTTATATCATAATTTAAAGCATTTTATTCCAAGTTTTCCTTGCATCATACCAATGACCTTAACAGAGGTATTTTTCCATTAGGTCTGAAATTCGCACGAAAAAATTCAATAGTTATTTAAAGATACCCGATACAATGATAATGGTGAATGTGCTACTACTGACTGTTGTTGCTGATGCTGTTGGTCCAGCGGGTGGGGTAGGACGCGAATTTAATTGAACACGATTTTCAAATGAAATTACTCAATTAGTTCAATTATCGTGAATTTTTATTTTCGTTCCTTCGATAATTCATCACTTCACTCTACGGTTGATTGTGGCGCACAACTTTGACGACAATAATTTTGCGCGGCAGAAACAGAGGATGAAAATTAAGCGCCAGCCTGACAAGGACAAAATTCAACGAGATAAAAAAGATAAAAGATACATCTCAGCAGTTATAATTGTCTACTGTTTACTCTCCTTTGCCAGTTTATATTGTGATTGCGACTACATCCGAATATGGCCATAGCCAGAGGATGCTGGCAAAGGCGGCGGCGGCGGCCGCGGCAAATGATGGCAAATGCATTGAGGGAATGGAAATATTATTTTCGTAAATTGAAAGTCGCTAGCAAGAAGGAAAAGCACTTCTTCTTGATATCTTGTCTCGGGTACTCCGCGAGGTACAGTTCTCCTGGCATGCGCTTACGCAATATTTATCGGTCGGGAAAGGAAATTATTTACGTAAATGATTAACGCAATTAGTGCGAGTAATTGTGAATTGTTCCCTTTTCGTGTATTTGTTCTGCTTTTGATTAAAACTTTTGCACCATTTCAAATTTGTCACTCCAGTTCTAAGTCCCGTGGTTTTATTAAATTACTGCCAAAAAAAAAAAAAACGAGCAGAGTGGATACTTATAATTCTGGCAACTATGAAGAAAGTAAATTAAGTTGAAAAATTTACTGCTCTTGTCTAATTCTTTAAGAAATATGAAAAGGGGCTCTAACAATAGCAGAAACCCATAAATACACAATTTATCATACACAAGAAATCAAATTCAAAAAGCTAAAAATTCGATGGCATATATTGCAAAATAATATAAACATACAACATATGATTTTTCTCTTTTAGCTACTGATACATGGAAATGAAAGAGATTCTTAAAAACCTCGATATGATTTTTAATTTATTTTCTAATGTTTTGAAAGGTTAGAAAAGCCTATGGCGCCATGTTGTACACCCAAAAATCCAGTGTCACGCACTAACTCATAAGGAATATTCCCACTCTTAGCATATTGCTCGTGGCACAAAAGGTCTAACATACACTACTTCAAGATGATATCTACTTCAGTTTACTCCCATTAAGCTATACAATGGTCAAAATATGGTCAATATTCGATCAAAATCCAATCAAAACATGATCTGGTTATGTTCACGTTGCATTAGAACGACTGCTATCATAAAATAGTAAGATAATTTTCGAAAATGGTTTTAATATTTTCTGGTAATAATCCATGCTTCAAAAAAGATATAGGTGAGCAATTTATTGCTCTTTCGAAAACATGTTTCTGATATTCAAAATTTCTATTCAATTCTATAAATGCTTGAATTTGAAATACACATTTTAATTAATATTGTTTCAAAACTACACTCTTAGATTTACCTATGAAAGTAAATTAACAATCGAGAAGAAAATTTCCGTACAAAATAAAACGTTTTTGAAAAAAATAATAAATATTTTATATTTAATTTAGATACAGATAAAATTGTAATTTTAGACATTTTATTTGTTTTAATTAAATATAGACGAAGAACAATATGAAAAAGCTGCATATACCATAAATGTTGTATGAATATCTGTTTATTAAATAATAAATTATTAGTTTCGTAATTTTTGATTTTTTTATATTCAAATAAAGTAATACTTTTAATTTTCATTTTAAAACCCAATAAATCACTAAAAATTTGATAGTAAAATTTAGAGGGAGTTAATCAATAAACAGAACAATAAGAATTTCTTATTTATATGCAGCATATTTATCAATACTAAATTAAATCAAAAACAGTCAATTTAAATCGTAATTGACGCAAAATATTTTGTTTCGAAGTCGTTATTCATTAGGTCGTGCACTTTGCGCTTTTTAATTAATTCGCAGAATTTCTTTCGAGAATTTTTATAATTTGCGTGAGACGGTTCTATTGTCGTATTAATAACTAAATTTTCGTTTCAATAAAAGAAACATTAAATTTAATTCTAATTTAAAGAGGCATTACTAATATCGTTAAATGTGGTGTGGAAGAAATGTGGTTTTTTTTTCTTTCTAAATTTAAATTCCTACCAAGTATTTTTTTGTATGCAGATTATAATCCTTAATTATTTTTCCTTTTCCTTTTCGTATTGTATATCATAAAATATAATTAAATATCACACAACCTTAATTCTAACTCTTTTGAAATTTTTAGGGTTGAGAGTTTTACGAGCCCGTGAATTCAGGTATAAAATTCACAATAACGTGTGGAAATTGAATGACTTGAGAAAATGGGTAACGTGTGGAGTAAGTACGCTACGTATCTAATAAAATTTCATTAATCTGTATACACCCAGAAAAGATGGTATCAATAATAACCTGATAAAAAAGTTTTATTGTAACAAATGCACGCTTTAAAAAATTTTTCAAAGAGGTAATAAATAATAAAGGTCCTATGATTGAACCCGATGGGATCTCAAGCTATAAAATTTTAAAGAGAGTAACAATTTGATTTTTAAGAAGTGTTGGTCAGCTGTTTAAGTAATAAAATCCCTAACACACGTGCAGTGGCTACGAGGTCGTATGAATCTAAAATGGCCAAATCCCAGCTTTCAATATAACATAGTAATAAATCCCAGCCGTTATTATTAAATTAATGAAATTTTCAAGTTATCCCACCATAAACTAAGTGGGATCCTTAGACCCAAAATATGAAACTCATGTAGAAATCCCTACAAAATTTATATTGTCTAAGCTTCAATTACCTAAAACGACCCGACAACGGACCAAGAGAGAGCTACCCCCACTCCGCACACTTAACTGGTTGTAATTAGCCCCTTTTTATAAATCCACGTCCATTTGAAATATGTGATTTCATCGATTTGGCAATGCTAAAGAAGAAGACATGGATGGATATGGTCTACAAGGAGTTCTTATGATAACCCCCAACAATACAAAGCGATGACTCAAACACAATAGGTTTGTAGGGAGAAGTGGGAATAGCGGTGTGGGACAGGGGTGCACACAAACACCCATTCTCTTACGTAAAAGTCCTTAAAACAGATCAGCTATCGATCGGAATCGCTTCCTTGTGTCCATTTGGATGAAAGTCTTATCCTCCTACACTCTATTTATGCCTGTATGTCTGCATGTCCGCACACACGCCTTATTGGAAGTGATATAAGCGTTTATCCCTGCAAAGTCCGACTCACAAAGTCTCATAATTTTGCAATGCTAACAATGGCACATACTCGTACAGGGTTCTAAAATCGGTTTGTATTGCCACTGGACATCGAAGACGACGACGACGACGATGAACCCGTGCCCCACCCGAAAAGGTGGCGGCCGGATGTGGGAGGAGGAGATGGTCAAAGACGACCGGAGGGGTATCACACGTCTTGACCAAAAGGAGCTCCAAAAGGCATACATAGATGCTGCGGGCAAGGAGCGAAACGCCCGGCAACCAATCTCTTACGCGGCTGTCCAACTCCAATCCTTCAGGGGTTGAGAAGTGTGCGGCCACGCATTGACCCATCCGGAAGGTTCGAAGGGGGTACTTGGGGACCAGAGTATTGAGCTTTTTCATGTATGCCTCCTCAAGTTGACTGGACAATACCATCGTAAGAGTTGATAAGGATTCTTTGGCCGTCTCGTGAGTTATGTGTGCCTTGTTGAAAGCTCCGGTTTTCCTTTTTGTAGAAAGGAATGAAAAATTGGGTGCGGCGCGTGGTGGTGGAGCAACGGCAGGAGCCAGGATGTTTCCCCGGCACACGAGTTTGGGAAAAGCAACGAACGAAAAAAAAATAAAATATATCGTCAGACAAAAGAGAAAAACAAAGATTTGAGGCGTCATGTGGATCCGATGCTATTATTTGTCAGTCTTTCCCTCTTTCATCGCAATATGTTAATCCCGGGGAATAACTTAATTGTCCTTCTATAGTGTGACCATGAGAGGTCCTCCTCGTGTTTATTCCCTAAACCCCGCGGGCTTACGTAATAGGGCTATTTTCGAGAGACCTTATTTTATTTCTCTTTTTTTTTTCTTTTTTTGAAAAATTTTCCCTTTCGAAGGTATAAAATTTATTATGACAAGTATGGAAAATTATGGGATAGTACTTTGCTTGTGTGGTTCTAACAAACTGTGAGGTTATTTGTAAGAACTTGATTTTTTAAATGTACTTGGGAACAAGTTGTTTATTTTCTAGGGGTTATTTATTAGTCGAAGTTAGTTAATCCATTGGATTTTTGGGGAAATGTTTACCTTCGATCAGTTCCTGAAAAAGAAAGAAAATAATAGAAATGAATAATTGGATTTTGAATGTATAGTTCTATTTTATATAAAGGTAATATGTCTATATTTTATTTATGCTTCTCTCTGTTAACAAATTTTAAACTACTGTGACTTGAGAAAATAAGCACTGTTTTATATGAAAACATATTTTGAGATTTTGATGATTTTCTCAAGAACTAATGAAGACATTGATATTCAATTTCATCCATTGAAGACTAGAGTTTTTTTTTTTCTTAACTCAATCAAGTGGGATTATCGTTTGAAAGGGTATTTTCTCCACATTTCAGAGCAATATTTCTTCTTATTTTAGGTTGTGTCGTTTTAGATATATCAGACAAATTGTATGGAAAACATATATCCCCACTTATCTAGTTTTTGAGTCAAGAAATTTGAAAATTTCCTACCGGCGAGAATATATTGTAAAAATTACTAGAGTGATGATAAAAAGCTATAATTTTCGGGTCACTAAGCACTACGTAATCAAATCAGCTTTATATTTATTCCCTTAAAGGTATGGAACACTCAATGTGTGAGTTACACTCAATCTTGAGTTTTTTTTTCTTATCTAAATAAATATACGAAATTTAAATAAAATAAGGGAATAGATGTCGTGTTTATGTTGAAAATATTTTTTTTTTGTAATTTTAATCGTATTTATTATTATTATTTCTATATTTCTATAACATAAAAATAATTATGTTTTCTCATATAATCCGGTCATAATACAAATCATCCAAAAATAGTTCATTCAGTCACATATTGTAAAAAACAGGAATTTTTAGTGTTACACATTTATTTCCGCATTACTACAAAATAATATTCATTTTTAAAAAGCTCTTGCCTATACCACATTAAAATACTTTACAAATGTAGACATTTGATAAACGTTGAGCTGACAACTAGTAGTTCATTAAAATAAAAAACACTAACATGTGAAAAATCTTGTGTTACGGCCTGTAACCTTCAATAGACAATAAAAAAAAGCAGATTTTCTTTTAAAAGGAAAAAAAAAAAAAATTTAAATTCATTTAATGTTACGGAATAAATTTCATGGGAACATTAAAATTAAACGTATGAGCTCACATCGCTGTTTACCAAGAGAATTGTCGTCAGATTTAAATCAATCAGTGTAACAAAAATTGATTGTGAAACGCATGTGTGTAAGTATTTTAAATCTATTCAAAAATTTTCAATAAATTCTACTTGATGTGTTCGATTCTTGAAGATGTTCGTTAATTTGACAAAATAAAATGTACACAGTGGAACAAGAATTGTACGTAAATCGAATATCGTACTATAATCATTCAAATAATAAATTACAAACACTATCGTGTCATGTAAGTTGGATAAAATGATTAGATTTAAATGTGGGTAATAAATTTTATCTCTGAATAAATCTGATTGCGAGATGAGGCCAATTATTCGACGATGTCGCACAAGGTAAAAAAAAAAACAAAAAAAAAAAGACGAAGAAATAACAACGCCCAAATAACCTAGAGGGTCATGGCACCTTCCATCTTCCATTAAAAGATTTCTCGTTCCTATTCTAATTTGCTGGTCGTTTCTTTATGTCCGGCATAAATTGTAAAGATGGCCAATAGACCACATTTGCCATTCTAATTCCGAAATGATGCTTATATTTGTTTTTTTCTTTTTTTTTTTTTTAAGGGGGGGGGGGGGGGGGGATATCTTTTTTCATTCGATGATTTACATTTTATTGAACAGGTGCCCGTTGCTTGCAAAGAGCATAATCCCACAGTCGCATATTTGTTCGCATTTATCGCTTTTGTCGTCAAATGAGCAAAAATATAAAAATTTCTTGGGGGCTATTAATTAATCGCGTATCATAAATTCAATTGTCAGTGACGATACCGTGGTAGAGATAAAAGAGGAGGAATACCAACTCGGGGACAGTAAATTTCTGAGATTTCGTGATTTTTCGCATCTTCTTTCTTTTATTTAATTTTTATTTTTATTTTTTATTTTTTTTTTTATTTTTTGTTTTTATCCAAAATTAATTGAGTCTCCACCGAGCGAGTAGTTCAATAAAAGTGGGGATATAACATTAAAATAGCAAAAGTAGAGACGTTTTTATCGCGCATTATATCGCCGTACACAACGATTAGGATGAGGTAAGCTTGTAAACTTTCCAAAAAGTTTAATTTTTAACTAAATGCGTTGGTGTATATTAGTGTTTATTATTTCCATCTTTACCCCGCTAACTTTATTTTATTAAATATCTTGATCTTTTGATTATTCCTATCTGCTTAGACTACAGAAACTATCAATATTCCCTTCTCTTTCTACGCAAGATGCTATTTGACCCATTTGCATATTTAGTATCAACAAAATTTCATACAAAATACTTTACTAATGGGTCCCAATTTGAGACATCGTCCTAAAAAATGAATTAAAACATGACTACAAAGACTAAAAAACAAACTGAACGACAAGACGATAATTTTTATAAATTTTACATTTTACGGTATTAAGAATTTGTGGCTCTTCTAGAAGACAACAAAAAAAAAAATCAGGCGCTCCGAATCGTTTATAGGCTTATACCGGCGATTTAAATATTGGGAGCTTCAAGACTTTACATCAAGCCCGGCTAATCTGATTACTGTCGTATTATTCCCCCGGAGAAATCGCGGTATTTTTCAAATATTTTATAATGGCCGTAACGGAAATAAGAAATGCGCTCATTTGGACATAGAGTTTCGGATTCGTTTATATCTTTTTCTTTTTTTTTTTTAATATATAGAAAAAATGAGACAATCTTTTTTTAAATAAAGTTCATTGAGCCCCACTAGCGGGAGTAAAATATGGCAAAATTTATTTCCTCTTGTGAAAATGTCCAGGAAATTTGTAGCGTCTTTTGGTAAAATATATGATGCATGTGTCACCATTAAGATGAACATGGTACATGTGATATTTGTAGGTAATGTGATACATTCTATTAAGACCCGCATATTTTCAATCTAACGGATGCAGTCGCATGGACTTTTTTATTGGTGTCACAAGTTGGTAAGGTGTCACCTGGTTTCTAAGAAATCTGAATATTGTCCCATTCAAGCATGATCTATCTGTGAGTAATATCCAGAATAAGTCAATGGCATTTTATGGTTAGCTCATCTCTGACTTTCTTTATTAAGGTCATCAAAGAATTTATAATAATTTTATATGTAAAAATAATAAAGAGTAAAGAGATACAACCTTGAAGAATGTCCAATTTTTATTTAAGAATAATTTATTCAAAAGATAAGATTATCTTTAAACTTTAAAAAAAAAAAAAAAAGTATGCTGAATATATAAAAATGTAAAAGTAGTTTCTTGTTGCCACATGTTTCAAAAATTTTGCATAGCATTTCTTTTTTTTTAATTCATTTGTTACTAACTGTAGCGTCCATTATTTCACGGATCCCATAAATACTCGGACTTGCTTGATTAAATCCTCTGTTATTAATTTTTTTACACCTCAGAATGATTTTCGAATTCAATAAGAGATAAAAAGCAGATTGTATTAATAACTATGTAGAGTAGCAATAAAATATTAAGTGATTCTATCAGCGATGCTTCGATCGTAATTTATAGTAGTTATATAGTAGTAAATTATAGTCATTAAATCCTACGTTAGCACAATCTTTGAAGAATATTCTCATAGACTTTTATTACAATATTAGAATAAAATAAAATTGATGGAGTTATAGGATTATTTTATGGTTGGACAGATTTCATATCGATACGTTGCAATAGTCGTACAAATCTAGACAAATTTAATGTCGTTAAATTTATCTTTACAATGTGTGTCATTTCCTATTTGAAATTTTTCAAAAAAATAATTTCGAAAATTTATGATTTGAAAAATTCTTTTTGTTTTCCCCAAATTATTATTATTTTTAAATAGAATTTTATTTATGCAAAATAAGATGTACAATTTAATATTATTTTTGACATGGATAAAATACACGAAATTTTAAAACTACTTACAACTCTTTTTTTTTTTTTGAATTAGTTAGTACACTATTTGTTCATCAAATTCTAGCTAGCAAGATTACTGCAGTATGCCTTAGAAACACCTTAAAGGTGAACTATTGTAATTTAAGGAAAACACTCCCTTCCTGTACTAACACACGAACTATATGTAACCATTTCGAACCCCCTAGTCCCATGTGTATGGTCATAAATAACCATACCGACGTGCTTGATGTGAACATTCGTAAGCGAATATTACAGAAATTCTTGTTTCAAAGTCTAAATCTAGAAAATAACTTCTAAAGTGGAATTCGGTACTTTCTGTTTGGCTATGGTTACTAACATTAGATTTGATGATGAAGAGTTCTGCACAGTGAAGTGTCAGGGACTGATGCTGGATTTTAAAATAATAAAATAAATAATATTACATTCATCAGTCATATTTAACAAAGGCTTGATTTTGCATTTCCGACCAGGGCCTATTGTATTTGTTTTTTTTTTTTTTTTGAATGAATCGAAAAATTATAAAACAAAATTATAGTATGGGATATTTCTCAACCGAGCGTCCACTTGAATAGTTTTACTTTTGTACAGATTTAAAAAAAAATTTGTATAGTTTGACTGAAGGTGAGAATGATCGACTAAAATTAGTGATTTTTATGTGTTTTATTGTGTTACATTTTTCTTTTTTTTTTCTTTCCAATGAATCACAAGGGTATAGTAATCTTTTTAATCCATTTTTTTTTTAAATGTCGTATTTTCGATTACGATTAGCAAATCAACTACTTTTTAACTATTCCTTTTTTAATTCTTTATAAATCGGTGTTTATATTGCTCTGTTTGAACTTGCAGTCCATGATGATTTGGACTTGAACTTTTAAACTTAATTTTAATAATTCGTTATGACCTCATCATTAAAGCAATTTTATGTCGTTTCAAATTACTGCCAAACATGCAGTAAAAAATTAAAAAAAAAAATAGTTAAAATCTACGTTCGCGACAATATGAAAATACTATCCCAATATGGGAGGTTTCTAGATTCCCTTTACTTCTAAAACCAACCAAGCAAATAAAAGAATTAACAAACTTCTTATACCTTTCCCTTTGTCCAAAGTGGTGCCATAAAATATCCAAAATCGAAATTCGAGCTACCATAACTGACAAATTTATCAGACAGCGGTTAAAAATTATTGCAAAAGGCTCGTGTAAAATTATCGCATTATTTGACCTAAATTTTTTCCCATCGTCTATTCTAATGCTGGAAATGATTCATTTCGGACCCGCAAAATACCTCAAGAGAGCTATGTAGACCTTTAGTATAGAAGGCCTTGGAATAATTTTACACTTTGCACCTGACCCTCATAAATTGCCTGAGAAAAATTCAATGTTACCTCCAATCCACAGGTTCGCATATAAAACAATTTTCTATGTACCTATTTTTTCCAACATTTTGAATTATCGACGTTATAAAAACAATGAAACTGTGGAATTATTTGGACATTTTTCTCACTACGAACGGAATGATGGAATCAAGACGTGCTAGTCTAAGACCTGGTCTGATGTACATACCTAGTATTAGAACAGTGCCGCGTGAAAAAAAAATGAACTAGCGGTTAGATCGCGGACCGGCCGTTCCAGAGGCCGTTTGCGCGTCTCATTGCATTTCATTTTCATATTCCTCCGTCGGGCTCTTGCCCGCCCGTTCTGTGAATTATTCACTCATCTCAGACGGGGTCTTCCATTTGCTTAGGATGTACTCAAATTAGGAAGCTTAATTACGGCCATTGCTGTAATTGCATTCTTTAATTGGGAATTGTTTTACGTTTTTTATGACTCTTTGTTTGTACGATCTCTTGTCGCTGGGGTTATTCTTTTTGGCGGGTGCGTGTATTTCTCCTTTATTACGCCTCTAACCTTCCTCACTCTCGCAGACGTCCGCCTTCCTCGGTAGTATGATTTCAGCACAATTTTCTTTCCAAATGCCATTAAAAAAAAAAAAAAAAACAAGAGAAGAGGGGGAAAATTAAAAATAAAAATGTGCTACTTTTGATGATGGCACGTGAGAAAATGTTCATTTAAATTACATTTTTAAAGGGACAAATAGAAAACACCTAACTGTGAACAGTTCAGTGTGAAAGACGAAAAATCTCAAATTTTGATAAGAATTACTCTATCATTAAATTTAATATCCAACGCAAAGAGATTTCAATTACATCCCAGTCTAATTTATGAACTAGCGTTGAACATTATCATTAAATCCCTGTCTACACTTCCACCCAACTTCAAAAAGAGAAACCCAAGTTCGATCCTCCAACACAGCAAAATTTGTCTAGACCAGATAAAAATATCAAGCTTAAAATCTTACCTTTCTATAGTCAAAGTTAAAATTATTTTTTTTACTAATCCCTGCTTACTATCCCACAGAAAATATTTTCTTATATTTGTGGCTTTGATTGAAGAGCGCTTTTTTCTCCAAATGATTTTCTCAGAAATTTAAGTTAAATGGTTATAAAGTATTTAAAAAGAAGAATTCACGTAGTTAGATGTCCTTTAAAGATTTTGTAGTCATTACTTCTAAAGTATTGTACAAGCTTTCGACCAGTACTTGGCTTGCTCCATACAGCACAGAACTAAAGATGTTTTTCAGGTCTCTTCTCCACCACAAAAGGTCTATTTTAACTCTTACTATTTTTAGAATGTTGTCTACAGTTTCAAAAGGTAACACAATTGGGTTTTTTTTTGAAAAGAAAAAAAAAAAAATCATATGGAATTAAATCAAGCGTTTCGAAGATGATGACGAGCGGTGTTCTGAGTACAACGTCGACGTTTATGATGCAGCATTACAACATATTCTTACAAAATGTACTTTTAAATTAAATGCAATGACTTATAGCATTAAAAAATGATTATTACTTCTATTTTTCACTTTCTTATCGTGTAAAAGGTCGATTTCTTCGCACAGTCTAAAATTTCTCTAATTAAATGAACAAAACAAAAAAAAAAAAAAACAAAGAAGCAGATGTTCTCAATACGGTCCCATTTTTCGTATTAAAAACATAAAATTATTACAAAATATTTATTTGTTCCCGTTTTCAAAGGAAATATTCAACCGTACAGAGAAGAACAGGGTGCAAATTTGTTAAAATCCTATAAAAAGTAAAAGAAAAGCTATTCTATTAAATTTTCCTATATTAGTTAATGTTGTAGAAGAATTTGACCAGGAAGAATCAAGTGTTTTAAAATAGGAGTGCGTTGTTTCCGCTGCGTAATTTATGAAGCTTGAGTGATCCATTATTATCTCTTTATTGCACTGATCAAACGTTCTGACGTCAATGATCCGAAACTTGTACTAGTACTGACAATAGTTGAAATGGTATGGCATAAATGCGGTGTCATCACACGACTTCAAACACTACATCAAGGCTTAATATTTTTTGGACATTATTTGTAAGAAGTAGATCATAAAAGTTAGCACGTTTCTTTTAGATCAATTTTTTGTCCAAAACCTTTTTTTTTTAACTAAAATAAAATGTTGAAGCAATTTCGAATGTGAACACATGTAAAATAATATTCAGATCTTTTAATTAGTTGTAGCTCCTCGGTAAAATCCCCCTGTTTATTTTCATAAAACAGCACAAACATCGTTTAATTTAATTTCCTCTTCCTCAGACCATTTCGAAATTGTTGTTGAAGTGTTCTTAAAAGGAATCCTGACCCGTCCTGGCGTCCGTCCGGAGATCTATTTTAAAAAAAGCCACATAGTCCTTGTTTGTCCGCAAAATTATTGAATTTGAAACTCGAGAAATATCCGAAATTGCAATAAGCGTCATATGCCGAATGTGTGCCATGTGTGCGGCTAAGGCAAAGTGCATTCCGACAGCTGAACAAATCACAAGTCATAAATTACACCGGGGGACGAGGGCCAGAGCTGGCACCGAGGAGGATTTGAAAAGAAAATAGCAACTCAAGCTGTGAGTGGTCATCTCAGGCTGCGCAACTTTCGGACAGCAGCACATCATTTCCTTGCAGGACTCCCTTTTTTCATTTCCCTCGCAAGGAGTTTTTTTTTACCCATATTATTCCCGGTCTCACAAAAGGTTGATTTCTTTTTTCTTTTTGAAATCATGAAGTCAACACGTCCGCTGACTTCTATCTACGGATTTTACCTGTTCCCGCGACCGCTAGCATAATAAAGAATACATTCTCATACCTGCCCTCACAGGCGACTTCAAGTACGTGATGTATCTTGGATTTCCAGGACTGAGGGAATAAACGAAATGCACAAGTGCGTGTTAAATTGCATTTCAGATTGCAGATCCCGACCGTGACTTTCTAGAGAGAACTATTTACTTGTGGGATTATATTTCTTTTTCTTCCCTAAGGATCCGACGTCTTCTTATTTTTTTTTTTTTTTTTTGTTTTCATGTACGGCTTACAGGGCACATTGAAGGGAGATTGCTGTCAGGGATTTCGGAGAGCCATTAGGATATCCCTTTTGGTTTAAGCGCCATTTTAATGTGATTAATTTTTAATAGTCGAGCTGTCGTCAGTGGTAAAAAAAGGTAGCCATTGTCTCCGCACTGTGGGTTACCTTTGATTTTGTTAAAAGGGATTTTACTGCAATTTGAATATTTACAACTTTATGGAAGAAAGTCAATTTTGTATTGTATGCAAGATTTTAAATCTGATTATAAGACAATGATAAATGTAAAGAATATATCAAAGTCACATATCAAACAGAATGATTACGTTTTGATTTCATGATTACGTTTTGATTATAGAAATGAATTAATTGAATTGAATTAATACTTTTAATAGAACTATCAATATCTTTACTATCACGGAATTGGGGGATGCATGTTTACTTCTCAAGATTTTTTAGTCTATTCTTTAAATTAATTTATGAGATATCTAATATAAAAATTTCCATTAAAATCCGACCAGTAGTTTTGACGTGATAGAGTAACAAACTGGCTTATAAGCTAAATATTCACGAAAACAGAGACGAAATTATTTCAGTCGATTTTGTGCACTGCAGTGACATACAAACAGGTAGAATTCCTTAAAAATTACCTCTAAATTCAACAATTAAATCGTTTATATACTGAACACACCAATATTACTTTAATAAGTGCAATATTTGTTTAAGCGTAACTTGTCTCTAGTTTTCAGATTTTACACGTCCTATAAAATTAAACTGATGGCGATAAATTTATAATATTTTATAAATGACAAAATTAATAGTAAATCCATAAAATCTATGCGTATAAATGGACAAATTGGGACATAAGAGAACAATTTCCTAGCCATGGATCATTGTTCTAATCCTATTAAAATAATACAAAATGTATTCGCGAACCATATGCCTTGTCCTATTTTACCGCTAAACGATACAATACGGTGTGCTACCTGCCTTTATAAATGTTTACCTGAAAAGCTGCGATATGCCGCAGTCGATTCAGTCTAAATCTAAATCTAAACGTGAATTCCCATTCTCACTGTGAAATAATACTTCGAAACGTTGAACACTTTATAGTCGTTTCCTCCACTTTAACAAGATTTAGCAAATAGGACAGCACACACATGTTAGCCGGTGTTACGGCGTGTCGCGCGCGCCACGAGGTTTTTCACCTGTCTAGTTTAACACAACATCGCGAAATTGATGATTCAATCTACGACCGGCATTCCAAAGGGGGGGAAAACAACTTTAATATCTGTCTGGAGTCAAGGTCATGTGAGAATTCCGCTGTGACTGAAGTCAAAATGAAGCCATCATATCTCACGACTCGTCAGAGGAATTATCTTGTTAAAAATCAATAAGTTGTCCCTTGCCAGAAAGGAGCACAGGATTAGGTCGGGTGTCTGTGGTTTGATGGGTTCGCCGACGGCGAAGAGAAAGATTTAGATGACAGGAAATTACGTGAAGAATTTAAGAGTTTAAAAAATTCATAAATTTCACGGCATTAGAGGTCGCTTTTCGCCGGCAGGATGAATGGGAATGGTAACTTTGTACACAGTGGGTCAGAAACGATGTTTTATTTTTATTTTTTACTAAGAATTTGCTTTAATAACAACAACATATTTTTCCATATTTTTAAGATGGATATGTTTACATGCTGCGATGAGCGTGGTTCCTTGTAAATGTAGGATGATTGTGAAAGACAAAAGTTTAAAGCATAAATGGATGTTGCGACTTTAACGATTAGCGTGCTTAGGGTTACTTTTTTTTATTTTTATTTTCTTAAGACGGAAATTCTTTCTATGGATCCTTATTTGAAATTAACTGCAGTAATAAGGGACAGACTGTTAGGACTTTAATTTAAAAGTCTCAAATTCAATCCTACTAGTCTCTTTCTAATGCTTCAACACTGATTCAAATTATTGTCTTTGTTTCTGGTTATTTTTAGAATCATAATCAATAATTTTTTGTCAAATTGTACCTTAATCCATGTTATATTTAGAATACTAATAAATTTGGTATCTGTGGTTTTAAAAGCTAAGAAACCGAAAACCGCGATTGATTTGCTTCATATTTCCTTTTCTTGAGGAAGTAGTTCAGTTTTGAAGATTTATATTCTTATAAATTTCTACTAACTCCATACTTCTGTATGTACCTAAAACTACAATACTCTTTATCGTCTTACTCCACGATAATTGAAAATATGAACTGGACGCAAATATCGTTTTGCTGTTAAAATGAAGTACCTTTTTTTAGAACGGATAATCATAAAAAGTGCAAAGTGCAAAGAGACCAGGGTATTAAACTCATTGAGCAGAGTATGACTGTAAAAATACAAACTATGTCTCTACTAGAGCAACAATTATTAATACTAATAGATATTAAAAAATACTTGTGTTTAAGAATAGCACATGAATCATACTTAAAAATTCTTAATATTAAGATTTTATATAAATGGACAGAACTCTCGTTGTGCGAGTTTAAATCACCCTTGGTTAACTAAGTCATATCATAAAACTAGTTTCGTTTTTTTTTATTTAAAGCTAATCACATAAAATTTCAGATTCTAAGTTTTACAAGCACATAAAAACATTAAATTAAAGCAATGCAATATTTCAGTGAAATGGAGCCATCAAATAAATCAATGTGTTCTATTTTCTTTGCTGGTGAGGGATTATGCAAGGAATATCCCTGGTCGGAAATTGAGTACGTTATTTGATTTGCGACGACGACAATCTTAGGGCCACCTACAGGGACCAGAAGATTCTTAACCGAGACTGAGATTTTCCAATTCCCTATCCGCCCCCGCCGCAAGTATTGAAATTGAAAAACGAACAAACTGAGGTTTCACTTCTCGAACTGAATACAATAAAAAAAATCTAATTATAAAAAGCAGAGCACTTACTGACGTTGCGTGCCAAGTGGACATAATTGCTCCGGTCTAAATTCCCAGTGTATTTTTAGAGCCTTATATAACCGACCAGAGTTTATCCAGTAAATTGGTTACTACCTAGAACAATTCATTCCCGGTCCCGGGCCCGGTGTTATCGGGCTAGCAATTAGCAGGCCAGAGCTGGCAGCTCGGCCAGGAAGAGGGCGAAGCTATAAACGGCAATAAAAGTTAAGGTTAAGTCCGTTTTGTACTGAGACTAAGGTGTGTACGTCGTAATTAATGGTTACCGATTACCATTTTTTATTTTTCCCTGTTTTCGAGCGCCCCCCTCTCCTCCGATCGTCGCGCTCCAACACAGGACGCCCTCGTGGCCGGCCACCTTTGACGGGTAAATTAATTTCTCAGAACGGCCGACTAGACAGAGGAGAATCAGAAACTGGTCAAAGCTGTGATTCATGACCATCGCACTCTTTAACAACTATTTTTGAGGGGTCGTGTAATGGTAATTGACATGGTTTATTACACGGGTCCCCGGAACCCCGCGGCCCATTTCTGGTGTGAGTGATGCTCGACTATTTCGGGTCCATCAATCTTTCGGATTCAATCACAAATCCGCGGCACGTATGCGGATCTGTAGAATGCGCGGATCGTTTTGAATAATCGCACGATTTGTGGTACCGGTTCACCTGAGTAAATCGCTTTTACACTTTAATCGCACCTGATACAAACTGTAAGCCTTAATACGCAATTATAAGGGATTCCCTCTATCGCCCGAAAAAATATTTTATTCAACAGTCACGAAAAGTGTATTAATGTTCTGTCGCATCCCGTGAGGTGCGGTCCCGGCCGTTTTTGGGGGACATATTTTATAAAGAAAGAAAAACAAAAAAAAAAAAAAAGAAAGGTGCTAAACCAGATGACCAGAGCGGTCGGTAGGGCTCAAGCTGCTCAGAACGAGGATTAATGATTAATTTCGTGTAGTTTATTTTTACACGTCCGACTCGAATACCGCGGGCAACGTAGTGTTTCTTATCATCCGCAGGAAAGGTTTATCGAACTTTTTCTGGTGAAACTTAGCGGGGTATTCGCGTCGAGTCAAGCAATTTGCCATTTTTGCCATTTTGGGCGATTTCCAACTCGCGATATGACTTCTTTTGCGGTATATTAGAACTACAATGTTCACTACTGCAGCGTTAGCTATTTATTTCTTTGAACATTTAACGAAAAACCGCATTCCGCCTTGTTTGCGGCTTATTTTTCTTATCGTATTTAATAGCTTGCGATTTTTGCAATCTAATACCGTGTTTGGGAAAACTCTAAACGGGAACTTAGTACCATATCTTTTAAAAATACTTCAAAAGAGAAACAGTAAATTCCTTAAGAATGTTGACCAATAGTACAAAAATTGTTTTAAATTTTATCTTTTTCGGTAGTTTGAAGCTAGCAGTCTATACTTTTTTTTTTTTCTGTAGGTATTGAAAATGAAAAAGAAATTTTTTTTTAGCAACACTAAACAATGCGGATTTTTTATGTGATGGATTAATTTATAACAAGCTTTTTCGCATATTCCAAATATAAAAATCAAAATTTGTGTATCAATTCAACATTTTGATAAAAATATAATTCAAATAATTCAAAATTTCATTAAAAATGGCAAGAGAATTAAGTCATTTAAAGTTTCCTACTTTAACTAGGATTTTTAAGTTTTCTACAACCAGAAAAGCAATTTGTTTTAACGATAATTTTGAAAATCTTTATTGATTTTATCATTTGTGAACATTTGTTTTCAGTAATATTCAAAATTCGTAGGATTAAATTTTGTGGTCTATTTCTAAGTGAAAATAAGGGCTTAACTAAAAATGGAACCCAAAATCTCTAGGACAGTAGTTCGCTGTACCAAGCATAGATCTAGAAAAATTTATTAATTTTCTCATAGAATGAACCGAATATAAATTTTGCGTCATCAATTTAAATAATTGGCTATTTTTATTAGATGATCTATCTTATATAAATAATTCTAATTGGGTAGTTCTTATAAATTTTATCAACTTAAACTATTTATACTAAATGATCATGTATTAAAATTAGTATGCCTTAGAAAATATAGAAAATCACATGATCACTTAATTACAAACTACTTTACTATAGCATTGAAATTTACGCTGTAGTTTTTATTAATAATATATAACTTAATTCGGAATCAAATTTTTAACTATTTCAACTATAAAAAGAAACAAAAGAAATTGCTACGAATATTAATCCGTGACAAGATGATTTATTCCTGTATTATCTTAATTATTTAATTGATTAGAAAGTTGACTTTGTGGAATAACCCCAAGTGGTATTCACTTTTATATTTTACATTAAATTTATACTGCTAATTTATACAGCGCAACACAATTAAAATAATCTTGCCTGTTTGTTTATGTAAAATAAAATTAAATTAAAATCTCGTTTCAATGAACAAATGATAAAATCAATATCAAACAACGTAAACAGCCGCGGTAAAAAACACTCCGATCGCAAAAAGTTAAAAATAAATTTAATAATAAATGAAGAATTAAATTTGTTTTTAAAAAGGTTATTCTAAAAATAATAAATAATTTAACATTTTTTTTTTGTCTAGAATCTATGCCAGTCTAGGCAGTTTTAAACATTGG
The DNA here is from genome assembly GCA_001932985.1 of Proctacanthus coquilletti. Lineage (NCBI taxonomy): Eukaryota > Metazoa > Arthropoda > Insecta > Diptera > Asilidae > Proctacanthus > Proctacanthus coquilletti. The sequence goes on along the minus strand of MNCL01000053.1, from coordinate 161,141 downwards.
TTATCGTTCGAAGTGAATACCTCTAAGATTTGTGACTAATCTTCGAGTCTGAAGGTATCTTAAATAAAACCAGAACTTGTTAATTGACTGGGCAAAGACCGTGGGTGCAACAACGATGGTAGTTATGCGTAATTTGCAATAAAGCGAATCTCCGACTATTGCTAATTGTAGCTAATGAATTACTGCGCTAGAATCAAGTGCTGACCGTACCGATCTATCCAGAGCCAATGGGTACAAGAAAAAAAAAGATCCATTCATGACGACTTGAAGGGTTTTGCTGTTTTTCCATTTACTTTTTGTGTGGATAAGGATCTAGGAGGAAAAGTATCACAGGCCCATATGTGGGATTGGGATTTCGAGATGGCTAGCCAATTAGTCGTGATTGATTCCATGGCAAAAACGAGAGTATTCGCAAACCACCAAGGGAACGCAATTAATCTCATCTCTTGCACGCAAGGGCGGCCGGCACAACCCTTCGACGACAATAAAACATCAAAATGTGTTCTTCAAAATGCCTTCTTCGTCGTCTCCACCACCCTGTGCCGTCATTCCCCTCCCACACTCGCATCGTTGTCTTCTTCGTTTAGTGGGCTAGAAAGGAAAAAGATACGAAGAAATCTGAAATTTCTGAGAATCCAAGTGACTCAGGAAATCTCTTTGGACGGATTTTTCTTTCCGGCAAAAAGCTCCAACCGAACAACGGCGGCGGCGGCGACTGCCGCGTGCTCACACTCCACTCGGGGGGGCTCCGGGAGCCCCAGACTACCCTACGTTACCGACAGACGACGCCGACGACGGCCCGGGCCGGGGGGGTCTTTTCTTTTTTAGTATATAAGCGCGAGTACGCGCCGAGCTATGTATCGCGCTCAGTGAGTGGTAGCGCATTATCGCCGTCATCATCATCATCATGTTTACATGACGAGCCTTCTTGTGTTGGTGGGTTTTCACGTGCTCCGCCGAGGCTTCGGAGCGCCTCAGCACAGCTCCTTTGGGTGGTTCTGAGGGATTCCGAAGGGTTCCGGCGGTTTGGGGGACTATGATTGACTGATAGCTGCGCTATTGCAGCCGCCCCAGCACAGATCCAGCTCGAACCGGGGCCCTCCCTAGCTCCGGTAGTTCCATCTAGCGAGAGGTCTCGGCTACAGCACGTAGGCTACCCACCGTGTGCCAACTTCTGCTCCGCACCTCCGCCGACAAGCGGCAATACCACCAGTGGCATCATCACACGCAGCGGCGTGGCACGTGCTCTTGAGTGCATCTTCTTTTGCCTCGTCATCATCGTCAATTTTGTGTGCAGTCGGAAATGCGATTGCGTAGATTTACGCGGACTTCCGGTATTGCCAGGTGTACGCGGCGGCGGCGGCAACATCGCCCCAGCTTTTACCGATGCATACTAATGACAACTTATGACGAAATAAGCCGAGGCGGCAACAATTTTGGTGGGGCGGGAGGGGCATTGGCGCGGTAAATGTGAGCGCGCGAAAAATCTCTCGCAAACAAAAATAATACTTGGAATTAGCATTTATTCTGTGATAAACAATTTTATCGCCTCGGTTCAGCCGTGATAATTACGGAACGCATGTAAAAATAAAACTTACGATAAATACTAAGGGGGAGACTACTAAAAGAACACTTGCTCTGTGGCGCGATATTTCACTCACGTTCGAATTACTTTATTTTGAATATTTCATTTAATTTATTTTTAAACTGTATCACATGGGCGAAGAGAGATTTTTTCAAGTTGGACCCAATTATCACAGTTCATTCGGCAAATTTATTTTACGAGAAAATATTCTGATGTATGACAAAAAAAAAATATTTGAATGTTCATGGAGTCTCCGTAAAAATGAAATATACAAAGAGCCCCAAAGGTCGTCAAGTTTAGAAATTGTATTCAAATTTTGAAAATTCAACATTATTGGCGCAAAGTGTCGTAAGAATTTCGAATATTTAAAATAATGGACTATAATTCTCTTTGACTGTTTTCATTTTAAGCGGACAATGATCAAATTAGAAATAAACAAAATGACCGAAACATGTCATGCACTAAAATTGTCCACAACGAAAATATTTTTGGTTTTATGTTAATGTACGAAATTTCTGTCGATCAGCGTCTCTGATCATCCTGCATTTTTGGTAGTCTGTCCATTAGGGATTAATACTAGTTTTAATTTTTCATATCCACCAAGTTTATAGGCACATTCTAGAATTTCTCAGATTTAGGATTTCTGCAAAAATCTTTTCAAACCCTTAGTCTACATGGAAAAAAAGTGTGTAGGGAGGTCCAGTGTTTTCGAAGATCAAAATATATGAACTTTTTATTAATTGAGTTATTACAAAATTAGAAAGAGATTGTAGACAATTAGAACGGACAATTGATATCAGGATTGTAATTCTGTTCTTGGAATTTCCCATTCCAAATATGTGCAAAGTTCTTTTGTTTTGTAAATGTAATAAAACAGTGGACTGGATTTTTATTTTGGACACAGATTGAAGTTGAATTTCTCATATAAAAGTGCAAAATGTAAATGGTTAATAAGTCTACAAAGTTTTTGAAATTCGAAGTTAATCTAAGATGAACTTTGGTCTAAGCACCGCTGACCCATATGTTGAGTCATATATCAATTAACTCTGTTAAGAAATAAATTACACCCGGCTTTGAAAATGTTTGTCCTATTTTATATAAAATATTTTCTTTTATTTCTTATTAATAAATTTAATTTCGATGTTTGTTACTTAATCCGTAAATGGGGAATTTTTGTAAAAATCTTACATTTCCAGGCTTATGACCTTCTAGGAATCGAAATAGAGCCTAGAACCGTTGAGTGCCACTGTTGTTTTTCTGTTTCTTCGATTTAGATTAATAATAATTAGTTTCGAATGAAAAATATACTTTTTTTTCTGGGGACTTTGGAGAAAGCGTTTATTTTCAGTGTAAATACCCGACCACCATCGAATTAATGAATTCAGTACGCCTTGCCGTGATTTCATTACTGAAAAAATAATAAGCGCGGAATATTAATAGCGGGGTCGCACTGAGACGTCCCGATTGTATTTATTTTAATTTTTCTCATATTTATTGATTTTTCATTTGAAGTATTCATCAATCCTGTTTTTTTTTTTTTTTTTGCGCTCTGGACGGTGCGCAATTTTAATTTTTTGTTGTTGACAAAGTGGGTTAAAAATTTTTAGGACGACCTTTTTTCTTTTACCAGAAAAGTGTGGGGTAACAGAGGCTGGGGACCGCCAACTGAGCCAGGGAAAGGGTAGCAGTTGGAGTCTAGCTCCCTTCGGTAGTGCGGAGGTGGCATTTGAGGTACCCACCGGCCAAAAATTGTGCTGGGGACAAAAGGACAATTAAATTCTTTATTGAATGTTTTCGAAAATAACACGGAGGAGGAAAAGAAGAATGCCTCAAATTTCAGCCGGGCAAAAGGAGTAAGGCATAATTTAATTAAAGGGAAGATGAACCTGTTGTTACCATAACTTTTAGGGTACTCCGCTGATTTATTCGGCAAATGTTTGTGAGTGTAATTGTAATGCGAGATGGTCTGGCCGTACGCTTGCTTTTTTTTTATCTTCTGCTTCTCATTTTAATTTGAAAACTTGGCAGGACAAGAACGCTCTGAGCAATCTTTGTGAATAATTATTAAACAAACTTAAGAGGAAAACCTGCAAGGACATGTTAATGAAGCATGTCGTCTTAACTTACCAATTCAGTATAATGCCAATTATATTTCCAAGTACGTCATCTGAAAAGGAAATAGAATGATTAGTACATCAGTGCAGGTAAAACTTGTTTTAAGGAGGTCAAACAAAATTGACCGATTGGAGAGAATAAAAAAATAAAATAAAATGGAAATACTATGAATTTCGATGTATAATGATGGGTTCAATTTTCACCCTATTTTTAGTAAGATTACCTAAATCCAGAAACATATAAGTCCGAAGATCAAGATAAGGTTCTAAAAGGTTTTGTGTCAACTTTTGTTTATAAAAAGGTACGAGTATATCCTTTTAGTGGAACTTTGAAGTTAAAATTAAGAGAAAAAGATGAATTATTCAATAATAAATCATTAAAAAAACTAACCACTCGTGATACATTTACTTTTACTCCATCACTCGTTCCATTTTCTACTTTAAGAAAGTTATTCGAATTTAGTAACTCTCCTATTTCTTAACATAAGTTCCTTTACTACTAAAACTAAGAAGTTTCATTATTCAAAATGGTTTTTGGAGGCGTTACACTATTCGTTACTTTCCCTTGCAGTTTTATATTCCCTCCTTACTTTGTTACAATCCTATTCCTTAATAGAGTGGTACTTACAGTACCATATTCTAAGAAATTTTTTTAAATATAGGCTTTAGAAGCGTTGAAATTATTCTTACGCTTTTAGTACTTTTACTAGATCGATCACGTATCATTACTACAGTGTTAGAGTGTTTTTTTTTTTTACTTTGTTATATCTTTTCATTTCTTAGCATTCACTGTAATATTTTTTATAAAAATGAACTTTGAAAACAAAATATCCTACAAGAAATTAGAACAAAAAAAAAAAAGCATAGTAATCATGTGTATTAACAAATCAATTGTGAACAAAGAAAAATTCGTTCATTTGTAAAAGGTCTAATTTCACATCGTAAAAATTTGCACACATTTCTCTCTGTTCCAAATTTATATGTAATAAAATTTTCTAAAATGAACCAATAACTTATCCAATCAGCACTTTGTTTTTATTAGATTTTATTTTATTTTATTTTTTTTTAAATATAGACATCAATATTTCAAGAAAGTAGTTTTACATATTTCACATAAGATTCCAATTTTTAATTCGCTAATAAAAAGAAAAATCTAACTCAACACAGGTATGTACTTTCCGAATAGGGGGAAAAAAAGCCTTTCAAAATATTTTACAAGCAAATCTCTTCTAAATTCATAGCAAACTCGTAAATTATTTCAATGAATATATTTTCATTTTGTTTTTTTGTTTTTTTTTTTGGTGTTGTTGAGGGGAATATTCAAAGTGAAATTCGTGAAATAAAAATCACAACGATTGCTGCAATAAATTCAAATAAATCCTGTGGCGAACGTTAGTGGGCAGCAATTCCAGTGCATCATTGCAATAAAACATCAAGGAGTGGTCAGTCCAGATAAGCCCTATGCCACCGCCGCGACCGGAGGAATCTAAATGTAGTTCATGGCAAAAACCATACGGAAATTGAAATATTTAATAACAAAAAAAAAAAAAACAAAAAAAAAGAATATGGCGTCGCTGGCCAAACATTCACATACAATTTATTAGAATTCCAAATAATCCTAGACCGGGTTCATCCCCAGTTTAGGGCTATAAATCTTTTAGTATCGCGCGCAAACTATTTCACTTAATTCGATTGCGAATTTTGGTCCATGAAAATGGAAGAGATTTGGTTTTTGTTTTTTTCCTCCAAAAACAAAAAAAAAACGAAAGATTCAGGAACTCGAGACTTTTTTAATGAGGTCAAATCAAGCCAGTAATGAAAACCTAGTTTTATAGAGTCCGTTAGCTGCTTAAGTGGGAAAATAAAAATTTATGCACAACCTTAATTAGTCTCCGTGTATTACTACAACCTTTTTTTTAAAAAAAAAGAAACAAAAATTTATTTTTTTTTTTTGTTCATTTATGTGTAGATTTCGCCGAATTCTAAAGACTGAAGTCTTCAGAAAGAACAGAGATACCTTAAGAAATCCGAGTTGTCGTATGGCCCCGGTGTAGGTGTCTAATGAAATGTTTACGACTGTTCTTCGGGCACGTTTATTGCCCGCGATGTAATGAAACGGACAATTTTGTAAAAAGCGCCAAATTATTGCAACATACTCGCGACTGGTTCGACAATGTTTTTTTTATTTTTATTTTTATTTTTTGACTTTTTTTTTTTTAATATAACTATGTTGTCGTTGCGACGAACACTTTTGGGAATTAGGAAATATAACTCTTAAGAGTCGCCCTGGCGCGCTGTAGTAATAAAATCTTAAGAAACTGCCCAAATCCGCGCATCTTTGAAGATAAAATTTATTGCAATGTAACACTGTACGCAGTAATGAAGTAAAACTGTTTTTGGGGAGCACTCGAATGTGCCTATATCGAACCAAAGTGGCTGCTTTTAATTTTATCGCTCCTCGACCAGCTAGTGGGAAGTGCTGGTCACAATCGAGGCTAGTTTTTATTATTTTTTTTTTTTCTCTGTATGTTACTTTTGTTTTATTATTATTGTTTTTTTTTTTTCATCGCATGGGGTTCCAGTTTTACGGCTCACGAAATAATTCTCTTACGCATTTGATTCATGACGAAGTGACAATGCTGACGGAAAAGATGCTAGAGGTATCTAGACACGCGGATGAACGTGCTACATGCATAGCTCTTCGGTGTCGCATTTTTCACCTTAAGGAAGAAACATTCGCTTTATGACATCATAACAACTATCCATGGTCGCGAGTCTCAAAACATTTTCCGGAAAAAAAAAGCAAATACTTCTCTTATATATTCTTTTTTTTTTCCTAAAGTAATTTACGCCCGGTTTATTTGTCTCCAAATATTTCAGCTGTGAGAATATTTTATTAAGCTCAGAAAATCAAGTTTTAACGACAACTGAGAAGGAATTTGTTTTTTTTCCCTCCTTTTCGTAAACTTTTGAATGCATGTTTTTTAGAAACGATACAAACACCTTATTTTTACACATTTTACACGTGTCGTAAATTACTTTTAGTAACTTAAGTACACTTAACACTATTAATAATAATTATTCAAAGAAAAGGACTCATTAAGATGATGATGATTAAGTGATGGACCAAGAAAGGGATTTTCCGTTGTTAGCGAAAACACTACTTAATAAAAGTAAAAGAACAATACTCCGTCGTCTGAAAAAGTTTAAATTATAAAAAAAACAAATTTAACTTTTAATGAAAATGAGTTCGCCTATTGAAAAAAAAAAACTGAATCAAAATAATTCCACAATTAAATTAAAACAAATTTAATCTGTTTGTTGTGTATTGATCTCAAACAATTAATAAATATTTTCAATAATATTGTTAATTAAAAAGCTCATTTTAGAAATACAAATTCAAAACAGGAAATTGTTGTATGATTTATATAAAACTAAAAAGTAATAAAATATTTTTAAAACGCAATTTCGCATAAATGAAACACTTAAAACCTTTTTCTAACTTATCACACTTTTGATTTATATTTTTCTTAGTGTAATTATTTTAGCATTAAAGATTCAATGCTTGAGATAGATAAAAATACGTCTTAGTTTTTAAAATTTATCCATATGAACATAATATTTCTACTATGACTGAGCGTTATTTTATTGACAATCTTACACTATTGTAATTTTTGATATTAATAAATTCTACCCCGGAAAACACTAGAGGACAATTTACCAGAAGGTTTAATAAATTTGAATCGCAAGATTACCATTGTTTATCAGTCCATTACTGGAAAGCTTGCGAATATATCGTACATAATTTATATTAATATTGAATCAATGAAAACACTTAATAATTTAATTTTTGATTGTGTCATTGTTGCAGGGTATGCTTTTATAGTGTAATTCCTGGAACACCTCACCGAGTTTTAAACTCTAAATTTCTTAGATGAATCATGGAACCGTCTTATTCATGTCCAAAACCGATAAAAAATAAAAAAATAATAACACAAAAAGAGTAAAAAGTATTTCCAGACTATCGTTTTTCTTGTTTATGTTTCAATTTGTTTATTGGAATAGAAAAACAATGCACGGAAATAAAAAAAACGGGTTTGTATTTTTCTTATTTCACACAAAAAATGTAATTGTACAAACAATAATTTCTTAATTAATTTCTTATAGGTAAAAGAATGGTCGTCGGTAAGTAAAAATAAATATGCGATATTTTTGAAAAATTTGCCTCGTAATACATAAAAAATGTATTAATTTTCATTAAAATGTAATATAAACAGATATCTGAAATAATATTACGGAACTTTGATTGCGCGAGTCTAACTCGTACATGGGCAATTTTATCGAAATCAATGATTTTGTATACAAATTAATAAAATGTAATAGTGTTTTATTTTTTTTTCTTTTGTTTTTTATATAAATAATTGATTTAAAATTTAATATTTGTTTCCATTATACGCGACAAGTGGACAGTACTATCGAAGGAAAAAACTCTGGATAATTTGAAGGAAAGTAAAAACTACCCAAAAGCTCAGTCAATTTTCGGAGAAAGGTTTTTTTCTTCCATCTAGAAAAATAACATGTAACAAACGAAAGGTAGTCTACACGTTGAAATGCATCACAATGCTAAATAACAAGTCGGATCGTGCATCGTATTCGATGGGGATTTTTACAAAACAGTACCGAACACCTTTTTAATCATTTACTCGTACCCCTGGGCAAATTTGGTAAAGAGCAAAAAATCGGCCCGGAATGTTTTCGAAACGAACTGATGAAACACAACAAAATTTGACGCTGTTTTTAGTTCTTAATTACAGGGAGAATGAAGTGCTCCGACAGCGTGTGATGAAAAATGGTAACCATTATTTTGGCCATTGCTGTTTGAAGAACTGAAATTGGAATGCATACACCTGAACTACTTAAAAAAAAAAAAAAAACAGGTTGAACCACCCTGAGCATTTTGTGATTTGATGATGCAAAATGTTTGTAATTCGGTGTCATTCAGGCGTTGAACTTTACTGATTTATTTAAAATAAAAAAAAAATAAATAAATAAAATAGTACGAATCGCAGGGCCTTTTCCTTACAAAATGTGGGTTTCCAATGCATCACTCGCTGTAGTTTACCTCCGGTGATTTTCCTCGGCTCTTTAGGTTTGTGGTTTCAATTGAAAAAGTGGGTACCCTATAATTGGCGGCAATTTTTCTCATGTAACAAGGTAATTACACTAGACGTAAAACACAGCGGCTTCGCGTAAAAACTAAAAAGGTTTTTATATACACTTCACTTAGTTTTTAAAAGCAATTTCATGAACAAGTGTAGTTCTAAAGAATTATTTGATAATACAAAGAAAATAGTACCCAAAAAAAAAAGGGTTAATTTCGATACTCTTCATTGGCTTTTTTAAGAACATTTTTAATTACGGATATTCATTTCATGTAATTATCTCTATGTAGCCTTTTGTATAAAAAAAAGTGCTCTATGTTGTTGTGTTTTAAAACTATGAGAATGCCATGATATGAAAAATTACTATTAAAAAGTAAAACTACTATTAAAAAGTCGGTAAATACAAGTTTTTCAAAAAATTTTCAATATTGAATTTACTTACATATTTTTTTTGTTTAAAGTTTATAACAAATTTTAGATCGAAATGTAACGATTATAAAAGAGTATTATTTACTGTTTAATTTTAGGACTTTATATTTTATGCGAAACAATTAAATGTTTAAATAAATATAGTTCTTTTCTTTACATGAAGTGAATGTTCTATTTTTTAATTAAATCGTAAACTAATTTTATTGCAATTTAATTCTAAACCGAAGTGAAGTTAAAAATACTTGGACGTAATGAAGGAATGACTTGAGATCTTTAACTAATCATGTTATTGTTGAACATCGATTTATATATAAAAAATTTAATGTTCTAAACTGCTTTTTGTATCTTCTTAGTGAAATTAAAAAGCATTTTTAAAACTTGAACTTAATTAAGTAACAATCTCATAGAAAATTGTACAACTAGGACAGTGCTCTTTGAATATTTTTAACAAAAATATAATTTCGTAAATTTTATACATTTAATTGCTTTTGAGTGTAATTTAACAGCAAAATAAACTATTAAAAATGAAATTTTACGTATTAGACGAAGATCCTAACTTATGGGTGTCTTAATTTTGTTAAAAAATTTGTATTAAATATTATAACTTTAATAAAATGTCATGTCTTAAATTTAATTAATTTTTTTAAAAAATTACTTCTTTGTTTCTTTGATTTGATTTTAACAACTTAAACGTTTCTTTCAATAATTAAAAATCAAGTGTTTTCTGTTAAATTAATTTAGAAATTGATTTAAAAACATTACGAAAAGTATTTTCTGTCCCCTAATTGAAAAAAAAAAATCATAATAACTATAAAATTGGACTATTTAGTTTAATTGACAAATTGAGAGAAGGGACAGAATACCCACCACTTTAATTGCGTAATTGCGAATATTTATTCACTATTACTTGCAGTTTTTAATGCAATCGAATATAAGACTAATGAAAATAGGCTTAGGTCTTTTAAAAGAGTGTGTTATTCAATTTAAGCTAAAAAGCTGCGGTGATTAAAATATATTACTAATGTATCTGTAATTAATGATACTGGTGGTGGAATATTTCCTAATACCGTGGGAATTTAAATATAATTCTAATATTTCTGTGCGTGAACCAAAGGTGTCGATGTTTTAGCGAATGAGTTCGAGATGGGTATACTTTTTTAAAATCACTATTTGCGTTAATCTACTAGAAGAAAGAAAATATGGATCTTTGTTTATTTTAAATTATCGGAAAATGATCAGATTTTTGGAAAGGATTCTCAATTTTCGAGTACAGGGTGCACTTTGTAATCTGCATCTTTTTTGACAATGAAATAGAATAGGGTTTTTTAGGTATTTTGTTATATAAATTTGAGTTCATTCTGAACTGAATGTAAAAGAAATACTTTAACTGTTAGCAATTTAGTATTTTATGATATTAAGGCTTTTTACGTGTAATTCAAATTTCAACTGAATGGAATTTTTCAATGAAAGGTAATTTTTATTGAAACGTAAAACTTACGTTAAATTTAACCTTATTAATAAGAAGAACTCAGAGCGTGCTACGCATTTAAAGTTACATGATTAGAAACTATGCTATGTTAAAAATAGATTATTTACATGAATGTTTCTAGCTTCGGAGACAGACAAAGGTCTACTAAGGTGTTGAATTTAAGGTTGATTGACTGGTATTTTTCATCGATTTTGCTTAAATCAATTGTAAAAAGATCGTTTGAAGAAAACGTGTATAGAATTTGAATACAAATTCAAATATTAAGAATTCCGACTTGAAAATTGATAGTGTATTTTTGGAAACACGTACAAAATGTAAGTAAAAAACTTGATTCTATCGAAATGAGATACAAAATTGAATTGAAATTAGCAAAGAATATTTGAAATAGGTAAAGTCATAAATACGAAATGCATAAATAAAATAAAATGGATTATTTTAATATGAAAACGAACACAAATGCACCTGGAATTATATTTCATTTTAAATTAATCATAAACAAATAAATTTAATTTGGAAATTATTCAAATTTCTAAAAAAATATTTTAAAACCACATTCACACGGAAAAAAAAGAGAGATAAAAAAACTTGTTCTAACACTTTTTTCCTTAGAAACATTATTCGAATTTTTAATGCGGGTAAAACAAATTATAGCATAATTTTTCAAAATTTTTGGTATAATTTGAATTTATATAATTTTTATAAATTCTCAGTTGTAAATGATTTTGAAAAAATATAATTCTATAGGTTTTTTATGAAATATTTTGATTTAAAATTAGTTTTTTAGAGACAGATGGCTTAAAAGAGTATTATTAATAATATAAAAAACAAAATGAAAGTTAAAAACGAGTCTGTACGAGCCAAAGTAGAAAAACTGTTTGAGACCGGGTTTAGATTCGATTCGAGCTCCTCCGATCCGTATTTAAAATTTTTAGTAAAAAAGTTATTTTATCTGAATCACATTCAACCGGCATTTTTCTAAGAAAATTTAATAATTTAACAATCTCACCGAAAATTTGCAAGAGATAAGCCACACTCGAACTAAAGGAACACAACCGGGAGGAGCACTTACTTAGCGAAGGTGTGTGAAAAAATTTCCAGTTTGACTTTCTCACGAAGCACGTGCACACCTCGGGCTGGGGAAGGAATTTCCTCGTAAGAACAGAAAAAAAAAAAAAGAAACAACAACAACGAAGAACAGAACGAGGGAAAAAACAAAAAGAATGAAAATTTGCAATCAGATTTAAGAAATAATTCACACAAGAAAAACAAAAGCAACGAAGGTCAGAAAGGAGCAGTTCAACTATCGACACAGGTGAAACTGTCCCGGAGTTCTAGCTCACACCGCAGTGGTCCAGGGCAGCAATGAGTGCTATACAAGAAAACAAAAAAAAAAAAAAAACATGTATTACCTCGAGAAGGATAGTTTTACTTAAACATGTCACTGTGCTCCTTCGGAACGGTAGTTAGAATACACTTCTACAACACTCTATAGAAACTCTTATAGCACGTTTCCTTGCACTTGTTCTTTCGGATTCAAGAGATTCCACCCACAGCCCACTTCACATAATGCACCCGTGCACTGATTCCGCACTCTCTACACACGGACCTTCCGTGGAGGGTTTTTTTTTTCTTCTTTTTTTGCTTGTTAGAGAAGGTTCGAAGGTTTAAAATGCCACACTACGGCGCCTGATGTACTATAACTTATATTGCAACACACGTCGGAGACAGACCAGACACGGTTTTTTTTTTCTTTTTTTTTGGATGCTGCTGCCTATGAGGTAATAATAGGTGAAATATCCGCACAACGAGGTTTCGAAGGGTTCTTTAGATAGCAGGTCCAGTGGGTCAACGATTATTAGACGGGAGGATAAAAGTCGGACAGAACACACACCTCGCGGGGCCCTATGGTTATTAAAATCAATCCACAACACCGTCCGAGAATCGCTCCTAACTAATTATGTTATATTTATGCTGCACAGTTCTCGAAGTTGATTGCGGTCTCGAAGGACGCCTTTATTATGTATGCTATTATTATTATTATTATATCTTTCGAGGAGAACTGTCTCAAACAAAACTTGGAACGGTATTACGGCGGAGAGAGAGAGCGCACTTGCTGCCCGCCTGATTGCTAAAAATGTACTGAAAGTAGTTGTTATACAGAGCAATGTAAAACCTGCGCATAAAACACTGCGCGCATCTTCACTTCGACAGTCTTCACATTTCCTCAAACATGTTTTCTTCTTGCTTTGTGCTTTTGCTTCTTCTTATGAGCGTACTTGGATCTTGTAGTCTTGGCTAGAGCGCTAAAGTCGCGACGCACTCACACGTCCCCGTCCGGTCTGAAACCGAGTAGGTTTTTTGGCGGTGATGAAACACTAAAACACTATAAGATACTCGCAACTCGGGAGCACCATCGTACGTACAGAGCAAGAAGCACTATCAGCACTGGAACAAGACTTGGACACTGGCACGATAGAAGGAAGCATGGACAGTCGGAGAAGTGCGGACTGCTATGTACGTGCACGGGCAACAACCACCAGGCCCACCAGCACCCATTCCCAGGCCCAAGTATATAACATATAACAATAATAGGCCGCAAGTGCTGCTAGTATGCTCCTTATGGTTCGCTCTTAAGCCCCTGAGTTGTTCTCTTACCCACGCCGCCGATACTGTACTACCTCTACCTCGGATTTTTTGGCTCTATTATTGTTATGCCTTGTGCCCCTTCGCACGCGTCTTTGGAGCGCCAAGACGATGCCGCCTGTCGCTATCCTCCTGCCTCTGGTTCGTCGCAAGGGTGATGTCGGGACTGCTGTGACGTGATCAAATATCTCCATCGAAGGTGCAATTTTTGTAACGAGCATGTCCTTTTATTTTATTTTATTTTTGGATGCATGCATGCACCTCTGCAGCATCATCGTCTGTACCAAGTTATGGTCCACTTATGCACCTTGCATGATTCCCTGATGATTGTGATGATGATGGTGGCGAAGCTGGACCTCATGGTCTTTTTGCCTTCAGTGCTCGATGTAGGACCATTAGTCAACAGCAACGCGGCTGGGCGTATTTGCTCATTGCTGGGCTATTGCACATTACATCATATGACTAATCGAAAAATTGAGAAAGTGAGTGCTGCAGATGAATCGTCTTCGGGTAACGAGGGGGATTTCGATGTTTAATCATTTTTTAAGGTTTTGAACCAAAAAAAAAGAAACAATTAATTAATGAATTTAAAATAAAAGATAAAACTTAGCTCCGAGAAAAATAATTAATGATGCATATGATGAGTAAGTGTTAAATGTAATTGTACTATTACGAATTAAAAAACATCCGCGATTACGATTAAGATACTTCCGCGAATTATAAACAGAAGGAGGCGAGTTACCGTAAAGTCATAGTTTAAAAATGTGAGAGAAAACAGTTATGGGATAAGTTTACATAACTTCGTTAATATCATTTGTTGTAATAAAGTAGAAACAATGATATTATAAATCATGACAAGTACGTGACCAGCCTCCAGATGCTTTTCGTGCATACAAAACAACTATTGGAATTTGATAAATATTTTACTTGACTTTTTAATTAGTTTAGTCTTTACAGTCATTTTTAACAAAAACAATTAGACAGTTTTTGAAAATCTTTTTAATTTATTTGCATGTACTAATTTTATCACTGAAAAAAAAAAATCAACAGTAGTAGTACAACAGAATTTTTTCAAATGGGGTTTGTGGTGATCACGATTACGCCAAACAGAAATTTATTTCAGCATATGAAATTTTCTTGATTTCGATCGTCTGTTTTTTCTAAAATTTGATCTGGCCTATAATTGTGGAAATCTAAAATTAACTCTTTGCTTTTGGGTTAAAAAAAAAAAACGTTCGTTAGTTGTGAATTAAAAAAAAAATTAAAGTTAATACAAATATTCTTCATTAACGATAACATTTAAGTATTTTGAAAAAGTGCGCGAAATTAGAAAATTTTATTTTGAGGAAAATACGATTAAAATTTCAAGAGTAATTTAAAATGAATAATAAAGCTTACATTTTGGCGGTCTATAACACTGCGAATTTTCATCAATTAAAAATTAATTTAAAAAATGTAGTGTATATTTTCGATAAAATAATAGGACATTGTAAGAACGTGAAAAGTAAGTGATTTTTTTTTTCAAAATTATAACTAGGAATAACATCTTAATTAAAATAATTATAATATTTTTAGAATATGATTTGTAAAAGGCATCTATTCTTCCTAGATGTATGACTAACAATTTTAGCGTATGTTTTAATTCACTATTTCATTTTAATCCAATTTTTAAACAAATAAAAACACTTAAGAACAAAACAAAGTCACAAAGATAATTCCACATAAATTTTTATATATTCAGGGCAAATTTAATCGGAAAGAGAAGTTTTCTTAGATAATTACTAACACCCAAACTTCATCCCAAAAATGCGTCTGTTAACGAGATGGTCTTCATAATTTACCTTACACCCTTGACCTTAAACAGTCACCAGATTGACGTTTTTAATGGGTAAAATTTATTTCATATAAATTTTTCTTTTTTGTAAAACTATTTAATAAACAATAAAATCTTTAGTTTATTTTTAATTATATCAAGGTGTTATGGGGTCTAACACCGGTTTATTGTTTTTTTCTTTCATCCTCTGCAATTCTTTGAAGATAAATACATAAAAAAAAAAACAAATTCTTAAAAGTCTTGAAAGACATTGCCATCTATTTTTATATTCAATTTAAAGTTCCAAGGTATCGGAACAGAATTAATTAAATAACATCAAACGTTGATAGAAAACTTAAAAATGAAACATAAAAAGTTAGTTTTCAAAAGATTTTTCTTAAATTAGTCTGTAAACAAAATATAAAATAATTAGTAAATGATTGTGATTCTACCTCAAATTAGAATTTCAATAAAATTAGTTATTTATAGTCATCAAAACACAGTTTTGGATAAGGCACATTTAAGCTTGAAAGATTGAATAAAAATCTATGGTTGTAATTAATTATAACCCTTCTTTACTCTCACATTTTGCACAATTTTAAAGAAATCTTTTAATTTAAACAACGAAAGTTGCAGAAAGATAAAATTGTGAAA
Organism: Proctacanthus coquilletti; assembly: GCA_001932985.1. NCBI lineage: Eukaryota > Metazoa > Arthropoda > Insecta > Diptera > Asilidae > Proctacanthus > Proctacanthus coquilletti. The sequence goes on along the minus strand of MNCL01000053.1, from coordinate 145,252 downwards.
AATAAAAAAAGAAAAATCGGTTTTTTTTACCCAACAAAAGAATTAAGTAATTAAAATCGCTTTTATTATTTATTAATATATACAAAGACAACCGTCCATTAAAATTTCATCAAAAAATATTAATATTTCATTAAATGAAAGATCTTAGACCTTCGAACGTATTTTCGGTTGGACGATGTACCTGCTCTGAAATCACTTCTTATCCTTCCTTATCAACATGGCGTAATTGTTAGTACTACTACTAATTATTCATGCTTACAAATTAGCCAAGTTTTTAATGTATCGGAAAACATTTCATATTTTATAGTTCCCACATTAAAGCTTTAAATTTTTTCTTAAACGCACGCGTTTGTCTTTGCTAGGGTTCAGAAACGCCGAAAAATTATATTTCATACACTGACAACAATTTCAAAAAAAAAAGAAAAAAAATGTGTAAATCCAATCGGTCATTGTTTCATAAAGGTATGATCTAAAATTATCCAAGTCATAAGTTTCAAAAGTGAATTTGAATAGGCACGTTTTGTCACGGTTACAAATTACATGCTCCATTCACCAAAGTAAACCCGCTGATCCCGGAATCACGTGTAGGAAGGGATTATTTGATTTCCTTACAAATCCCGCTAATTGGCTGCGTGGAACGCACTCTTGTGTTTACACAGTGCCCTCCTATTCTGAAAATAGTTTGATTAACAATTACCCACCACTAGTCATAATCTCCGCTCCAGATTTATGCGATACCTCCGCCTAAAAGACGAAATATCGTTCACTATATTTTTTTTCCCGTGACATGCCATTTTCATTTTTAATTTCACGTCGGTGTTTCAGCACCTGTCATAAAATACGGCGTGTATGTCTCCATGGATTTCATTTGTGCTTTTATTTTTATATTATTTGAAAATAAACTGCAAGGGATATGCATGCCTTTTATTGGACCAGCTCGGATCCACCCGCACCGATGGAACTCTGGAGACATTCAAATTGGACCGGATGGGAGTTGAGAATCGTAAATTCAAACAGGCAGACATTGCTTCTGGATTTCTAGCACTTTGGAAGCACCTTGGGCTGACACTTTTATGCGTACAACATGGAAAACTTGGATGGAACGAACGGTGTTCGTCTATTGTGTTGCCGGCCAAGTTGCATTTAAGAAAGCGTTTTATGGTCAGTAGAAATTAAACGAAGTGTTTACCTTCCGGCGATAAAACAGTCCTGAGATGTGCCTTTCTTTCTGCGACCGCTCTTTTAATCAGCCGCCACATTTAGGTTTTTAGAATAATTACAACAAAATGAACGTTTATTGTGAGAAATTTTAATTTCATTGTATTTTTAACTTCGTAAAATATTTTATTCTAATTTTTTCCTCTCGAATAATATGCTAATTGTTATATGCTATCTAAATTCAGTTGGGTACCTTTCACAAACACGAAATATGCACAGAATTTACTACGCATTATTAAATTTTGGTCGTTAGACGAAAAAGTATCATTTTACAAAAAAATTAATTAGAATACTAAAACATAATTTGTTGGCATAAAAATCAGTACAAGTTTTTTTTTTATTTATATTAAAAAAGATATTTTTTAAATTTTTATTCATTTTATTATACAGAGAAATTTTAAATATTATGATGAAAAAATTGTGTCCGCTGGAGGACTTCCTCTGGAAAACGATTTTATACAATTTGTATAATTATTATATTAAAAAAAAAAAAAGAAAATATACTTTTGAGTTATACGAAAAACTACTATCGTATTTATTTGAATCTTTGATTTTCCTATCTGATTTTGCATATATATTTTAAATAATTCAATAATACTACGGAACAATTCTGCGAAAACTTTAATAATAAATTAAGCATTTAATTGTTGAGAAATTTGTTTAATATAAACGTATAAAATTAAATTTTATAAATATTCAATTCTGTATGGTTTAAAACGACCATGACTAAACTAATTTTTACAAAAATTGATTTTCTCCTACATTAGCGGAATTTCTTAAATTTAATTTACGGGCGAATTTTAAGTTAACATTATTGAATTTTTCAAAACATATACCACATAATTTTCAGCTTTTACAAATAAATTTTGCATAACAACGCAGATCGGACAGTTTGTTTAAAACTTTCATAGTGTATATGGTTAATTACTACAGACTAGCATATGCATATAAATCCATTTTTTAAGTATAAACTCGCGGATTTTGGTTAGTTGATAATACATAAGAATGTTACCCATATTAAATTAATATTTCCTGATAATCACCATAGTTTAAAGCTTAAGGAATATTCGAATATTTTTGTATACCAAAACTTTTATTTCTTATAATTTATTTAAGGATTTCTGAAGAGGAAAATTAACATTTTTACAAACAGTAATACTAAAAATTACTTTTTTATTTATCAACCACAATTCGAAATAGTAAAAATTTTTATTATAATTCAATATTTTTGTAGTTTTTAAGATTCCTATCTAATGCAAAATTTTGAGTCAATGTCTTTTACTTGGGATCAAAAAACTCGATAGTTTAAAAAAAAAAAAAAACAATAAATGAATCGGTGTTTTATTAATTCAAATTATATATTTTACTTTTATATAAAAAGTAGTTAAGGTAGATTAGAACTATAAACTTTTTCACAATTCGCACCTCTATAAATCGACATGGGATTTTAATTAGACAAAAGTATAAATTGTTTAACTATATAATTTGTAAGTTTTTTTTTCTTTAAATTTAGGTCATAAATCTTTTGGGTTCATGAATTTTACATAACTTGATTCTAGAGATACATTTTGATTTATTAAGAATCAATTACGCTTTAAATTTATTATAATTAAATAAAACATTACCAAGAGTTTATATTTTATATTAAGTCTTGGAAAAAATTGAAATTTGTGAAAGACTAAATTGAGAAAGATCATAAAAAATTATCATCATTTTATTCAATGAAATGCTATTTCAGTAAATCAAATCAACTTAAGAAAAAAAAATATCTAGCTACAAAGAACTAACTATTTTTTATTTTTTTTTTTCGAAACCAGAAATGCGCAACAGTTGTAAAAGTTTGCGGTTGAATATTTTGCAAATAATCCATTGCTATTAACACAAATTTAAAGAAGTTAATGACCTAGCCTGGTCAGAGTTTTGCGAATGGACATAGAGTGTAAATGGTTGAGTTGGTCGGGTAGACGATAGAAAACCGATAGACGTTATGTATTATTTATTTATCGAATACAAAAAAACAATGCGATGAACATGGATCTTAAGTGCAGCGGCGTAAGTCTCGATCAGCATTTATGCAAATGGTATTATTAATCTCTAGCGACATTTGGCAGATAATAATTTTATCTGAAATCCCACATTGTTTCACCGTTTATAATGAAATGCAAATCGTTGGTGATAAATTTTTTAATTGAAAGTTTAACGATAAAACCAACGCAGAGGAGTATCAGCAGCAGCAGTGGAGAAAACAAGATCTGCATTGATCTAGCGAAATGCCCGGTCACCTGACCCGTGTCCAAATGTACCTCCCACTAATTACCATTGGATCTCATTATTGTGTTACTAATCGTCATGTGCTTTTCGTTTACAAAACAACGAAAAATGGGAGGTGCTTTAATGGGTACCGCAGATTGGACAATCACACGAAACTTGGATACCTTATTTACCTGATCGTTAGTACAATACATAGAAACAACACTTAGTTCGTGTGCTTTCGTACCTTGCGATGGTTGGACCGTCGGGGCCAGTAAGTAAACACTTGCCCGCGTTAGATTATCGTCATGAATCCCACGTCCACTAATTCCAAAATTGAGAAAGCTCAAACACCTGCCCTGTCCGACATCACTGCTCTCTTAGCGGACCGAAGAGAATCTTCACTGATCTAGACTAGGTGAACAAGATCAACGGATGATCAAGCAAGATCTAGCCGTACCCCCGTTTATGGGGAGCACCTGTTGGATTCGAATTCGGACTCCGATTCAACTTCGGCACTAGCTTTTGCTTCTCACTCGCAGCTTATTCAACTTTTGGGCGGTTGTTGAATGAATAAATTTCGCCATTTTTATTTTCAGTGCGAATCAAGAAATTCGGGCATTTTTTTAAAAATATGAATTTTTTCACATCTGGCACTGAGAACAAAGAACTCGAGTTGTTTATTTAGATCTGACCGCGTTGGTACAATATTTAATTATTTAATATCTCACACAAATTACGCTTAAGTTTAGATTTTTACCACAATGTCAACTAGTAATAAAAATGTCCAAGCCTGTTTTGCTATTTGTTTACTAATACAGAACGATATGACTTGTTTATACTTCAATTAAAGCTGTTTATTCATTTTACAATTTATTTTGGTTATTTCAGAAAAAAAGAATCATTAAAATACTGATTCATGCAAACAACGTTCGGATTATTGCAATAAAATTGGTAATGTTAATATTTCAAGATTTTTCTACATCAACAAGACGGATTTTTTTAAAATACGATATATTCAATTCAAATAACTATGAAATGACTAATATTTTTCTGTTATAGTAATACTAAGGTAGAATTTCAAAGATAAACTTACGGAAAATTTCCTAGCACTCGTTATTAAAATTTTAATCTTTTGGATATCTGCTTTATAAATTGTAGAGATTCGAATTAAATCGATATAAACAAGTCTGTGTGGTGTTATGATGATTTTAAAGTTAATAAAAGTATAAAGAATACAGCGAAAAAATATATTTATTTTTAATTTATTGTATAAAATATTTTACTCTATTCACGTCAAAATGCAAATAGATTTATTTTTTAAAAAAATATCAATTCCTGGGATTTCATCGTTTTCCAAAAACAAATCACTAAGACTCTATTCATTTTGTATCTATTTCTATCTTTGATAGTTTCAAAATGATAAACTGAAAACTTGTAATGTATATCCTAAGATTTAAGGATTCAGGCTTACCTAAAAAGGATACAAGTAAAATTAATTAAATGGGTGGTAACTATGACTATCATATTATAAATTTATTTTTTATTTACATCTAGTTTCCCTAATAAATAAATATTTAAGATAAGTAAAGGCACTGAACGTGGTTTTTCCTTTATATTTTTCAGAGCTGTATATAAAAATCTGCTGCATATTTTTTTTCGAAATAAAATAAATATGTTCTTTGCATTGTACAATTTTAACACAATTTTCTTGTTTTAACTTATCAAATTAAATTTGCATCGTCGCTTATTCCTTAGAACAGTTAAAAAAAAAAATATAGTTTAAAACTAGTTTCGAACATTTCACTCTTTATCATTTCCAAATTTGCAAACTATAAAAAAATTCTATTAAAATCGTATACCACTAGTTTGAAATAATATTTATTAATTTGGACTGCGCATTTCTATTGATTAATTCAAGTATTTTATATTTTTCTTTTTTATACCTCGTGAAAGAATATTAAAAAAAAAACTATAATTCCAATAATAAGCTTAAGAGAGAGTGAATGATTTTAAAAATCAAATTAATTGACAATTATTTCATTTGATTACTTATTTATTTTGTTGTTAATTATTTATTTTTCATTACTTATTTATAGTTTCTTCTAGAAAATCTTATGTGTATATTCTTCCATGATTTTTTGTCCCATTAAGTTCTGATATTGTTAACATTTTAATTTAGTAATTTTGTTAATATTTTTCCTATGCATTATTTTTAATATTCTAATCTACTAATTTTTTATAAGATTCTTTTTAGTTTAGTAAAGTTACAAAATTCGAATGAGTTGCAATTTGATAGTGTGTCGAAATGATAGAAAAATCTGTGTGAATCTAATTTCGTTTCTTATATAAGACTTCATTTTAAAGGGAAGCACTACAAGCCTCTAAGGAAAGATCTTCCAAAGGGTAGATGCAGATGTAGGTACGATTTATTTGAAATCGTGTAAGTGAAATTGAGTGAAAAGTGCCGAGCTTTGCAGCTAAAACATGGTGCAGTGCTCCAGAGGCACTTGAAGGGAATATTGTCGTCTTGAGCTATCCACAGAAACTTTTGCCATAAGAAGGATGGAATGAATAGTGGCAAGGATTTTGCTCCTCTTTAATCTTCTCAAATCGCAAATGCAATTCTGGCAACGAAGGACTTCCTATGGCATTTCTTTTTTTTTTTTTTTACTACTATCACCGAGAAGATGAATTGCCGATGGAAAAAGGGGCACCAGGGAAAATGTGCAGACGCGAATTACAAAATAAATTAATAGCACTCGCCCACCCACCATCAGGGAAACACCACCCGGAATCAACGTCGATTCTGTGGTCATGGGCTATCAGCAGTCGGCTAAACCACCGTCGCACCAACACAGAGCACACCGTGCCGTGTCTTATTCATTAATTATGTCATCGCATTATGTCAACGTGGTCAAAAGCTGCGAGAAGCTCCCAGAGACAATATTCACCCTTCATCAGGTCCATTTACACTACAGGACCGATTCCTGTAGTTGTAAGTCAGATGTGCTCCGGTAACCTACTAAAAATTACCACAGTAGTGTTGGTCGATCTCGATATAATCAAATTTGGATTTATTCCCCAGAGCCGCCCGTTCCCGGCTCTCGCCCTTCGGCACACCTTCGCCTCCGACAGGTTGAAGTGACGTGCTGGCCCTTAATGTAGACGTTAGCTAAGAACTCAAGTGAAATCGATCATGGTTCCCATGCGCCGAATCTGCCCATGAAGCTCTGAGGTGGAAATCCCTATTTCCTCAGGTGGAAGCTCCTTTTCTAAGCTTTTTTCGTTCAATATTTTCACATTGTTTTTTTACCAGGACAGTGCCGTAGTTACCGTTTTCTAAACTATTCACCATATGCGATGTAGAATCATTCCCAATGTTCCGGATCTGTGCCTTTAATAACATTTTATATAATAAGAACCATTCTTCCAGATCAACTCTAGGCTGGAGGAATCCCATACGATTACACCTTGCTCTCAAAAATTAAAAATAAAAGGAATATTTAAAAAATTAAATTGTAGCAACTTTCTAATTATATATAACTCTTTAAACTCTTCAGAAAAGAAAATACTAAATTTAAGTACTTGTTTAAAAAGCATTTCTTTCCAACTTTCAAAAGAAAAAAGGATATTAATAAAAAATTGATTATGGTACTCAAAGTTGACTATTTTAATCGATTTCTCTTAAAGAAAATGCATTTTATAAAAATTATATAACATTAGTTTTTTGTTACTTTTAAATTTAACACTTTATGTTATATTTTATTAAAAAATTAATTCGAATTAAAATTCTTGTTAGTAATTTTTACTTTATACCTTAATTTTAAAAATTTGTATTGTTTAGTCTCCTCTCTGGTCGGTTTTTTACATTAAAAAATATTCCATTCAATACGAAATTTTACTTTCTTAGCTTAGGCTTTATTTTTCTTTAATAGATGAAACAAATTTAGAGCAAATATTTAAAAGATTTTATTAATAAAAGACAAAAATATAAAACACACACCTCGTTAAAAAAGGATCTTGCTTAATTCTTAAAGCATCAGTTTTTAAAAGAATAAGCAAAACTCGTGTAAAATTAACTAATAAATCAGTTTTTTTTTATAATTATCTTTATAAAATAGAAAATAAATCGCTTTTACTTCAGTTTTAATATTTTTCAGAAATTATTAATGTGATTGAAAAAATTACTTGTAAGTGTACTTAAGTAGGATAACTTGCAATTTTTGGATAAAAAAATGAATACAAGAATCTTGAAAAAAGGTTAAAAAGTCAAATTGTATTTATACAAATTTTAAAGGCTTTTCATCTTCCAAAATTAAATTGGTGTACATTAAAATTGACAGGCCCGAGGCTAGCGCTTAGTAAGCTCTTTTGAGTAGTATGTATGCAAATAACAAGCACTGGATAGGCCTTTATTTTTAGTATGTCTTCTTTTGATAACCCTCCTGCATCACTCTTCCGTTTCTTCACGTTATGTGCATCTGTTCGCTATGTTCTCCGAGATGCCTTGAAATCGTCTCAATATTTTCATAGTATTCATTAAATGCGACGAATGGAAAAGCGCTCGAAGACAAAGGGTAATAGCAAAATCAGAGTGAATAGCATTAATTGCACTGGCAAGAGGTCCCCCTAAAGCTGCAGCATCCTTCTCATAATGGCGAAGAGTAATGCGCTCCGGTATTAAGAAGTCCTCTTATTTCATTGAATCCCTTTTTAAGCTCAGTCTCCACTTAGCCTAATGAAGTGTTTTTAGGTCATCATATGTACGGGGGCTCCAGAACTGCAGCTCTGCCAAAGTCATCTGGGCTAGAATGTTCTTAAATTCCCTGAACGTCTTAATGAAAAAGGGATCCGTCACAGGGGCGATTTGGCGCCATGACTTGTGCGCCCTACAAGGAAGGAAATCCATATGACTAAATCTCATTAAAATTGTTCTCTGGAGGAATTTACGAAGAAGCATCAGGAATTGTTGATGCTCCCGAAGATGAGGTGCATTTTCCTGCATATTTATGATGGCCCCAAACATTCCAGCGGAAACTTAACGAAACAACTGACACAACCTACACAAGGGTGAGCTGAAAAGCTCTGGGAAATTGTTGGCAGAGGGATCGTGGAGGTTTCCCCCTAAAACAACCCTTAGCTTGTATGGGTCGAACCTTTTCGCCAGTGTGCGTCCCTCAGTGTGTCGTATTCATTGTTGCTGTTGCCTCGGTGGGTTTTGCTCTTGTCGCTATAATTGCTGCTGCTTGCTGGTTGCAATATGAAAAAATCCGAGCTAGGTGCATTCTGAGTAAAAACAAAACGGAAAGACGTGTACCGCAAGGAGCCAGCGATAGACCGCTTTTGCTCGAGGTCGCCGTTTCACGCTAAAATTCGGGTGTGTTAAGAAGTTTTCGATTGATGGTCGATTTCCACACCAATACAAGTGAAATATTTTGAAATTAATCCAGAAAATATAAAGTGAGTTGTCCTCCGATGTTCGACAAATATATAAATTTTTTTTTTTTTTGTATCTCTATCGAATCCACATTTGGCCATGTGCGGTCGTTGAAGGGATTTTATCGAGACTATTGGAGGATCATTTAAATTATTTTGAACACACTTCGACAATCAAATGTAGGAGTACGACAGTGGATTGAATTGATATGCAGATTTTTCGCTAAAATATAATCCGATATTAAGTTCACGTGAATTTCCATTGGAACGTGTACGTTCGGTTAAAAGTAGGGCGTGCTAGTTTGGATTTTTGCATGACCCTTATCGATTTTTATTTTTTTTTCCGCTTTGTACAAGTGTTTACCATGAAGGATTGCTTATAAATGACTCTGTTGGTTTCGTAACAGCCGAGTGATAAACATTGAGTAATTAATTTAATCAGTAAATTTAGTGGCACAGTTGCGTGCATCGATGACCAGTGCTACCCAATGCCCATCTGAATTCCTTCAGAGTTGAGTGCATGACATAACCTAACCGGGAACCTTCTACATTTTACTTATCGTTTAATTAATTTTTGAGTAAATAAGGAAAAATAAAAAAAATTAGGAAAAAAAAAATATATACCAGAGGTTAGACCATATCAGTAACAATCGAATAAATGTTGCCCGATGGATAAACATAACCTAGATCAATACTGTGCAATACGATGAAATTGTAGTGTATGTGAATAGGCCAATGCAGGTGTATGCTGCTGTTGCCCATTCAACAGGCGTTTTACTGCATTGCCGTTCGGGAATTTTCGGAGCTCGTTTCGTTCGTTCTATGGAAAAAAAATTTTTTTAGATCATTATTTTGTTTTTGCACAACAATTAATTTTTAATTGCAATTTACCCTTATACCCTCCACTAGAACCCTATGATCCAAATGGATTTTCCTCTAATTCCAGACACCCTCTAATGCATCGTAGTCACTCAATGTAACATCACTTTTTCGTTAAAGCGATTAAAGCCATTTTCCGGGGTTATGTGCTTGCCCCAGTTTATATTGAGCGGCTCTTAAGGTCACAACTGCTCCACTCTTGGGCTGTCAGGGCTGTTCTAGTAGTGGAGTCTCCCTGTTCCATGTAACAATACCGAAATAATGTGAAAAACAAAAATTATAAAACAGCATCGTACCACACGTGGGTACCACTGTGAGCTAATGTGGGTTAAGTGTAATTGATCATACCCTTGACAATTCCTTGCTCCTTTATTGGCCCCGCTCGATGTTGCCCATATCGCCTGACTAATTTGCTTGATCTTCTTCAACTTCGCCGTGACTTGCCTACATTCCACTAATAATAAAGACAACGTCTGATGGACCTTGTAAAGGTCGCTCCGAGCTCTGATCTGATTTAAAATGCTTATCCAGTAAAATTCGTTGGCGGTATAAAAGTGGATCTAATGCGTTCCGTGCCCACCCGAGACATAGTTACCCGCCAGCCAGGCTCTGGTCAACGAGAGAGGCCCTGAAATCTGTTGACTATGCTCGCCTTGAGGAGTCTTAAGTGGCACCACAGAAATCCCTTGACTCAAGGCAATATGCTCGCAATGAGCTAGATGCGCTCTTGTTATTCTGAAAGCTAAGCAAAGTTGAAAGTTACTTTTTGTTTTTGCTTTTGCTTTTTTATTTTATTGAAATGATCCCAGATCCCATGGTGGAAACTTTATTTCTGAAACTTGAAACTTTTATGAAGTCTGTTAATTGTTGAAAACGCTTTTTTGAAACAGTTTCTCATTATTTCTACTCTGGGGGCTTGTTTTTGTTACATTAAGTGATATCGTAAGAGGCCTCACATACTCAAGTCTTCTAATAATTGTTGAATAAGACTGATCGGACCGTAAGCCATGGAGGAAGGCTATTATGAAAGTTCTATGACAAATATTCCAAAAAAACAAGCGATGGCCAAGTGAGAGTTGGGCTCGCGTGATGAGGATTCTATATCCATCGTAAAGTTAAATATGTGAAATATTTATACTTACGCTTGTTTCTTGTTCTCTCGTCAACTCTTGTTTGTTTCATATTAAAAATTAAAAGTTCAGACCATTTCCTCAAGCATTAAACTTAATTTTAACGATTCTGGTAGATAACTCTATAAATATAAATATCTATCATATGCATGCAATGGATTATTATAACAAGAACCAAGGGTATTTTTCACACTGGGAAACTTATACACATTTTAAATAAAAACACCGAATGTTTTCTTTTTGTTTGCAATTTAAGAATGTTTGTGTTTTCTATCACCGAAAAAATTGTTGTTGAAAAAGATGATCAAGAAAGTATAAGGCCACTTTTTTCTACTATAATTCAACTTTAATTTCTTTTATTAAAAACAATTTTTATTTATTTGCTGTAAGATATTTAATACTGTTGATTTGATTCTTCGCTCGAAATCAGTGACTTAACATTTAAAATATTTTGAAAAACAATTTTCACACTGAGAGAATTCAAGGAACCGTAAAGAGATCCTTTTAATTTCCTTACCAAATTTTTAATTATAACCCCTAGGCTCTAATTAACACAATCCCACTTAAATTCATTCTAGGTAATTTCTCATCTTAGCCTTAAATAAAAAAAAAATTTATCTAAATGTCGTTATTGTGTTTCCGCGTAATTGTTGTATAATTCCAACTTGTGATTTTAAAGTTATTATTTTGACGATATAATCAAAATTAAAAAAAATTAATGTAAATATATAAATAATTGTGAATTAATCATAAAAGAAAAAAAAACACGGAATACTATTCTGAATGTGCTGAGTCCACGAATAGCATAGTGGATCGGCTGCGGGCAAACTGGGATGAATGCCCGACATCTAGCAACATCGTTATCCCAATTGGATACAAGCTGTACAGATTTTCCCAACGGTTTCGAAGAGAGCCTGCAACTACAGGTAAGTGATAATTAACCATTATTGATCGTGATTATCTATTAGCCTGGTAAAAGGGTTTTTAGCTTATATGACTTAAAGTCTTTACAACAAAATACACTAATCAAATACAACATAGACAACATAAGTTCTTTCGTTCCATAGATTACCCACGAGTGTATATCATGGATATCGGACAATGACTCGGCCACTGCGCATGTCCAACAGGTATAAAAGTTAAATCAATAAAAATTTAATTTTATGTAAATGATCATGAAACGATCGTCCAAAGTGGAAGAGGAAAATCTAAGGTAATTCTTCCTCCAAGGGCGTTGATAATATACGAGAAGCCGGCTGGGCATGCGCACTGTCTTCTAGGTCTATTGCATTCGCGTCTTATGGACAATCGATACAACCATGGGTTATACCGCGCGGTGGGAACCGATCGATTTTAACAGCCGTCAGCGGTGTAATAAATATCGTCTTTTTCTACTACAGACTATGGTGGAGGACAAGGCGGCGGCGGCGGCGGCCGGCTTCTGGCTTGACCTTTTCTATGATTGTGGCACAGATCGGCTGAGATCTCTACATAGTCTACAGCTTTTCCCGTAATTAGATATACAAAAGAAAATGCTAATTAAAACTTATTTCCTGCCATTCAGGCTTATTTTTACGATTATTGAGTTTTACCTGCAATGGTACGCCCCTCCGGGTTTCTTTTTCGGGTCTATTTGATGAAATTGAAATTGAGCCGCTCTTTTGGAGGCTGTATATAGCATATAGATGTACGACCACGACGACGCTCACGCATTTCGTAACTCCTTTTTGGGAATGTTTCGATACTTACTTTATTTATAGCCATGCTTGATTTACGGCTATCGGCCCTCAAAGCGACCAGCAATAATTTCCTTCGATCTTCTTAATTATTTGTTCAGTTTTTATAGCATTATGACTGGTTATGGATAACTTGACCATAGTCGAAATAAAGCTGCTATCGCCTTTAATAACAATTTTATTAAAAAATTCCTCATAGACAAATTCACATCGGTGTGAAGACAAGTTTTGTGTCTTTACCTTCAATGAAAATAAAATTCGAAAAGTCATGGAGGTAACATTCAGTACGATGTAACTTTCTGATATATGAGATCCTTGGGTTAGTTAAAAGAGTGAACCGCACCCGTCGCAATTATATAAAGATCATCAACTTTAGTGGAAACGTATTCAACGTTAACTAACTTTTATTTTGATAACCTTATAATTTTATGCAATAGATTTAAAATAAACTAACTTTATTTCGACAAATACCTGTTGAAATTCATTATACTCGTTATAATCAGTAGTATTCTTCTCATATTGCCTAAAAAGGTATTTTCTCTTGGCAGTGGGTGTTTTTCTTTGTAACCTACTTTACAATTTTTTTAAATTTGAATTCATAATTTTCTTTTTAGTGTTTGAAAAATGTAGTTCTTCCTTTCGTTTCTTTTTTGTTGAAAAATATAAAAGGCGTAAATATCTTTGAAGGTTTGAAAGAAAGAAAGGATTTTAAGACGATATTACGCGTACTTGAACACAATTTTGATTTTTATATTTTATCTTCATTTCGGGAAAAATACAAAACAAATTTCTTTTGTCTTAAAAAAGGAAGATATTTAAGTTTCGTTTATAAAATGTTGCAGTATCTGGCATATCTAGTCTTAAAGTTATAGCAGTTGGTAGGAAGTTAGGAAGCCTGAATTTAAATATTTTATATATTTTCAAACGATGTTCATGATTTCTAAAAGTTTGATCTGTCTAGTTAATTGAAAAATTTGAATATAGACTTTTAAATGTAATACATTTTCATCATAACTGGTAGTTAGTAAAAGTAAGATTTATTAACAAAATATGAAAAACTAAATAACTAAAAATTAAAATTCGTCGTCAATTTAATTTATATTTAGTGGATTCAAAACTCAGTATAACTATTTAAGAAAAACAAGACTGATTATAATATCAGCCTTGCAGATAATAAAAAAAAATATGTAGTTATGTAGAACCTAAGAATTTATCAAAACCATCGTTTTTAATGTTTTCTTTCCCATAAAACTAGAAGATTTTCTAAAAATTTACATAGCATTTTTTAAATAGCTTCTAATGATCCAAAATAATGCTTTAATTCTTATAAAATTTGTATAGGAATTAGTTCCATTCAAATCTTAATCTGAATAGTTAACATACAGTAGCGAAAATAGAAGCTATACTACTCGATTCATTCGAATTTTTAGAAAATAGAGTTGGAAGTCGATATAAATTCTAATGAAATATAATGGACAAAATTCTGCAGTGTTTCTTTAATGCCTTGTTTACCCAATCAAAGGTGAAACCATTTACTTATTCGACAATTGTAAATATATACAATAAAAGTACAACGTAATCCTTTCTATAAATAAAGTTGCATAACAACACCAATCGGAATTTCCTATTTATAAAATATTTGCCTATGATTTCTGCAAATAGTAATAGTTTCTAGTAAGTTATAAAATTATTTCTAAGAAGATTACTGGATTTAAAATTGGTCCAGATTCCACTCAACGGGTGTTGTAAAATATAAAAAATTAAAAGTTAAGTAGTAGTCTAAAACGTTTAAGGCCTAACTTTTGAGTAATTTAAAATATTTTTATATCTTTGTAACTTTTGAAAACTTTTACAAAATTACAAATAGCCGAAATGTAAAATTTTGTACCCAAATTCCTTTGTAAAAACAAAATTTTGATCTAATGTTTTTAAGAAAAAAAAAAATACTTTTTATAGTAAAACTTCTTAGATCTGATTTTTGAAAAAGAAACGGGCTTGAGAATGTTAATTTTAAGTGTTAAGAAGTACTGAAAAATGTATTTTTTAAATAATTTGTATAATTAGGCTAACACCGCAATCTTAATTTATTGAAAGAAAATGTTGTAAAATGTTGAGATCCTTGTGTAGAGATCTTGTAATTCCTTTATTGACTTTTTTAGCTTATTTCCTCAGAATTTGGTAGTCGTGTAAGCGCGTATTTGTTTCAATTAAATATCTACGACAAAAATTCATTTAAAATTATCTATTGCTTTTTCACCCTATAATTTCAAGCTTGATTGGTCTAGCAATTTTTGCTTAGAATTTTTTAAACAAATGTTTAACTAGACAATCCCTAGAAAGAAACGCGTACTCCCTTAAATATCAGAAACCCATCGATATCAGTCCCCGAAAAAGCTCCGATTGATGTCGGACGACCGGCCGCCATCAATACCTCGCAAGGGAATGATATCATCGCGGTCTTCCAGGAAATTTGCCCAAGTATCTAATTATTAAAAAATTTATCGCGCATACTGGCACAACCGCACTCATACCCTATATTTGTGCATGCTACCGCTTGCCCCCTGTCGCCTGCCCTCTGCCGCGGTGGAGTACCCGATTCGGGCGCTTTTGGTCCGGAAATAATTAAAATACCCCACCGGCTCCACGTACTCGGAGGGGTCTTATTTATTGCGCTAGTCGGTAGTAGTGGTACATGCTGTAAGGTTCTTCTATTCTTGGTGAACTACTTCTCCTCCTTGCGGCTACGGCGGTTCTTAGCAGGTCATACGGGTTTTCTTAGATCTCCTGCTTAAGCAATGCTGCTTTATCTTCGGGCGTATCGAAGGACCGCGATGGTTAACACGCAGACCGAGTCCAACTGGTTGGTCATGCTAAGACTGGCCGCCAGCTGCTCCGTCGGCTCGCAGATCAATCCCAAACTTTGGCACTAGACTCGGCCGGTGTGGGTCCAAACAGTTTTCGCAGACAAAATTCGAAGAACCCACAGAACCGTGTGACCTCCGAGGGGCTTAATTTTATGCAATGAGCAGACCGAAATAATTGCACACTTATTGTCGGAACTAGAATCTGAGGTTACATCCGAGCTTCTGGGAAACACAGCGGATATTTCAACACTTTTTAGTTCTTTCTTCACTGAATTTAAATATGTTAAATTCATTCACAGAAAAAAAAACGTATTAAAAAAACTTAACCTATTTCCATTAATAAAACTGATGAACAAAAAATGTTCGTGGGAAAATATAAGAAATAATTTCGATGATGGTCTTTTCTTTTTTTCTCGGGTTTCTGGAAAAAGGCTAATTGTTGGACATTTTTTTGAGGTGACATAAGTTCGATATATAATTCAAATCAGAGTTGGGATCAACGCTATTGCAGTTGGAACAAAGCAATTCATTTTTCTTAATTTTTTCTATTATAGAAAGATAAAAAACGTATAAAACGATTTAAGCTTTAGTTTGCAAAAATAATGCTATAGGGGGTATATTTGGATGTAAGTTGTATATTCAAATGCTATGAATTTTATTAAATTTTTTAAAGATTTATAAATTTGGCAATAATCTTATTTTGTTATATTTTAGGACTGAGTTTAATTTGATCTTATTGTCGTTAAGAATTGACTTAAAACGGCACCATCAAATAATTGATAACTTTTTTAATTCCGAGCCAATTTTCTGATATATCAAAAGTAAGCTAATAAAGCAATTTAAAAGTCGTAATTTAAAATTTAGTGATGCTTCTTAAAACTCTCTCCAAATCAAATAAAGAACTAGTAAAAAATTCCTGATATTACGTACTACCACCATTTCTAACTACTGCAGTTTATCAACACCTTCTAGAATTAAATAAAGAAAACATATAAACCGCTTTTCTCATTCATTAGTATAGTTAAATAATTAAAATAATTTAAATGGAATATGCCGAAATATACATTATTGATTTCAAAAGTTTTAATTACTGACCTAATCTAGTCTACGAGTCTACTACTAGCTCAAAAATATAAGCAAAACTACTTAAAAAAACTATTTCAGAAGATGGTCCTGAGTATGCTTCCAACAAAACTGCACGGGAAAAAATTGTAGATAGTATTACTAATTTTTTAAATACATATCTATTTATTTTTTAAAGCATTTTGGAGTAGTGCAGATTTTGCTATTGCTTATTAAAAAATTGGGTGTTCTAGTGTTAATTTTCAAATATTTTCTAGAATTTTGCCGTCTGTTAAAAACAAAACTTAATAGTTCTGAGATGAAATTCTTTCTTCTTCTTTCATCGAACCGAAAGTCTACCTCCCTGCAGGTACAAAATGTATCCATGCTATCCTAAAAGTTGCCGAGATGTAGAACTTTAAGAATGACATGAGGTCATCCTCATGATCCCGTTTACTGCGTGTAAGTCCTAAGAGTTAGTGTTCTATGTTTTTCGTTACTCCCCTCTCTTCTCATTTTATTACCTTTTCAGTAAATGTTTTTTAAACTGTGTTATAAATTAAAAGCAATTTTCCATTGAATTGCGATATCTTTAAAATCTTTATAAGAAAAAAAAAAAACCCCATTCTAAATCTGTCTGTGATGATATTCATCATTCGGATAGAAAGAACCAGTTAAAAATTGATGTCCATCTCTTGCTAGCCAAAAGCAATGTTCATCATCAAGATGTGCTGCTCAACAATTACGAGCAATTATCTAGTTTTCTTCAATTTGTGGATAATAAAAAAAACACAACTTGAGAACAAGAGTCGGACAAGGTTTGCGTGCGTGCGCACACGACCAGTACCACAATCGGGGGAGTAATCACAATCAACAATTTGCCTGTCATTGCGCAAATAACTTTGTCTCGGCGACGATGGCGAGATCTGTGCCGGCGCAAGATGATGCGGGAATAGGCGAATAATTGTTGATTATCATTATCATAGCCAGGCCAGACGGCCAGAATCATAAAAACGTCAGGATTTGTACATTGCATGCGAAGGAGAAATGCTAACACAATTTCACGTGTCCATCACTTTCATTTCTGTCGTGCCATTGCATTACTAAGAACGTTTTGTACACCGGCTCGATTCTTCCCCCGTGATTCTTCCGTCCAGCATTCAACAGAGGAGAAAAATACGGAGGTTGATTATTTCTGATTTTCATAATGAGATGAGATACGAGCGTGCATGTGCACTTACATTAAAAATACAGAACGCCGTTTTTCACGGCACAGATTTATCCAAGGTGGAATTTACTGAATTAGCAAAAAAGCTAGAATATACCTCAGCGTTTTGTTACTTAAATGATGACCTGGAAGATTAGGTGAGTGTTTTTCACTCCTGCTCAAACCACTTAATTGATTGGCTTCCAAATGGACAGCTGTACATTTCGATATTCATTATTATTTATCCTTGTGTTACTCTATCGAGAATGAATTATTGGGCGTACTTCTACAGAACTTTCAATGTTAGACAGTGCATAGGTCCATCTACAACGTTGACTATGATGCTTATTTGCCCGTTCGTTAATTTACGACCTAAACATGCCAAAACTATTGAAGAGATTTGTATAGAAAGTTTTTATACTATCACATAATAACTCTAAATTTTATTTGTTTGTCTGTTAGTCAATTTTGATGAGTATTTTATTATTTAGAATAAAAATGTACAGCTTTATTGGATTTGAAGCTTAGTCTCATTACTTTTTAGATATACATCGTACAAGCATACATACATCAACACATACCGTCCAAAATGTATAGCCTTATTCTCGTGAGAAAATAAATTTAATAAAATAACTTTTTTTAAGATTCCTTGCTTTGAAAAGATAAAGTGGGTCTCTTATAGGATTACTCGTTCATTCACTCGTCGTACTGGTCTTCCTTTATGGCAGCCGATTTTATCTAGGCTACATAAAGGTTTCAAGCTAAAATTTTACATAGTATAAAACTTACCTAAATATTTTCCAATAACTAAAATTAAGAAAAAAAAAACATGTTTTCCAGTAACTTTTATAAGATCTAAATTAGCATTCCCTTCAAATAATTTTATGAATATCACTTAAAAGGTTCTTTCCTATAGATCTCAAAAGCTTGGAACATATTTTCTTTGTATTTCGGAAATAAGTTGAATAAAATTTATACTATAAATTCATACTTTACAGGAAACTAGTATAAGTCAATCAAAAAATCAATAATTATTTGTCTATATGTCCAACAGAAGATCAAACTTATGTAGTTCTATAATCTCTAGCGAGAATTGACATGCCTAAATGGAATATTAACGTTGAAAACTTATCCGATTTTCAAATATTTGAATCCTTGACGTCAGGTCTCATTTGCAGTAGATAAAAACAGGATACAGATGAATAATATACTTGTTATCTATATTTGGAGAGAAATACCGGGAACCAAATACCATTCTGAGATAGCGTTCTAATAGAACTATATGCAACACTTTTTCATGTTAAACATACCGCAGAAACTTTTCAATCCCACATAACTCTTTGGACTTAGCAGATCCTTTGAGGAATAGTAACTAAACTCGTTAAGGATCTATAAATAATACATTTTCTGTCCAATAGCTTTAAAATTTGCAAACTAGTTTCTAATTTCACAAAATTTAAAAATTGATAAGTTCATGATTGAAAATGTTCCGTCTCCCACTCATCAAATTCTTGATTTATTACAGATTTGCTATTCTGATCGGTTGCTCTCCTCTCTAAAATAAAATATATCTCTTGAAAATCTTGAATTTATTTAAGGATTCATTTTTATAGAGCCTACACCCGATATGCAAAATTTTAATATGTGTGCAATTCCGTAAAATAAAACGATCAAAAAAGTGAGACTTTTTTTTTTCAGGTAAATTTCAAATTTAGCGCCGTAACCTTTTGTAGATTGGGAGAACGCCTTCAATTTTTATTTATTTATTTTTTTTTCTCTAGCATACAAAATTTTATTGAACGTAAAATGTAGACTTAGCCCCATCGGGTTCGATGAATACACGGCAGGCTCCCCCACACAGGTAATGTCCACTCAATTTTTCCATTAGAATAATAAAGCAGGTCTTTACCTACAGTTCATTGAACATTCACACTCGTATCACTTTGGATGTTACCGAAATTTACTGTTAAAATCGTCTCAAATTTATTTTCTCCGTATTTTTTTTTTTTCCATAAGAATATATATTTGGAGTCCCGGGGGTTGAACGGGGGGAAAGGGGCCAATAGCCAACAGAATAACTAAAGACCATAAATTCTTGAGCACTGCCTAATCTTGGATTCATCCAAATGAGTGTGCTGAGGAGACAAGTAATAGTTAAACCCATAGAATCCAGCGACCTAACAAAAACTTTAACTGAAAAATACAAAAATAAAGACGAAAAACAAGTCGGTGATAGTCACACATGCGGATGCTGGGGACGGTCAACGATTTATGGTCAATTTTTGTGAAAGTACGTGAAATTGATTCCATTTGAAATTCTTAGGGCCCATGGAGTAGGAAGAGAGGCGACTTGGGCTTCCATTTATGTGGCTGAATCTTCCTCCATGTATTGAGAAAATGTGATAAATCAATCGGTCCGGAATTCAAGATTTTAGGCTAACTGAAAGTAATGCTTTCAGGCGAATAAGGGAACCTTTTTAAATGTGAGCAATAGCATTAAATCTACGTAGCTCGATTTTATGCGGGAAACTTCTCATGTTAGTTGGTATAAATTTCAAAGTGACGGTGGGAGAAGGGTTGGAGAATCGTGGGTTTACCATAGCCTCGAAAATTCACACAAACTTTATATGCCATAATTGTCACCTACAGCAATCCTTTTAAAAGTAGAACACCACTTCTGTCTCATATTCCCTCTTTTCTAGAAAAAAAAAAAAAAAAATCAAATTTAAGTGTTCCATAAAATTTGAATATTTATCTTTACCTGCAGACTGCACTGGTGCCGGTGTGCAAATGTCGTGGTTCGCTATTTACCAGTATAATTGGTTTCCTCGAGAATAAACAGAAATACGGATCCTTCTTTCCTCTCCCGTATTGAATTTATGCTTTTCAAGTGCAAACCACGAGTACGCTGTATGTACATAGGTGTACGGACCACTTTGGCTTAGTGAGGACATGTTTGTTTAGGATGAATCTTTGTCCGACTCTACCTTATGCAATTGAGGTGATAAAATATTGATTGTTTGCTATTTTGAACTACGATTGTATATAATTTTTTTATACACAGGACAACTTAGATAAAGGTATTTTTTGTATATTTCGAGATTTTTAATATAATTGTATTGTGTGCATGAAGATAAGAATTATTTTTCCAAAAGTTGTATATAAAATGAGTTACAGTCTTTGAAGGATTTTTTTGAAAAAAGCATAACTTATGTTACACATATCGTTAAAAGCTGTACCTTTTTTTTATACACACCCTATGATTAAATAATTCCTGCAAGTTCCCTTCTCTCCTGTTGCTTCTTAAGATTCATAAAATTTCAAAAAATCGGAATAGGGCGATTCAATTTGATTTTTCATTATGGAGTTAAAACACTTCTCAGTTACAAACAATTTCATTTGGTTAATAATTCAAAAAAATTGGCTAAATTGATTAGCTAAATCAGTTCAATTCAACAATTGTAATAAAATTAATTTTAACAGATAAATTAGCTGCAACATTTTGATAATTATGGTACCCGTTGACAAATTCGCGCGTTATTTGGATTAGTTGTATTGAAACTTTTCCATCACTGCAGAGGTTATTGGATCGATTCCCACATTGATCTTGATGTTTTATTCAATACCAGATCCAGGAAGGGAGAAATATATTTTTTAATTATTTACTCTTTATTTTTTAAGCTTAGTGAGCTTAGTCCGCTTTTAGACCAAAGAACTTGAGATCTGTCTCGGTCCAATTCTAAAGACACGCAAAATTTTTCTATTGAAATTATAAGACCAATTTCATAGAATTCAATTTTATCATATCTTTAAAAAAGACATGTTCATTTCTTCTAATTGAAATGCTATCATAAAAAATAGAGGACTTAATTTTGAGTCATATTATTTTTCTTTTCATCCACCCAAAGTTAAATTTCCGTTCAGATTTATTTTTCCCTGAATATTCTAGACATTCCAAATATTTACAAATATAAATACAACACTAAAAACAAAAAAATTTAAAAAAATTAATAATAATGTCATATATTAATGATTCACGTGGCATTTTAAATCATTTTTAGTTTTATTTAATCATATATCCTCAAATTATACAAACAAAATTTAAACTTTGGTTTTTTTATAAACAATGCCACTATATTTATACGATAAAATTTGTATTTTTATTTAGTTGATATTTAATCACATCTTTAAGCAATTTTTAGAAAGATCAAACTAAGGAAGACAACTTTAAAATTAATCTAGTGAGCTTGTATTGGTATATTTAAATTGAAAGTTTACTTCGCTTATTATACCCAAATAGTTAAAGCTGAAGCGGAAATACACGTAGGAAATTTATCTTTCAATCTATCACCGTGTGATCGTTAACCGTGTTAATTTACAATTCAATAAATCGAAGATAAAGCCGAATATTAAAATATAATAATGTGTTTAGGAAGAGGTATATATCCATAAAAGCATTTTCTAGTTTAATTCTAGTTATTCACATAAATTCAAAATTCAAAGAATATTCACCAGTTAAACTTCCATTGTTTCGTCTCTAAATTTAACCGAAGCAGTTAGCCTCGCTGCTTAATGCAAAACTTTCAATAAAAATTTTTATTTAAAACAAGAGAACAAAAAAAAAAAAAAAACAAACAACATGAAAAATAAAATTAGTGGTATCTATGCGGATACCAAAAAATACACTTGTTACGTCAGTTATATTCGATTCAACACCATTACGAAACATTCCCCATGAACAAGAGCCTAATAGCTAACGACCTGGTTACCTGAGATATGTTAGCACGTTGATTGGTGTTCACATATACATGACTCCCGTCCGTCTTCCATTCAAGTATAATTATAATAAAAACTGATATTCAAATTGCTCGTTTCCATCAAAAAGGTGGACAATTTTGCTGTGCTTCAAGTAAGCGGATGATCACCAACTGGTATTCATAAAAATTTCATTTGAATTTCTAATACTTCAGCCTTCAGCCTTGATCCGGTGGTGCGGAATTATACATTTGATCATTCCTTGCGAATTTTGTCATCGGTTAATACTTTATCGTATTTGGCAAACATCGATTATAATTATCACAAAATTTGATAAAAACTTAAAAAAAAAAATAATAGAAAAAAAAAGAAAAGAAAAAAAGAAAAAACTAAGGCTTCTCTATGAAGTAATTAATTTACATGATGAGGACTGGAGATAAAATAAAACTAAAGCGATCGAAATTCGGTGGCAAAGAAATGTCCCATCTTAGTTCATTGCTTTTTAGCAAACCCGTTCGGTGACTTCGTCTTACATGGAAATAACCACTTCTAACGAAATCTCCGGAAATTTTAAACTAAATCTATACACAAATTAGTAGGTGGCTAATTGTTTCTTGCAAAAATAATGTTTAGACTTTTAAAGTAGTTTTGAATATAAATTTTATAAAATTATTACCTGGATAGATGATAGAAAATTAAAAATATGATTCATATGTTGTCGCCACAGTTCTTTAAAACAGGAAAAAAAAAAACTTGGTACTACTCAAGTCTTGTATGATATAATTCTTATGTACAATCTTATTAATAATTTTTACAACATTCCGATGTTAATTTGATCATGGTAAAATAATAAATAAAAAAAGATTTGTACTTGTACTTGTACACTCAAAGGAGCAAGCAGACAAACAGGCATACTACCTAATAGTACATAGTTTAAGTTCCAATCCAATCAGAAAGACAGACAGACAGGCAAAGATTTATAGCTTGCAAGGACTAGTCAAGAATTAAGCAGAATAGAAGGGCTAGTTTGGCGCATTGTAACATTTTATATCTTATTATAAATATAAATATCAAATTCTATTTGATTTGAGTGAATAATCTTTGAGATAGCGCTAAACAAACAAATAAAATGTGGACAAATATTTACTATGAATGAAATTAAACTTAGTTAGCTAAAAATAGAGGCCTATCTCAATCAGAGAATTGTTTGTACCCAAATATAAAAGCAAGAATAGTTTGTAATTTTGTGGACTTTTCTGAATATAAAAATAAATAGTTTTCCAATTTTATCAATAAAATAATTAGAAGATGAATAGAAAAAAATAATAATTTCACGTTCATTTTTACTTCGAATTTCTGTTAAACAAACTTTTTGAACTCCCTTCAAAGAATAAAACTTCTGAAGTAATAAAATATATTTCCATAATCCACCAATAAAAATTAACGTTCTTCTTTTGATGGCTATTTTCTATGACCTCTTAAACTAAAAATAAGCATTGTAACATCGCGAATTTTCTTGTTTCTCTTATAAATATGCTTTTTTTTTCGACACAAATTCCTTTCAATAAGTTGTTAGAAAGGGTAATTTTCATGCCACTTCCATTTCACATATTTTTAATGATGTCTAAAAGAAGTAAATCTTGTAGCGTTAGTTAGTAAACACCTCTATCATTTCATAGCGATAAATTTAAAGCGTTTCGACCATAAAATATTCGACGGTTTTCTCAAAATGCACATCACCTACCCATTAAACTTTAGACTTGATTAATTTAGCAAAAATTTTTTCTCTCATTTTTTTGAAAAAAAAAAAAAATGTCATAGATAGCTTTCGCCCGGTCGGACAGGGCATGTTAAAGCCAAGCATTGTAGCAGTCCATGAATATTAGCATACAACTGTGAACGGTGGGCTATAAATCGCCGAAGAAAAAAATGTCGAAATTCTAATTTGAAGACGATTCAAAGATAAAAGGCATTTCAATCGCCATCCGGACCAGATTACGAGAAAATCATACGTAGATATCGTAGGCGTTACTTGTATTCAAAAAGATACCTTTCGACAAGTCCAACTAACGATCAAGCCGTTTGTTGTTATTAAATTCAACTGGAATTTGAAGTGAGAGAGCGGAAAAGTCCAAAGCCAGATAAAGCGATCTAAGCGACATAATGGTGCCCCCTCATCGAGATCCGTGGACTAGGTCCCCCTGGTCAATCTAATACCAAGTAATTCGTATATTTCGACCATTAAAAATAACAGTAGAAGAAGAAGAAGAAGAAGGGAAAAGACCTCAGTAAAAATCAGAAAAATTAGAAAATATTCCGTGTCTCCGTTTTTACATACTCGGAAACAGGTAAAACACTCAAATCTGAATAAATTACCAATTATTTCGGAGGAGCGGCCATGTTTCTTTCTCAAATCGGAGACATGATCACATTATCTATAAAGAAGCACGAGGAGGCCAGCATAGGTCTAGTGCTATACAAGAGTATCATAGTTTCGATGACACCAACGAAATAGTTAAACTAAATGACAAAAATCCATTACATTACCTCAAAAAAGCCCCCGTAGATATACACGACTTCGAGGTGAGCTATAGATTTCTAAAAAGCGGTTGACCCGCGAAAGAGCTCTCTAATTGGAGATTGGGTACAGGTGTGTTCGTTCACATCTTCTCCTCAGTTACTAGACAATAGTAGTAAATCGATTGCTAATAGAGGAAGTGCGAGACTGGCTTTTGTATGGATGCTGTGGATCATTCAATTGCTATTTGCCCGACAAGGCTAAAATGGGTCTATATCAATATCAGTGTACACCATATAATTGTTGTCCTGCGGTATTGAGGTGTCGCCATTTGATGACGCACTCAGTATATTATGCAAATTGAAAGCGTTGTTCTGTTCGCTTTGAACCACGAAGTTGGCTAGTCTTTTTAATTGGATTTCTAGCCCGGAAGTGGTATTTCTACTTAACGAAATCGATAATTGCTTGAAATATTGTTTACCCACTTTGGGTACCACATTGAAGCATGAAGTATTTTTAATATTGTTTTGGGAGTATGATTCAAAAGCGTGTTAGAAAAATGAGAATATCTCTTCAAATGGGCTTGAATTAAAACAATTTATTACATAAAACTTCTAATTCAGGGTCGCGTTTATCGAATTTAATTAAAAGAACTTTTTTTGATATCGGTGAGATGATTAGACAAAATGTAGAAAGAAAGAAATAAAAACTTCCTTAAGCTTCTTAGAAAGTTTGAATTAAATTTAGAGTAAATTTATTTTAAATTTTTTCAACGACAGATATACACGCACATTTTTTAAAAATATTTCTAGTTAGCAATCAAATCAATTTTTCGTAAATAAAACATTGTTTTCCGCCCACTCTTTTAAGTTCTAAGGGATTAGAAATACGAATATTGTTAATTTTATGAGATTACAGAAATAGTACGGCCAAAGGGTTTCTCAGTAGGACGATTAAAATATCTTCTCGATTCAAAAGAAAGTCGCATCAAGTTTCTAAGAATAAAAATTCGAGTTTCGTATCCTATGGCGATCTTAAAATTTTTGTTTGAGATGTAGACTTGTATTCTTTTGATACTTTCTGAATACATTTTTTTTATATTGTGTAAAATTATCTTTATTATATAAAAAAAGCAGTTCGAACTTTAATCACTAACAGAAAATATATGATTCTGTGTTGATTCTGTTACGCAATAGTAGCATTACCCCGTTGCGGTCACCGAGGGTCCAAAACCCCACCAGTCTTTTCAATAAAAATTTGTTTTAATATTTTTTCTTTTCAAATGGAACGTTAATTTTAGATAAGTAAACAATTGGATCTTGTAAAGAAGGCATTTTTATATGTCCATAAATTTTTATGAAATGAAATCGCAAGTAATTGATAAACAGTAAAAGATTTCCCGCGTGGGGTTTCCACGGTCTTATTTGGAGGTGTAACCGCAACGGGCTATTTCTTTTTCTATTTTTGAGTATGCATTTTTAATATTTTATAAATGTCCAAAGTTAGTAGTTTCTATTTCTAGTGTAGAATCTTCTTGGAATTAGTAAAGCAAATTAAGCCAAACAATTGGACCTATTTAAAAATATTTTGAAACTTTTGATTTTTCATGCTTTTCATGAATTTCACTACTTTTTGTCCATGATACAATTAAAAATAATAGACAATTAATGTTATCTTTATCTTAAAGGTTTAGTTCCTAATTTACATCTTTGTTTGGAAGAATATTTACCTTTTAAAAATAAATGATTAGATTTAGTGTAAATTCTTCCGAAAAACTCCTACTACATACAGAAATAAAATTAAACTTAAATATCCACCTGAGCAGGACTGATAAGATTGAAGATATTTTAAGAAAAAGTGCGGGACACTCAGTATGAGTCAAACTAGCATTTAACAGAGTCTAACTTCGTTTTATTAAACATTTATCTTATATTGAAGATATATACAAAAAAGTAAACATATTTTACAAAAATAGTCTACTTAAAATGCATTAACATAAAAAATAAGTATTTTGATCATTAAAACAGGTTGACTTTATGTGATTTAGTTTTTATGTGATCGAATTTATAAGAAAATCAGTTCTTCAAAAAATTTGCAGTGTTTGGATCTACTTTAATTATTTCTGAGCATTTGTCTTGGATCAAAATAACTAAAAGTGTTATTACAAACGTTTTTTTTTATTTTTTTCTAAATATTCAACCTTTACCCCATTAATTGAATAAATCATTGCTTTCCTTTAACTTCTTTACTTATTTTTTGAATTCCTTTCACCTGTCTTTTTGTTTCAAAGGCCGAAACCACTTACTAGCATTTTTTTACTGGGATGCATCAAACATTGAAATTTATGGATGAAAAGTCCAAAGTCGTCAGCACCATTCGTTTTTTTTTCTTTCTTTTCTTTTCTTTTAAGTCCATACCTTCATACACTTGCTCTTTTGGTACTCTAACCACCTCTTACCTTTTCTTACCGTCAATTTTCTTAAAAAAAAAAAAAATGATCATCAAGTACAACGCGTTCGCCTCCCGCAAGACATATCTGCCGCGTCCATCTCATCTCTGGCCCTTTCTCCAGGATGTTTGCCGACAGCAGTCGCTGCCCGCCAGTCCTTTTTCAAATGGTTTTATTCACCTAAATTATTGACAGGGGTACGCGAAGAAATTCCTTTACCTTTACCTCTTGAGTGCAGGCCGTGGAGCAGGGGATAAAAAAAAAATTCGATAAAAAAAGCAAGAAAATGGTCCTAGAAAGTCCTGACAGCCGATACATTTTATCATTACTCAAATATGGGATGTGTGCATCCCTAGGGCTGGCTAGTGCTGGGTCCGGGACGATGGTGGTAATGCGATGTAACAAACCGATTACACAGATTGACCGCCGAAATGTTACGTTTTACCTTACCTTACCTGGCCTTTGTCCGGTGCTGGTGTACTTAAGATAGTCACTTGAGCTCAAATAATTTCTACCTTTTCTCCTTTTTACCTTTTGGATCAAAATGAATTGTTTTGGGCTCCAGCCGTGTGTCATTAATTAGCGTTAATTCCTAGAAACGTACCGAGAATTAAAGTTATTAGATGGCTGATCTCCAGCAGGAATGTGGGAAACCATTACTTTGGTTGTTTGGACCTTTTGGACACTCATAAATTGTCTTGGATGTATTCTATCGCTTTGCTGGTGATATGAGTCTTTGCAAATCAAAATTTCGAGTTAAATTCAGACGTTTTGGAGCACATTCATAATTTTTAAAAATTATAATTGTATTCACAATTCAGGAAAAATTTGCATAAATTTAAGTAATATAGTGTGATATTTTAATTAATATTCTTTTTATATTTCGAAAAATATACAACATAAAGTCAAGATAAATTAATTTTGATATCATCAAATCCAATTTTTTTAAAAAAGATCCCAAAGACAATGGTAAACAATTTTAATACAACTGCTTAGGATTTTGTAAAAATCCAAAGTAAAATTTTCGAATTGTATTATCTCTGGACAAGATAAAGTTACCAAGCTTCAATTTAAGATAGTAAATATTCATAAAAGGAATAAAAGGAATGAGAGTAAAATTCTGTAGAACTCGCATTTATTTAACTTTTCCTTCCTATTAAATTCTCTCGCCTTTAAGAAAGCTTTCCCATAAAAATTTCGCAGCGAAATATTAAATAATTTTAAGAGTTTTAAAGGAAGTTAGAAGTGGGTAGTAATCTTTCTTTTACTAAGTGTAATTGGAATGTAAAACATTAATTTATTTATTCGTTTCTTTAATACTAGACTTAAAAGGCCTCGTAATTCTGAAATTGTAGCTGGAAAATGTTTAAATAAAAAAATAATTTGCAATCAAATACATTTTAAATTCTTTTGAAATAATTTATTAAACAATTTCCAATTCTTCATATCGGGATTTAGAAATATTTTAAAGAATTAGAAAGTCAATAAGTAATTTTCCACTATCCAGACTTTCTGGAAGAAAATTCACACTTGCTACCTCGCGGTATGGAGTTTGTTGAAAAAATCAACTTCACGCCTCGTTAAAATTATATATATTATATTTGTCGGTTTTAATTTTTAATTTGGGGTCATTTTTATTTTCCTTATTTGCCCTACATGATCGCATGGTTAAAAAGTCGTCCACCCACAACAACTCCATTGTTTGTACTCATCTCATACAAGCGGAAATCCACGTCTCATGCATGAACTTTTCGGCTTAAGTGTTTTATTTCGCCTTTTTCCATTACACGCGGCGGTGGTAATTTTATTTCATCCGGTTTCACCTGTAATATTAAATTGAGATGTTTTTTTTTTTCGGTAAATCGTTTCATTGTTAAGTGCTTTTAATTACGGCGCTATTGCTAGGGCAAAGTGAACGAACGAATTCCTCCCAAACAAACAAAAACAGAAGTCACTACAGTGACACCGAAAAGTGGCCCGTCCGATTATGGATCATAAGCAGCTATAAATAATTTGGTTGGGATCTTAAGGACCATAACCGTGAAGAAAGTGGTCGTACACATGGTAAATTGGGAAGCTCAAATTGGGCAATAATCGCTATTGTTCCGCTGGACGTATCGCCGCGTGAAAATCTACTACCCCGCACTGGTCAGTATCCAAGGTATGCATCTTGGGCCTTAAATTCGCCCGCCTCGGACTACTTCTCACACTGTGCCCCGTGGCCGTCTTCTAAGATTACTTTCTTGGCCAGTTACTTTGTACGGTTTAATTACTGAATAGTGGAGGATTGCTCCAGGTACTCACGTATTTCATACTGATGGACGCGATAAGCGGCCGTTTATTAGAACATTCCTCATAATTGATGTCTCTAAGTCCAATTTACGCGGCACGAAAGAGCCGTGAGCTGGAGGAAAGCGGACAAAGAGAATTGTTGTTTGTTTCGTCAAATGAAGGAAGTTTTAATTTTTTTAAGTATCGCAATATTTACATAATTCCGTAATAAGCTCTCATTAATATTAAACGGCTAAAAAGTGCTTTGTGACACGCTGAACGCGGTAAATTCCGCGGATTTGTTGCTATAGTCTAGTTAGCTGTGGACTCTGTGAGATATCACTGTGAAACGTTCACCTTGTTTTGTATGTACTAAATTTTTTTCTACTTTTATTTATTTTGTAGTAACGTTTGACGCACGATTATTTTATAGATAATATGATTTTGGTGTATATTTAAATACAAGAGCTTAAATATTTGGAAAGTATTGTGTAAGAATAAACCAGATATTTTGCATACGAATTTTTAGCTTTTCAGTTTGCAAATTAACGCTATAACTACACATACGATGTCAATAAATTTACATTAAAAATATCAACTTGTAGGGTTTTTTTCCAGGCTTCTTTTTAAGCTTGAAACTATTTCTTTTTAAGCTTGAAACTATTTACAATTTCGACCTCTATTTTTTATTTCACACACTTCTTTCCGAAACTTTTTTTTTGTTTACACCCTTTATTAGATAACTTTTCTTATCTTTCAGATTACAAAAAAAGAAAAAACTTTACGAATCTTTCGTAGTTAAAACTAATTAAAGAGCACAATAATTTTTATATAAAAATCATAGGTATCAACTTATAGGTAGAAATGAAAAAATCCTTTTCGTAAAGTTTTAAGTAATTTAATATTACAAACATGAATATTTTTTTAATTATTTTTAATATTTTTCTCGGAAGACTTTTTCATGGAAGATAATACAAAGTACAACCATTTAAAAAAAAAACATTAAAATACTCTGGTAACTTAGAAAAATCATTTTATATGATAATTTACAATATAAAAATACTTACAATTTAATTAATCTAAAAAAAATGAATACGCAACAATAAAATAGTGATTTCAGCGAATACATAAATTTTTTTTTACAACATAGTGAAAAATTTGCTTATAGTACAAAAACTTTTAAAAAAACAGTAGTTGATAGATATTTGTGTTTTTGCGTACCTGAAAGGTCAAAAAGGAGCCCTTGCGACGAGACTTCAGTATCTGTTTGTCTGTCAGGGCCATTTTTCTCAGTAACCATTTTTGCTATCGACTTGAAATTTGGCATATGAAGTCATTTCACCCGCATCTATTCCCGGTTAAAGAATTCCAGAAATATTTTTAATAAAATTAAATACAGGTCAAATTGAGAACTCATATCATTTGAAAGGGCTTACATTTATTAATTTTTGACTTGGAGGATTTTTTTGTTTAGTAAAGATTTGAATATTTGAAAAATGCTATCCGAGTTGATGGCCTTTTCTATGGGTGTGCAAATGTTAGCACACGAGATACGCAATTATGGAATTTAATTACGCGATTTATTAAAAAGCCAAGGTGAATTTAGGAAATGAACTTATTTCTATTGTTATTAAAATATTGAAGGGACTATAAAGCAACTATGGAAGTTCACAATTAGTGTTGAAATTTTCAGTATTGACAAATTCGTAGCACTCATTCCTTTTGCTACCACGTTAAGCCATGTATTTATATCTAAATTGGTTAAAAAAAATACTTTTTTCACCTGTTTTTGGACTGAATTTAGAAAAGTCTTCTCATAATGAATGTATACGTCCCCAGGGGAAGCTATTTCTAAAATTTTATCTTTCTAGATCTAGATTTAAGACCGATGGTTTTAACCATGCATTAGAATGTTTTTATTATAGGGGTGTAAATCGGATTAATTTTCGGAAATGATCATATAATTTTGGTTATAATTTTATCACTTCGCACCGTAACTAATTTCGAAATTAGTGTTCACGTCGTAATACTACTGACGGAATTCGTGCTCCAGATTTCATCTTCAGCAGTCCGGCCAATGAAAGTGAATTAAGATTAAAGCTCTAACGTCGTTGTAAACATCTCGGGCGAATCAAAGGAAAGGAGGCCTCCTTGAAGTAGGTACATGACTCGGCGAAAGGCATAAATCAGTCATCAGCACTCACCGGAGAAGTCCCGGGGTGAATGTGTAACGCCTGCACCCGCTAAATATAGTGTCATTCAGAGACGGGGGCACCACCATTTCCGATAATGCCTCCTCTTGGATCTAAAGAAATAAATTTTCTAGATGAACTCATCTTCAGCGGCAATCGGTCCTATCCGTCCGAAGAGGCGCTCTCGCAATCGAGAACCACTTGGACGGTGGTCCGGGGCTGCTCCTCCGATCCGGACCGCGAAGCCCGAGCAACGCACCGCCAGAAAAACTGCTACGTCGTCGGCCGGCAATCTGACACGTATGATTAGTTATCGTGTCATCGGGTGACACTCCGTGTCAACTACTGTCAAACTTTTATGTTACGTGATTGATTAATTATTTTTCCATTTCTCTTCTTTTTGCCGTGCTGCTGCTCTGTCGGCCTCCGTGTGGGGCGACGACGAGGGGCTTCTCCGGAGCAGCCGCCGCCGCCGGGAACCGCGCACGGCCTTCTAGATTTCTTGCTAGTGTCTAGCGAGGCGCTCCAGTATAGGACGGGCGGCATCAATTTGATTGGGGCCTCCTTGACCGTGCGCGGCTAGTCGCACGACGGTGATATCTCAATTATCGGCCCCGAATGCCGAATCACGGGACCACCGATACAAATTAGATCGCCGCGTCGGAGCCTCGGCGCTAGGCTAACAGAATGTCGTCGTCGCTAATGCCTTTTGGACTTCTGGTCTTCTGATGGCCTTCGCGGGGCCGGCACGGGTCTCGGCCGGCCGGCAGTCACTTGAAATGGGCCCCCATGGACTGGACAGCGACGACGGACGTGAAAATGACGAGCAAAAAGTCCCCAGAAATGGAATATGCCTCTTTCTGGCCACCATGGGCAGCCCCGTGTCTGTCCGGGGCTCTTTTGGCGAATAACGTCATAAGGCCGAGATTTGATTGATCCAATTCAGTGGAGGACTTCGGCGAGCTTTTAGGTGAAATTAAGCGCACTGCCAATGGAACGGCTCTCCTTCCATTAATGAACGGAAATTTAAATTTGAAATTCGATTACGAACGAGTCATTAGCGTAATGGAAGAGGATTCCACTACCACCGTTCATTTTCTTTACAGGACATTTCTTTTTCCTGATCCCATTTTTCGTCTAAAAGAGGTCCTTACCAACAAATTTTGGGCAATTCTTTCTTTTCTAATGATTTTTCTGCTGAATCATTGAAGTCATGTGAATAAAAAACGTACAATTTTGAAATCAAGTAGTAATAGTGAAACATTAATCATAGTACAAGCCAACTAATTATTAGATTAATTAAGTTTAGCCAAATTGTCTAAAATATACAATGAAATAATAAAGTAGCCATTTTGTCTAAAAGTAAAAATAAATCATAAATCGATTCCTCAATAATTATTCATTCAATCGTATTTAGCCTAATTGTCTAAAATATAAGTTGAAATTACACAGTACTCAATCTGTCTAAAATATGCTATCCCTTTATGCTAAAAAGACATACTTACTAAACAGACAATTTCAACAATGTTTTTATTCAAGTCGTTCATGTACCTTGCTTTGAAATAAAATATTTGGAATAAAAAGATATACGTGTATGTTACATTAAACTTGATGGCTCTTAAAGAGTCTTTAATGGTTCTTTAAATTATCAAATAGCCGAACTGAGTTCACTTCTGACTACATAATCTAACCGGAGTAATAAAATCCCGGGAAAAGAAGAAAAGCATTGATAAGGATTGCACCTACGGATGTGTACCACAGAACATCGAAAATCAACTACTTTCTTCGGATTCAATTTAAAAACAAGTTTTCCTCAAACCTTAAGTGTTTATTGTTGCATATGCTGCAACGAATGTGAAAAGCCAAGACCGGGAAACATGTTTAGGAGAAAGAGAAGATTCTTTCAGTGATTACCTGAAGATGCATCGTCGTCTTCGAATTTTTATGCCCCGTCTTCTTAATTGTCCCGATAACCCTTCGATTTGATTACTTAGAGGGCACTTCGAGGTACCGCGGGTCCATTTCATGAAATTACTCACAGTTGTACCGGGAGAAAGGAATGGAAATTGTGAAGAAAGCAAATTAACATTAAATCGATAATGGAAGAGAAGGTATCGAAAGCGTCTTTGTCCAAAACCTGTGTAATTTATGGTCACCTATTTGGGCTCATTAGACAACTTTTTTTTTCGAAACTAAGCGGCCCAGCTATAAAACTTTTATTTTGAGCAATGATTACGGGAAATGACGGTATTTATACATCCTTAGAGAGGCGCTTAGTAGAAGAGGTGGGAGGCAATCCATGGATATGCAAGGGACACCCTGCAGGGTGCGTTAGGGCCTTAGAAAATCCGTAAAAGAAATGAGCCTTAAAACTGCTTTCAACGGTTAAGTTTAAACTTTGATGGGTAATAAAAATTCAATTTAAATTGCTCACCTTCACTTGGATGTCTACACGTAGTGCATAGCATTTTCCGATGATGCCTAATCCAGAAATCAATGATGAACAAATGTTTACTGATGCATCTATTGGTGGCCGTAAGAGGTAACTCTTCTAGAGTCCTTTGCCTTTTTGAAATTCTAAATACTAGAACACTTATGTTTATATAATTTGACTAATTTAATGACTAACTCTTTTTAAGTCTAAAATTTAAAAATCAGAATAAATAATCCAATTTCAATCCAGGTGAAAATTTCAATAACAATAGACTTTTTCCCAAAATTATGAATCAAATTCTTGCAATTTGGAACTTTAAAAATGTTTTCCTTTTCTGAAGAAAAATTTGTTTCTCCTGTATAAATTTGCCTTTTATCAAAAAATATAAAACTTTATTAAATTAAGATCTTAGTTATTCAAAATGTTTCCTCTAAAAGCTGGAATTTTGAAGACAACGTGTGAAACTTTTTTTTATAATTCTTTTGGTATTGAAAACTAATATAAAAATTAATTGAAATTGTGTTTTTACAAAATAATGCTACTCTTAAAACACTCTCGAATTTTTTTTCATTAAATTTACTAGGTCATAGCACGGCATGATAATGATATTAAATTTGTAAACCTATTGAAGTGACACACATATTTTAAGGAATCCGATATCTAATCAATATTTCAATCGGTATTACTTTTAAAATCTTACTAAAATACAAAGGAGATCAGTGAAGCGCCTATTCAACAAATCCTTAAACGGGTTATCAGTGATATTTAATCTTGACATATTCCTTTTTTTCCTTAGAACTCATAAAATCTACCCTACGTTGCAAAGAGCGTTAAAAATCGCCTATAACCGATTGATGGCCATTAATTTGGCAACTCATGTGGACAATCTAAGGCGTGCTTAGGCCCGGCACCATCCGACCATCCAGCGGATTATTCCCTGGAATCCCTTTGTAGTAAATTTTTACCTGACAAAAGGAATCATATCGACAGTGCAGAGAACGTGCATTTTAAAAACAGTTCAGTTGAACCAGAACTAAAAGGGATAAATGGTATAATTGTTCGGGCTAAAAATGATTTTCACTTTTTTACGTGTCTCCGCCCATACGGTGGATCTTTTTCGGGCAGCTGACCTTCTTCCACATTGCACCAAGTCTGGGCAACAATGGGAATCTGGACGTGATGTTTCAAGCATGTGCCCTAATTCAGGTGATTTGTGCTATATAAACGATGCGATTGTATTGTACAGGGCACGTACGAATTTCGAAAATTCTTCCTTTTTTTCTTTTTTTTGAATATGGAATCACTGTATCCAAATATCATTTCAGCGTCTATCTTAAGGTCCCAAAAATGGCAAACGTTGGTCGAATGAGCAACTTTTTCCGTCAACATACATGGATTGAAAGTATGTTACGACCACTGGTGAAATATTAAAGTGATTAACATAGTTTTCGTCCGGTAGAAATTTGCAAAGTCTCATATTCCAGATTTACCGCACATTTTATATTGGCCTCCGGTTGAAATTCTAAAATTGGGAGCTACCGAGTCCAATGAACCTGATGGTGGGGCTGGACACAACGTTGGCCATATCGATCGATAGCCTAATATTCAAATTACTTCATTAGAAAATTTTTTTTTAAATAATAAAACTGGTAAAGGTCTGTACGCTAAGATGAGCGACGTCATTCCAGTCTCGTCGCCATTAGTAGAAGTAGGAATAGAAATAAATTGAAACAAAGAGCGGCTAGTTAAGGCCCTGTCTCATGTTAGTATTTGTTGTTTTAATCGGATTTTTTCTTCCGCGGTTTGATTGTCCCGAAATAAAGTGAAAGAAATGTTAAATCCGAAAAATTAATTTATTCACGAAGAACTGTGCCTTCTTTACGACCTCCGCTGGACCATTATCGAATAATGGCCAGTACGGAGCTCTCCCCTCTCTGGCCCCCCGGACGGTCATAGCGGAGGCCTTCGAGATTTGATCAGATTATAGACGAAATAGAAATATGAAATACCTTTTTGTAGCCGAACTCAATGGCGACGAGGTAAATGGACGGTAGTGTCGCTGGTCGCAAGACTCCCATGGGGCTTTCTCATTTTATGTTTTTGTCTTTTAATTCGAACAGTTCATTGGCAAATTAGAAAATTTCAAGTGTTAACCTGTTGATGTGTCACTGTTGATTTTATAGAGCTAAATTTTTTCTCTCCGCATCAATTCTTTTTTTTTTGTTTATTTACCTATTCATGTATTTGCAAATCATCGGTGCTGTTTTGTCTTTTTTTTTTTTGGCTTTCGGCCCACCAATGAATTTACAACGGCCACTATGGTTTGTTGTTTTAATTCATACTATTGAATGTTTTACAGATATTTACGGATAAATTTCGCAAAAATATCGGACACCCATTAATTTATTACGTGACAGGTGAAAGGTTTGGAAAAAGTGCATTCAAACAAGACTCTCTGATTTCAAACGATTTCAATTTTTTCTTTTTTTTTGGAAGTTGTGTTTGTTTGAAACATTTTTCGGCCAAATTAATCCCCGCGAAATGCGCTGTAGACATTTATTGCTTTAAAACTTAACAGAAATATTTTTACTAATATATTCAAAGCGTATTGAGTAACTGAAGTGCTCGTATTACCTAAAACTTAACGTTCGTGCTTATTAGCAAGTTTTTTAAAAGAAAAAAATTGTTTTTATGGATACCATAAAATACAATATACACCGAACATATTAACGTTTATCTTACTATGGTCTGAAATCTCAAGTATTAATTAATATCGTTTAATTAATCAATTTTATTTTATTTACCGGATATTTCGTATCAGTGGAAAAAAGTTATAACGTCAGATTATGCTAATAAAATGTTACTTTTGCTTGATGAAAAGAACATTGAACTCTTAGTCACATATTTTGAAATTTTAGAGAGATATCTATTAAAATATTTATTGCAAAACTTTATACTTATAGGCATATTTCAACTTATTAGAACACGAATAGGCTTTCCGAGTTTTAATACTATTATTACTTTTACTCGTTATTTACCTTCGTATTTAGAAATTTATTTACAAGTATAGTATTAGGTAAATAAAACAAAAATTTGCAAAATACTTTAGAGAGTATTAGTAGAGATTTTAAATTAACAGTGCTAAAAAGAATTAAATTCGTTTTATCGAGATTTTGTGTAGAATTTTCAACATTTCATTTCAGTTTAATCAAATGAAAATAATTATAT
Organism: Proctacanthus coquilletti; assembly: GCA_001932985.1. Taxonomy (NCBI): domain Eukaryota; kingdom Metazoa; phylum Arthropoda; class Insecta; order Diptera; family Asilidae; genus Proctacanthus; species Proctacanthus coquilletti. The sequence goes on along the minus strand of MNCL01000053.1, from coordinate 107,620 downwards.
ATCGTTTAAATAAACATAAAAAACAAAACTCTTACATCTTTTGACGTTAGAATCATAAAATTTCAATTTATAAAGGTACATCTTTTTCGACTTCAACTTATCGTGGTTCTCAGCAGCAGGATTTAAATACTTATTTTAAAGTATGTAGAAGCAGTCAACCTTTCCAACTTTCTGGACTGTAGAACGTTTTGAGATGGAATAAAATGAAAATTGATTTTAACTTTGATTTATAGAGGTTTTCGAACTATTTTTATATATTAACTTTAGATTTTATAAGAATAGAAAAGATTGAAGAGATTTAAAAACAATTTTTTACTCTGCCTTGAAAATTACAAAAAATTTGCCCAAAAGCAAAGATTTATTTTATTGAATTTTTTTTTCGTTTATGACTACAACAATAAATTAAAAAAGAAAATATTTAAAAAACTTTTAACTTATTTGCAAAGGTAAGTGGTTAAGGGCTAAACATCGGTTAAGCTACTATTAATCAACTTTAAAGAATTTCTAACTCTTTCCAAGCTGGTCACATTTAAATAAAAGAATATTTGTAATAAAAACTTTTTTCCAACTGAATTTTGGAATGTAAAATTTCCAAAGTGCCTTAAAAATGGCATTTTGTGGACAACCAATCCAATAATTGGTTCTCAAATTATTTTATCAAGTCCAAAATAGCGTTTTTTTAAAAAAATATATCACTGTAATAACATATTTATGTTTATATCATTTCTGGCAAAATCATGGACCATGATTTTAACGATTTTGCAAGCAATTTTTGATTAAGATGCTCAACATATGCAAAGACTAAAAAGTTTGATAAAATATTTTTTGACCCATCCAAATGTTGTTCCCTCTTAAATACCATTTTCAATATAATGTAGAAATTTAAACTGTCTTCTATTGTTAAAAGAGTGGTCGTAATAAAAAACATAAGAGCTTGATAACCCACACGGTAAGAAAATCTGTACGTTGAACCTTCGAACAGTTGTGAAAAGATTAGAATTAGAAAAAGGTTTCCGACAACACAATAATTCAAACATAAGAAAAATTTCGATATATCAAAAAAGCACTAGGTATCAAGTTAAGCAAGTTAAGCGTCTTTAGATCGGTACATCAACAACATTACTATCAGCCTATGGATGACCAGTGCTCTAATCGAAAAAAAAAAAAATCCACATGAAAATTTATAACCTTTCATTATTTTCCATGTTTTCTTTTTCGTTTGAAATTTGTAAATGTCCCTCCGATTATCTTGACTTAAGTCGTGTACACACAGCCACGCATATGACACACAAAACACATCCCATCTTAGGTGAATCTATTCAAAAAAAAAAAACAAAACGCACTCCTCACTAGATAAGTGTTTACATTATAATTTACATAAAAACATAATTCTTTAAGATAATATTTCCTATAGTAAGTGTAGTCGTGAGAAATTAGCTTCTTTGGCCTTTAATTAGATAAGAGACGTAGATAGCTTTAATAGTTCTTAGGTGTATCACTCATAATACAGAAATAACCTCATTTCTCATTTCGACATTTGCAGGAATCTTCCCCAACACTGACCCTAATTTCGTCAAAAGTAAGTAACTATATTTTAATTGGAATTTTTCTTTCTTTAACTTTTTTAATTTCTCTTCTTTTTTTTTACCAAATCCACATCACTACATTTATCTAATTTTTTTTTTTTTTTTAGTAAATCGCTTTTTTTTGACATGTGATTTTTGTTTTTTCGAAAATATGAAAATTTTAAAACTGTCCGTATGCATGGTGTGATTTCGCTTCATTCATCTCATCTATGTGGCTATTATTGTAAATTTATGGATAGTCGTTCCTAGAATATATTTCTTTTTTATTTTTAGAGTGTCAGAAATCTAGAAAATTTACATTCTTGCTAGAAGATAAGAACATTTAGTCTTCACTTCGTGATGACATTTTTGGGTGTTTTCGTTTAGAGCATACACATGTACATTACATTTATTAATTGTAATTATAATTTTCTTATGCTAAAATAAGACAGAGATTTTTATTTTTATTTTCTTTTTGCTATAAATTGGAGATGTATGAGCATTATTATTGGCTAATTTTTAGTTTTTTATTGAGTAAGTATTTCGATAAACTAATTACGTACTAAGTTATAGAAATCTGAATAAAAATTCACAAATTAGTAGTCTCGTATCTTTTTTGTTTTAATTTTTCATAATTAACCTAATTCAAATTTTCAGTAAAATATTATTAAGAACAATAATCTTTTATGCTACTTATTTTTTAATATTGGATATCTTTATCTTGTCGATTTTTGTTTTATGAACGAATACAAAGATTTAAATAAAATGACTTCAAATATCTTTCCAAAAATCGTTTTCAAATATTCTTAAAACGGTTGAGTTAAAATATTAATATTAGTTATTTTTCAAACACTAATTATTTTATTAAACAGATCCTTACGAATATCTAAAGGTTTTTCGAATACAAAGCTCTAGTGTGACTCTATTAAATTATTGCTATTACATTATATAATTTTATATTCATCTTGACACGATTCTGTTCCGACCAGAAGATCCTGACTCCATAAGACTCATTGAAACTTGGCTAGCACAATTCTTAATTTTATATTTTAATACTTGGATAAATCTGGCTTTTCTTAACTCTATTGGGTTCGATTGGAATAAACCTGGTCAAATTTCAGCCTTATAAATTACCATACAACAACTGTTTAGGTTGGACGCTCGTACTCCCGAAAACTTTGTCCTAATTACGAAGGGTTTTTGGAATATATACTTTTATAGTACATATGTACATATATTGCTCGAAGAAATGCTTTCGTTAGTTAACAATTTAAGACTCAATGCTAAATTCGTACTTTTATATAAATAAGTATTTAGCATTAAAATATATCTTTAACACAAACTCAGCAAAGGAATGTTTCAGCACATTTCTTTATAATATTATATAATGTATCCGATTCCCATGACAGACAATTTTCTGACTTGTAAGAGTGTCTTACAAATTTAGTCAATTTAAAGAGGTCTATATTACATGGTAATTTTTTAATCAACGAGTAGATTTTTATGACAAATTCAAATATGAAAGAATATATTTTTCGTTTTATTATTTCACTTCACAACATGACAATATGACATAATCTCATGAAATAAATAAATAAAGAACTACAATTTAAATTTAAACTTCACTCATATGTATCTTCTTAGCGAAGGGCATAATCGCGGTATTTCCGCCCTAGTGACTCAGAAATTCTTAAGGAGCTGGAAACCACGATGGTATGATCAGTTTCCTTTCATTTGAAATGGAGCCAATAAATTGTTGTTCCTTTTTCTTCGTTTCTTCGGAGTGAGACATCATAATACAGAGCCCTGGGCAATTGAAGGCACGGGGGGTGAACCTCTTGATAAAAAGATGATCACAAAATTCTTATAACCGCACACGACGTCTATTTACTGAACAAGCAAACCTCAAGATCAACATTAAAAGAAGTGCTGACGACCATCGCGGGGTTCCGCGATCATTACCACAAGGAGTACAAATAAACAGTGATCGTGAGAACGATCAAAACAATAAAACAAGACCGCGAATAGGAGCGCCTCTTAAGAAATGAGACCGCTTAAGAAACTGCTTGTGCCCGCTAAGAAAATGTCTAAATTAAATCCGATGTAAGTGATCCAGTTGCGCGAGGGTGTGCGCAGGGCTACAAATTGTTCGACGTCGTCTTGAGCGCCTAGGAGCATTTGTTTATGTTTGGAGTTAAACTTTGGCGGCCGGAAAATGAGTAATTACTTTGAAATTGATTCCGCTTAAGACAGTCGATAGAATTCCCGGTAAGGAATTCGACAGAACGGGCGAGCAGTTTGAGGTAAACTGCAAGAGGAACGGGCACAAAAAAAAAAAAAGAAAACAGAGGATCGTTAAGCGCGCAAGATTCCTGCGTGAAATTCCCACAGTCTTCAATTTACTGGAAATAAACATGAAATTGCTGAGATTGTAAGCAGCTAAGTAAACGCGCAGTTTATTGTTCTCTTTCATCGTGGCTAATTGAAGAAGCTTGTTTTTCTTCGACGATTTTACTCGTCCCGGTAATCACAACTTGTACGTACATTTAATCGAAACTTGAATTACTGCAATTTGTGGACTCAAAATTCCGACTCCAACTTGAGGCGTAGTTTTGTTTCAATCGATTTCAACGTTGCATGTCATGAGGAAATCCTTCTTCAGTTTTTCTAGAAGACAATTAACTTTTTCAAAATAGTTGCTAATTGAAACCAAATAAAAGCCTGTTCAAAATCTATGCAATGTGAACAATAGACATTTGGAAATAGCGCTAGTAAATAATATTTTTACTATAGTGTTCTTGGATAGCGTATTAAACTTTTCGATCCTGAAGAAAAACTTAACAGAAATCATCACTTTATTGCGCTTTTCAGTAAAAATTTATAAGATCAGCATTAATTGTTTAAAGAATTCTAAAACAGACATTTTATGATTTACATTTAATACAATTTGATGCTAAAGCGAAATTTATAAAACGCTTCCTGTGTTTTTACCTTAAGTATAAATTTGTATTTTGATTTAATAACTAAAACTGGCATGGTTAAAGATAATAAAATTAGAAATCAGCCACGTATGGAAAGCCTAAAATATTCAATATAGACATTCATATGTGTTTATTACGTGGTTAAATGTAGTATATGCATTGGGATTTCACTTTAGTCCACTTGTCTAAACCACAAAGCTCTTTATTGTACTTCGGTTACACCTTTACGTTGTCTGATTGCAATTTGATGAATGTTATAAGAATTAATTGAATTTAAATCTTTGCCTGTGATTTGACAAAGTGACAAACAAGGTTTTGATTTTAATCTTCATTCAAAATTTCGAATTAAGAAAGACCAGAGGCAAAAAGAATAAATCGGATATTTTGCAAACTAGACGAGAGACAGCCAAGGGTCACTGTTCTTTATCATCATTCAATTAAATCTCAATGTCAGCGGAATTACCCGTAACCCTTTTCTGAATAACGCTAATCCCACAGAAAAGTCAATTCGATTCCAATGAAATTTGTTTGAAATAAAAATTCAACTTGTGCAATTTATGACTTTGGTAGCCCCACGGCCCAAAAAAGTCTACGAGTGGCTACCCGGACTAAAAATTAGTTTTTCCCCTGGTTCACTTCACGGGCCCATTTCGGAGGTACATAATCCTTGATAATATCTGGACTGGTACCAATAGAGCACCCAAATTGACGTAACTAATAATTTAAACCTATTTCAATTCGACACTGCATTAGCGCGATCGAACGGTGAGAGCCATTGGCCATTTGGTCACACCGAAAAATTCTGGTCCTCCGAAGTGGTCACCATAAAGTTTACTGTGGTCTACAATCTCTACACCCGGATCGGCCGGTCCTCCTCCGACCAACACTTATTAATATCCGAAACGTAAAGAATTTTGGATTTATGTATTTTTCAGAGAATAATGATATTACATTACAGCAGGCATGGGTCCGACCGCGAGTCCCAGAATAAAAAAATACTCCCGGCAAAACATGCGACCGGCTTAGTTGCCGGGCTTAGGCCTGGACCTCGCTTTTCGGATATTTATTACCTCGAATCATACACACTTGCAGGTAAACAAGGTTTTTTATTAATTTCCGATTTTTTTTTTTATCTCTCCATTTTGTACATTCGGCGTTTGGTGATTTTTTATAGAACCGGTCAGCAGTAAGTAACCAGGTACGTTGTTGTACGACTCCGCGAGGACGGGTGGCAGCGGGGGCAAAAATTTACTTTAATAGTTGTAATAATTTCGTTTACTTTTTCGAGCCATCCTCTTTTTGTGGCGACGTACATGAACACGAAGTAGTTGTCACGAGATTTGGTTTGTCTGGTCATTGTCCGATCGCCGGGATGACCACACCGCTGCTTAAGACGATATTTATTGGAAGCAATTAAATTTAGAGATGAAATATCTACTTTAATTGGAATAGAAGGTACTTTTGAATTGATTGTAACGCACGATAGATAGACGTGATTATATGACTAATTAATTAATTAGTCACATACTACTGTTTTAAATATTCGTTTAATATGAAATTGCAAGTATGCGATCTGGGGAGTTTACACGTTACAAATTTACAAATTTCCCGTAATTTTCCGCAATATTTTTATATTGGAATTTTATTGAATTAACAAGAAAAAGTTTTGAAAGAAAGTAGAGAGAAAGTGGGAACCATTAATCAAAAATAAGGTCTAATATTTTTAAATAAATACTTTTAAAGCAAAGTAAATTTGAATAAATTAGTCACAGTTGTACCCCTCGTCAAGAATTTAGTACAGAAAAACACTGGACGCACTTGCTTCACCATTTAATGTCCAAAATTATAATTAAAAGTTATAAATTAACAGGCAGGTTTTACAAGACACAATAGCTGCTAATTACAGCACATTTCACAGTAATTTTTTTTATTTTTTCTCTGGTAAATGCAACTACAACGTGTTGATGATTTAAAAATAAAGAACATGAAGATCTTAATCGTATAATCTAAATCCTACTGACATTCGCGATTTTTTCCAGATGTATGAATTCATATTTTCGAAAAAAAAAGAGTATGTGACGAAAAAATTGTTCAACAAATATACCACGCAACGTTTCAAAAATGAACACCTCCTAAATGAAATCCCATTTGGCTGTATGCATCTCAAAAAAAAGAGGTTTCACGTTTTTTAAACTTTTAGTGTTATAGTAGTAGTATTTCTCTTATTTTGATGAATACCAATTGTAGGAAATTAATTATTAAAATAATTGAAGTTTGTACTTTCTGGAAATCTTCACGAGACCTAATTTTGTACGATAATAGATTAATGTTTTAATGGCAAAGTACGTGGATACTTTTAATTATATTTAACACTATACCCACTTTAGGTGGGTATGAATTAATTTTATAAATTTGAATTTTTTTTGCTTTCATCATTGTTTTATTAACCTGCTAAAATCTCAGACATGAAATTTGAAGTATAGGACTTGCGTAAAAAATACGACATCGTCAAAAAAGCAACTCATATTTTTATGATATTTTTAAATTAATATAAAGTGAAAACTTATAGAGAAACAACTTTCATTTTTTTAGTATTATTTTTTGGATATAATTATTATATTACAATTTATCTCACAATTTGGACACAATAACCCCATTTAGATGTACGTTGTTTTTTAATATAGGAGTACTTTCTCAGAATATGTTTTTTTAGTTCTATATGCCGATACCTCGCGTAAAACGAATCAATTTCGATGTGTTTTTATAAATGCTTATCACAACGAGCAAAAACAACTATTGATTTTAGCTATGGTTGCATTTTTCAAGTTAAATTTTTCATGACACATATGTTGAGTCATAATCTTATTTAGTTGTACGCCTATGGGTTAATGTGTTATGGGGTAAAATACTTACGTGAAACACAGAATTCATATATCTTTCAAATATAATCATAAAAATTAAATCGTTATCATAATTCTAAAAGCAAAATATTTGCCCAATAGATTTACGCAACGAATGCTTCTCAATGAACTCGAAAGCCGGTAACCTGCATTTGATTTATTTCCACTTTTGTGAAAATGTAGCATCCAATTTACATATTTTATGAATTTAATTATACTTCTTTGATTATTAAACTATTTTAATTTCTTCAAAATAATAAAACAAATATATTTTACTTTTAGACAACATAAAATGAGATTTTTACAAGGATAAATTATTTTCCTTGACAGAGTTAATATTATTAAAAATATCTTGACGGTGGTATTATAAGTGGCCCAATAATTCGCGCAATTAAAAATATTTTTGTAGCACATCAACCTCATAATGTGAAAAAGTGTTAGCGGAAGACGAATCTGTAAAAAAAATATTAAAATCGAATCAGCTTGAGCGCTAAATAGCTTAAACTACTTGAAAACGAAAATAAACGCGTCCTTGAGTGTTTTGCGTGTTACTTGATTCAAAGTAATGCCGAAAATAAAATTCCTCATATTTAACAATTTTAAATGTGACTTAATAAAAATCTCCCGAAGTGTAGAAAAAAATAATTAGAACAAATGGAAATGTGAAAACATCTCGCCGTCACAAAAGCCGCGGTATCGTGGTGCTGTCGCGAATGTAGAATTATTTGTTGTTTGGAACTTAAAAGCAAACGCAAGTAGATTCCTTGATATTTATGTACGACATATGGGGCTGCTATAAATAATATAAAAGTACAATTACTTTCGGCATCGTTGGAAAGTTCGAAATCCGAAATCTCGAAGTCTTTGGCAATCGACTCGCATTTGGACTGAGGAAAGCTACCAGGAAAACTGTTGTAGGTGTGTCACGGTACGGCGGCTGTCCCCTTTAGTCACTAATTGTTGTCAACTTATTTATGGATTATGAGGAATGGAACTGAAAGTCGGATAAAAACTTTAACTCGCGGTTGGTATATGCAAAGAATTCTAAAATCTAAAATAAATGCATGCGTCGTGTTATGAGGATAATTGGTGGAAAAAATGTCGCCCTTACACTCGATTTCTGGTTATTTATGAGTCACGCGTGTTCGGCACTTTGAAGAGTAGCGATGATGCACGCAACGCATGTCGGATTCATAGATGCATTTCCCGGCCAGGTATGTAGATTTACATACAAATCCAGTCTATCTCATTATGGCTTATTGTAAACCTTCTGGGGATATTCGAATAAAAATAGAAGGAGTCAATGCACTTCTCTTTAATTTATAGAAGCTTTTGACCCATCGTGTATTTTTAAAAGCAGTAACTATAGCCCCGGGACGCGATGAGAGATGTAATTAAAGTATAAATTGTCTACTCTTATTATCGCTAACATTATGTAAATTTCTTAATTAATAGATTACATAGACTCATGCCATTACTTAGGTATATTAATTTGAAATTTTATTTCAACTAGAGAAAATTTATTAACTTAAGTAAATTGAGCTTTAAGTACAGTTCATTGTGCCCTAAAAAATCGTATTGTTATAAATTGAAATCTCTACTATTCTTTGGCCCACACCAAAAGCCTCAATAACTTGAACTAAAAAGAACAATTAAAAAGATTCAATAATTCAAAAAATTCTTACTACTACTATACATTTTTAATTTACTTTCGAGGTAAGAAATTCTGGTGGACTGCTGTCTTCTCTGGATTAGACATTGCAAAATTTAAAAGTATAGAGCAATAAATTTAATACTTCTCACTAAAAAAGTTACAATGATTAATTTTCCTCTACCCTATAAAAGACATAAACTGCAAATTGATAAGTAATATTATAAGTAAAACTAGATCCATTTATGGAATTGAACAGGTTAGTCTTTTGATTTTGACTAAGTACGTATACATAAAAAATCACAACATAATTTAATAATTGGAAAGCAAAAACTATCTACATATATTTTATTTTTTTCTAATTGTATTTTAAATTACATAAATCCTACTTTTACTTAAATTTAACTCTGCGTAGATATTTCTACATTAATAAGCAACACATCTCTTAATTCTTCAATAATTTTAATTTATAATTACTTTTAGAATAAATTTTAGAAAAAAATCGAATAAACTTAAGAGTTAAACCGACTCAGACTTAAAACAAACCTAAATCATTTCTATTTACGTATAAAAATTGAGATTGTATTCATACTTAAAATTTCGCAAATTACTGTCAGTTATTATTATAACTATAATTATATTAAATTAAATTAATTTCTTTAGCACTTTTATGGACGTCGACATGAATTAATGCCAATAATTTACAAACGTTTAAATAATATCATAGGTTTATTATTCCAAGCATAACTTAAAATGCTTTAAAGGAATTGTTTTGATTCTATTTTGATATCTAAAATAAGTTAAAATAAAAATAATATATCGTAAAAAAATGTGTCCAAAAAAAAAAAAACACTCTAATATTTCGAATTATTGGATATACTAAAAATAACAGTCTGCTCTTAAATTCGTTTTTATAAGACTACGCTTTATCGCATCATCCCGTAAGTCCTGTGAAATTAAATTATAAAATCAATAAATTCATTGTCCCAAAAATAATCATTGATCCATGTTTTATTTATGGCCAACAACACTGTTGCAAAATTTTCCAAAGCGTAAGAAATTAGCGAACCATTTTTGGACACTCAAAACATTGTTACAATATCACAAAAAAAAAAAGAAAATTAATAAAAACAAATAAATAAAAATAAAAAATAAAATTATGGATCATTTTCAAGCGACATACTGTGTTAAGTATTTGATACAATAAAAACCCCACATGCAAGAAAGTATAACCAGTCTCCGGTTTGAATGGGCTCTTTCAAAAACACTCCTACCAGCAATTGCTTCTTTTCTTTTTAAACATAAATGCAATATAATTGGTCGGCGAAAACCACGTCCAGCCATTAGTTTTTCGGCTGCTAAGTCCCAGTCTAATTTTTGGTATTCAAAGCGCACCACGAGAAGTTTATTTGTATTTCGGCAATCAATTGCCATCATTAATTAATGAACGAGAGTATGGCAGTGAAGGGCAACCAGGACAAAGAACTAAGTGCAAAATAAAATTTCGGATAGCACTTATCCCCCTTATCTGTCCGCTTAAAATGTTTGTAACACTATCGAAAATTTGGGTTGCCGTATGATACCTTTTGATATGTTTGTCACATTTTCCAAAATGTTGGACACTTTTCTAAAATACAATTATGAAATTTTAAATAGTAAAATGCATAGGGCGATTTTAGTTTAGAATTTTGGATAGTGTTTTTAGAAAAGGTATCCAAACATACCAAGGACTGGCAACACTAAATCCAGGTACTCCTATATCTTGTAGCAACAAAGTCGCGATTACGATTTGTCTGCAAATGTTTGACCTGTGCGAATGCAATAAACATTCGAGCAGCAAAAACTTGCCCTTGAGAAGTTCCTCGGGATCTTGCCTTCGTTTTTTTTTTGTTTTTTTTTTTTTGTTTGTTTTTTGGTCTTCTTTCCTTGAACTTGACTGCTTCTTCATTTCCCTTTCTTCAGGACCGCAGCATGAAGAGCAAGTTCTTGTTTGGTCAGCAGTCTGCTGATAAGTCGGTTTCTGTGTTAACAATACTCGCGGGGGGATATGCTCGCATGCTTGTGTCCTCCTCAACATATGTGAGCGCCTGCAAGGCTACATCACCATATGCCATAGTATGGCCCATTTATTACATTCGGCAAATGGTGCAATTTTCAACGAATGTAGGTGGCAAACATGGTTGCTTATTTATGATAAAAAAAGAAAATAATGATAATAATAAAGGTTTGCCAAAATGATCCTTCAGTTGTTTCTTTTTTATCTTCAGCGGATCATTGGCGACTTTGCGATTGCAATGCATGGTATGCTTTTTTTTTGTGACTAATCCCGTCTCAAAGTTCTGTTGCCACAGGGTAAATATGGACCTTGAGCAGCAAAGTTTCCAATGATACCAAAATGATAGGAGAGGAGTGCACAATGCAAACACATTTTTAATTGTTATATTAATTTACAATGTTCTCGACTATATTAAAATTTGAAATTTTGAAAATTTATTTTTAAAAAATGTGATCTTTCCTATCAAAAAAACCATCACTTTTTGCTTTTTGGATTTCTTTCCTGTAAAACTAAACACTAACTCTACGCTATAAGTAAAATTATGCTTCACTATTACTATGGTCAAACGATCCTTCAACAGCTTTATATATGATTTTAAAACTATAGAACATTTAGAAAATTTACACTGCTGATTGTTGAAATCCCAGCAACTAAAACAAAAAGCTAAAACATATAAAAATAAGTAAACACAAAATTATGCTTTTTCTTAGTTCCCTGATGATTTCAAGACATTAAAAAATCAAAAATCAATACTATACAAATTAAAATAATAAATTGGGTATCACTTGACGAGGTGGATTTTCTGAAATCACATGAAGAAGGCTCAAAAACCCTAATATAATCAATTTTTACTACAAGCCTAGTAAAAAGTACAAGTAAAAAATCATTTCAAGATTGCCGTCAAAAGTTTCAACATCAAAAATATTTTCTAAGAGAACAGGTAAAGATATCTACGCATAGTAAACCAGATCAGATCATCCCAAGGGGAGAAAAGAAGCCTTTAAGCCCCATTCTTTCTAGAATCATTGTCGCGGAAATGAAAGTAATATCACATAACAATTTTGCGAATGCATCGGAAATATATTTCATCCTCTTGCGTATTTTATTGAACACCAATTACGAGTAGTATCGGTAGCATCCACATATAGTCAAAGGTTTAATCTCGTTTTATATCCAATCTCATTATTTTTTTTTCTGTATTTAAAAGGATTGATTTTGTGTTGCTAGAAAATTTATATAATTAAAAGTGAATACGATTAAACTTTTTAAGCTAAACAAACAGCCAATTAGGATTACAAACCTTTCTTCATAAGAAGGTCATAAAATAAGATCACACAAAAGTGTGAGATTAAATTTTTGAAAACCTTTAGTACCTTCCATTACTCTGCTGGAAATGTAATAAAAAGTTTTAAAAGGCTCACAGAAAAAACTCTCCATATGCTGTTCATTAATGCAGTCACTTTCCCCGCTGGTGGTCTAAATTTACCTCACGATTTTATAAGCACTTCACCGTGGCTTTGATGGGTTCAAGCCATTAAGATCCACCTAAATTCCCCCTTAACGATTTCAAGTTATATCAAATGCTAAAATCCGACGAAAATTTCGAAGGCAATCAATTAGTCTGCAGCCTGTCGAGGGCACCATTGCAAGCTCATTCAGACGATTAAATTGCAATGGATTGCAACTACATCAGAATGACTCAGCCGTAAGGAACGTCGCCAAAACCAAAGCCCAAGGCGCATTAGCTAAAAATCTTTACTGAGCATATCCCCAGCGGGCAGTACGAACAAAACAACCCGCAGAGTCGTCTTAAAAGCAAGTCCTTGAACTTGACTGTGTCCTTAGTCCGAAACGCAAATGCCCACCACCGAAATTTTCAAAAGCAACATCAAATTAAAAGAAGAAATATTTAGCACTCGGCCGTAAGAAATAAATTCCAATTCACATCATGCAACAGAAACTTTACTTAGCTGTTCCAAGAGAGACACGGGTCCAGCGCCGAAATTGCAGACCTGGCCGCGCGGTGATATTGCAGGTAGAATTGCCATGAATCGATGCGGTGCAGCCTCGGCGGGGCACGGAAAAAGGAATATATGGGCAGGGAGCCAAATACTTGTTGCACGGTGGTTCATTAATTATTTCAACTTATATCTGGGATGTAATGTTCGATTGCAGGTATAAAGACCATCAAATCCGCGGTGGCGGCGTTGGCCGGCACCTCCCTCGCCTCTCCTGTCCAGTTACGAAAGGTAGCCGTCACGTCGTCATCGCGCAAATCTTTACTACCCTCTCATCCCCCTGGACCCGACACATCTTCTGTACTGTAAGTGCTCCCCGGCTGGGATCACACTATCATCGGGCCAGAGTATTCCTCCTTACCGAGAACTGCATTAATCTTCAATTTTTGTTTCGCTTTGGCGATTTTTTATTCGTCGCCGTTAATGATGTTGCACAGCATCTTTTCGCCCCAGCCTGTCCAGGTAAAAGCTTGACCGTTCGTCGGAGTACCTACGTCTCCTGTCCAGTCTCCCATAGCCGAGATCAGCCAAGATCGCCGCCACGTTTTTTTTTCTTGATTTCGGCTACTTCGGCTAACTGACAGACTTATTCACTTTGAAATTGCATTAAACGTTTAATGGTTTTATTGTGTTCTTATTGAGCACCTCTCGAGGTGCAATTCCAAATCGTGGTGGCTATTGTACTCAGGTGATGGCGGACGGCAGGCGGAAAGCTAAGCAACCTGCTTCTGCTTCTGGCGGACGATGAACTAAATCGGTTCCCAGCACAACAATGCTTGCATCATCAATTTTAGCAGGGGGATATCGCTTTTATTATGAAAGAGACTAATTGCACAGCCACACGAAGGTATTTAATAATATAATACTCCGCACAATGTTCCTTTCTTTCAGTGCTATTGCTTTCGGAAAGTGCAGCCTCTATAGGGATCACAAGATACCTGTGAGAACTGCAATAAGTTTAAATATGAGATTTTTTTAAAAAAGTTATAGAACTCCATTAAGATAAACGATAATCTTTCCTGTTCTAGAATTTGAACTTTGAACAATAAAAGAAACACTTTAAATAATATAAAAATTAACCAAAGGGATTTTCGAAAAAGCAATACCAAGTTGGATTCAAAAATAGTTTAATGTTCCGTAGTGAAAAGTTATTTTCAACGTCCTAGAAAATTTGCAAATTCAGCTTTTTTCAAAGGTCTTAAATTAAAATAAATTTTAACTATGTAAACTTCTACACATAAGAATTTCACAAAATTGAAAAAAGCCTTTCAGAAAATTAAAATTTCCAACTCATTCTCATTAGATTAATTCTGCTGAGACAGATTTTTAAAAAAAATAATCAAAATTCACGTAATTTTGTTTTTCGAATAGATTGACCCAGTGAATTTTTTTTTCGTACGCCGTACAAACAGAAGTTTCGCTAATTTTATCCGTAAATTTCTATAAAAATTTTATTTTTTATTTTGTTTTTGCCTTTATTTATATGAATTTAATATTTTTATTATTTTATACACAAATTAAATTCATTTAGATCTAAGGTAAAAATAAATGTATTGAGTTTGCATTCGTTCCCAAAAGTTTTAAAAATATTTTTCGTCTCAATAAAATAACGTTTAGGCTTTTTAAAAAATGGAATCTTTGTAAACCTAGAGAAAATAAATGAAAATTTTCTATAAAAAAAAGAATTTATATTACTTTTATTGAATTAAAATTAGAGGTATTATTCTCTTCTTATCCTACCAGATGGAATGTTATAAAGTGCTCAATTTAAGTACTTTATGTCCTGTAACTTGTTATTTAAAATTATATTTTTGAAGACAAAAATAAAAACAAAAATAAAACAAGAATCTATATCAAGAAGACCATGAAAATCTTAAACTTGTCCATAAACTTTCTTTAAATTTCTATTGTCAGAATCTTATACGAAAAATTAAGAAAGTATCTTTTGAATTTTCTTCTGGAACTAAAAAATCGATAATATTTATGAGGATAGGGGAATGCGTACAGAATACAATAAAATTATTTTTGTCATTGTATCTTAAATATTTTGCGAGATATGGTCCAATTTAATTTGAATTAAGTATGTATTTAACAAGTATAAAATAATGCTTGGATCTCTTTAATAGCGAGTTTAACTCGTTTGTTTTAATATTCGACAGTTTCAAATATGGAGTAAAAGCATTCAAAAAACGAAATATGAGTCGACTATAATTTTTTTAATTAAAAAATAAAATATTTTTATATATGCTGACAAAAAGTGGTAAGTTTTATGTATTTTGATTTTTTTACATAAAACAAGTACGTAATTTGCATAAATGCAAGATTTGATTTTAAAATAAACACAGGAAACAATATCGAGAGCAACAAATTTCCCCAGTCGAAGGGATGTATAAATTCGAAAGAAATTTATTATCATTTATTATATTGAGGGAATAATCAATAACCGTGATCCAGAGTGTAGGACGCCATCAAAGGCACCGTCGACGAATATTCGGCGTACGAGGTGCCCTCAGCGCACATCACCGAAACCTGTGGCTCAAACCTTTCAGGAGGACCACCTTTCTAATGTTAATATTTTAATTTGATTAATGCACCTTGCCGCAGAGGCCACCGGAGGCAGGATTGCCGCGGACCTTGAGTAAGGTACCCGGGACCCCGGGTACCCACGAGACCATAACCAGAAGCGGCGACTGTGGTACTACTCCGCCCGAGGACTTGAACTGCATCACCGCACCGCACCGCACGAAATCGGCCAACTGTGCGTCAAGCACCACCGGCAAGTACCCGAACCCCAAAAACAGTTTGCAGTTTTGGCAATTTTAATTTTTTCTTATTTCTCCCCTTGACTGTTGCATTTTTTTGCGCTGGCAAAAAGGTTTTTTATGTCTTGCCAAAATTTTTAAATTCGCGACCGCAATTCTCGGAATTAGGGAGGGTAACATGTCTTGTCTTTGCTAGACACATAAGTGGCCGCGCGGTGTGCTGCTCTTGTTGTGTATCGCCGGGTATGCTATGCCGTGCTCCGTGCCTTGAGCCTTCCTTGCACAATTTTTTCGCCATTTGAAGCCCAATTTTAACTCGCGTATTGTGTGCAATGTGCGCACGGGGTACAGACAAAAATAGAAAAAGGTCGAAATTTTATTGCCTCGCAGAAAATAGACATGTGCGCTCACCTTTTTCTGTGGCGGCCTCGTCGAAGGGAATGGATCGAATCGGACGAAGTGATCCCGCCGGAAAGAGTATCCTCTTGGATTAAAAAAAAAAAAAACAAAATAGCAAATAAAGGATATCTTGAATGACGAGATTTGATCTTGAAGTCATCTATCTGTGTATGATTAAATAGAAATAAAAGAATAAGGGAATATGTTCCATTATAAATTGGGTATTTATAAGGGATCGATGAGTAGATTTAGACCCGTGGCTTTAAAGCTACCAGTTTTTGATATAAAACAGGAAATATACCACATCTGCGTACCTAACAAACTCTATATACAGAATCTTGTGAATTCGTATATAGAATTACGCACAGATATGGGCCAAGTTTTTGCAGTGTCCTGGTTAATATTTCTTCCACTTCCCTCCCCTAAAATATACCCTACCCTTTAGGAATAATCCACTGCTTGATGTTATTTACCAAACATCTTCTAACGCCTTTAATATGCGCCTTGTAAAGCTTGTGAATGTACTACTTGAAATAGAATTCTACCTTCCTTCCAGTGAGTCTTTATTTCACTTCTCAAAATTTAAGATTTTAAGAGGATTTCAAGAAAGTTAAGTTTTTGAACAGAAAAAAATTTTTAAAAAATGCAATATTCCTTCTTTATAGAATTCATTTCAAGAATTCAAAAATAGAATATTTAATATAATTTAATTTTTAATAACAAAATCAGCATTTCCTTAACTAAGCCAATATTTCCTTTTTCAATTTATTTTTTATGAAATCGTGGTTAGCATGGCGTAACAGTCGAATGAAGTGAAATTCTTAATTTTACTACCTTAAATCGCTATTTATTTATTTTTATGCCCTCGTTGGCTGATTTTTAAATGATTGTACACTTAAATACGACTTTATATGCGATCTTACATTCGCTATAGCTTTAAAAGAAAAAGATTATTTTATGGGTAAAGTACTTTCCTTATCTACATAAAAAGTTTATGTAAATTCAATTTAAATTGTTTGTCATTTCGAAATTCTCGATTAATTTGCACTTTCACTTAAACTCTTTCAGATAATTAGGTGATTATTTTTAAAACATTTTTTAAATCAACTAAATGCAAAAGAGATCGCAATTTTAGGAACGTTTTATTGAAATATCTTCAAAAAAGAAAATCTTAGAAAACATAAATTTTGGATTTGTGTCTCCAAAACTTATGAAATATTTGGGAAAAAAACTCGAATTTTTCAAAATATGATAAAAATATAATAAAATAAATAAAAGAACATAAAAATACTTGGAATTCCAGAAAAGAGAATTTGTAGATTAAATTTGATTTCTAAGAACAAAATCATCCTGAAGGTATAAAATCGAATATACGATCATACTTTTATCTTCAAATTATTGTTAGATCAAATTAATGTCAAAACTAGAAATCCCATGGAGAATATTCTATTGAAGACATCTATCGCTTGTCCTATGAGAAGAACTGGTGGCAAACTAAGAGATTCATTGGGATATTCCCTACTCCCTACCTTATTCCATTACCCGCGAGCGTTTCGTCATTTTAATCGCTTAAGGCTTGTAAGCAAGAGCGTAAAACGACTGTAAAATTTGCATCCCAACGACCATCCCCATGCGCATTATCCCTCGACCGATAATTTTCTGGTCTGGCAACAACAGGCCGGCACGTTTAGCCCCTCGACTGCCCACACCAAGCCGTTCGCGCAGCCGCACCGCCGCGGTTAACCTTGACTTTGAAAATCTTCTGGCGAATATTCTTGTTGCACTTATTGCACATTCCGGCACAATTTATGGATCTTTTCGGGCGCGCACCGTTCGCTGCTTCCCGGAGCTCCTTCTCTGACCGTCCGCGCGTCACCCTCCCCGGATGGAGGTGATCATGCGCTCAGAAGGAAGCCCGTGCTGCGGAACCCATCGAACTTAATTATGTAACCCGACTCACGCACATCGGCGAACAGGGGCAAAGGGAAACCTGCCGGTACCTGAATCAATAGATGTCGCAATCTTCAGCGAAACGCATTTTCACCGGTCGCGATCTTGGCGTGCCGCCCCGAAGAAGAAATGAAATCGAAAGTTACCCCTCGCGAACCGCTTAGAACCCCCGGAACCCCTTGTCTACAGTGGGACTTCACTTTTATCGGGCACGTTGTCCGTCCTCCGTGCCGCGACGATGGTGCAGCGATCAGACGGCGGCCGTGTGGCCCGATCGGAGGTTATTAATACCTGCGATCGTAATTCAGACGTATTGCCTTGCATTATTCCCGTCGTCGTCCGAGAGATTCGGTCGCATTCTGTGAAATGATTATATCGGCACTTTTCAGGTGCAATCTTCCGTGTCAAATGATGTCATCAGTGCAGTGAGGCATACTCGATACGTACCCGCGGGATGTGAATGGAATACATCCTGAGGCCGATATACCCAATCTGGAAGTACCCGAAAAATTCGCCTTGTCTTCTCTTATTTGCAGACTATGACGGAGGGCTATTGATTTATACAGCGGAGGTAATTTTTTCGATTCGACTAACCTGGCTACTGGCCATCCATCTATCGATCCACCGACGTCGTCGAGACGGAGTTACATTTTTATGCATAACTTGTCAGGGATGTTTAACGAAAATTTAAATACCTAAGCAAAATGACCATCAATTTTTGACTAAATGAAACTCTAATTGAATGATAATTTTCGTCCATTGTCTCTGCTCTGGGTGCTCCCCAACCATGGGCTCTTCTACGGGGTCTGGTGAAGGAAGAATCGCGCGTCTTAAGAAGGCGAATCGGGTAATTGACAACGGCGAAGACATGAACTGAAATCAGAAATGTAATGGAAATTTCTTGCTGCGCAGATATGAGCGATTTTTGCATTGCTAAGTGCTGTCTAAGTAGCATTGAAATTCTAGGAAGTGTTTTACAGTAGTGTTCTGGCCGAGCTCAGACGGTCATAGCAGTGTTTTAGCGAAAAAATAGCATTAGCAACGAGAGACGTAAAACTGATTAATTTCAATTGGCAACGGTGGTCGGTATCCGGCTGGTATGAGTCCACCCCGGGTATGATCTCACTTGGGATTATTACACTAACCCGTCGCGACTATTTGTGGCATTCCGCTCACAGGTTTGCTTTTGCTTCCTCAAAATTTATTTTAGCCATCTAAATTAATATAAATACCATAGCGCTTAACATTTACAACAGCGAGATGATGATTTATGCACATAATCCTCGGAAATATCTGCATTCATATTTTCATATGCGTACTTTTCAGTGAGTCAAATGTTAACTATAACAAAGACTTTGTGCCAAAATTTCTATCATGTATAAAGATGTAGAGATTATTTATTTTGTAATTTTAATTAATTATTCTTTACAATATCTTGTAATAGCATTAACAAATTCATTTCGAGAAAAAAAAAATACCATGGGTCAAGGCGTATCCGGGCTAAAATTAAAATGTTCTATGATTTTGTTTGTAAAAAGACAGACTCACTAAAATACCCACCAAAAATGCATAAAACTAAAACGTAGAACTGCGACTATTTTAAAAAAGAAACTTAAAAAATTATATTTTATTTTATTTACAAATAAATCAATTCAAAATTGTTACGAAATATCTTGAAAACCTGGTTTAGAATTTTAAAAATTCTAGATTTAGGCTTTGCAATTTTAAATATGACATGAAAATTAGAAAGTGATAATATTTTGTCTAAGCAAAAAAGTATTTGAACGCATACTCGACTCTAGCTAATTAGAGAACAGCGTATTTTTCTAATACTACTCCGTAGACTTTATTCAGACAGAGAAAAATGAATTTCCCTTATAAAAAACTTGATATGAATTAATTGCAATGCAACAAATAAGAGAAAGGATGACAAAATATTTAAATTAGACTATAAATTATTTCCTAATCTCAGTTTAATTTCTGAAGACAATTTTAATCGGTGGGAGGGTACACTCAACAGTATGACATTAATCTGTAAAATGAAACACGTAAAAACTTGTTAACATTTAGACTACAATAAAAAATACCTACCCATAAAATATTTTAATAGCTTATTTCTATCAATCGATATAATGTCATAAAATGTTTTTTTAAGAGTACTTATCTTTTGTTAGAATTCATTCTAAAAGAACGAAATGAAATCAAAATGATAGTATAGTATTTGTCTTATTTAATTTATTGTTTTAGAATGTAATAAAATTTATGTTTACTATAAAACAATATGAGATACTGCGATTTACGAATCCAGAAGTTTAGAATTACTCACGAAAAATATAAAAACAATACTTGTTTAACATGTCCAATTTGCAAATATCTATTCTGCGTAGTTTACCTGTATATTAAGATATTTGTTGAATTGTTAATACCAATTTGAAATGCTAATGTATACAAGATATTAATAATGTTCCCTCAAATTGTACATAATATAAATATAGCCTGGAGTAAATTTATATGACTTGCTTACCAAATCTACCCAACCACAATTCACTCTACGTACCTATGCATTTTCACATGATATAATAATTATTCAATTGAATATTCTAAATCCTAAATAATTAAATAGTTCACTAGAAACAATACAAAACTAAGCATGTAGATGTAATTGCCACAAACATTTTGTATATCATACTATTAAACAAAGGATGCCGTACATTTTAACAAACAGAAAGTGTAACTACCACAACCCTTTTACTTCTTCACTACAAAAAAGAAAAAATCCAAAAAAAAAAAACAAAATATTCAACTTCAGTTTATAAACGGCTATTTACAAAAATTTTTTCCTTTTCAGATTTAACCGGCCTCTTCCAATTTAAAGCAAAATTAAACAACTGTGACAGTTTTGCGGAACCATCAGGTACAAAGTAATATCCATGTAAAACTCTGTACCCATATCAGTCTAGAAGAGATTTAGTTGCCTCACGTTATATGACTATTTAGATGCTAGTCGTTTTTAGAGTCCATGTAATTTCTGTAATTGCTACTCGTACACAATGCCGTTCATTGCATAACGTAGAGTCCAAATGACACGTAGCATGCAAAATAATTTTTATTTTAAACATTTTTACATACGCGTTGATTGGTGGTACAGTCCAATCAACAAGAATACCTCTGATGTGTTCTATATGTTACTTTCTGAAAATTTAGTATGGCTTTAGGTGTAATAGTTAATTTAATTTCAATAGTGGATCTAATTAGAAACATCTACAAAATCTACATACACATATTTTTCATATTGTGCCGTTTAACAACTATTGGGTTATAATTCTATACTTTCGTTTAAGATCACCATAGTATAAAGTAATAATTTCAATATTATCATTATTATTATAAAGCGAAGTACATTTCGTACATTTCATTTTGGTAGACAATTTGTTGAAATGTTGAACGATGTTCAAAACCAACAAACTATTTGATGATTTTTTTTTTATAATTTTAATTTTTGACAAAAGTTAGACGTGTGTCTCTTTTTTTTTTATTTGTAGGATTAGCGTAAAAAAGTGATTAAATTAGTATTCATGAAATCACACCTGCCTAAGAGAGTAGTTTGTATTTAGTATTCCAGCAACATACTAAAAGTGGTATTATGTTAATTTTATTGATAATAAATAGTTCCGGCCTATTTGAATTTTCATAATATAATTTTCTGCGGCAAAACAAATTAGTATTATACATAAATAATTATTTAAATTTTCTAACAAGTTTAAATTAAGTTTAAACGATAAATAAGAATCAGATGATGAATTTTTAAGTGCACGTAGTTACATGCAAAAAAAGTCCTGATATTCGTTATATAAATAAATATTCTCTTATTTCTAAGAAACTAATACACATCTCAGTTACTTTCTTAAACTACTAAGGAGAAGAAATTTCTTACTATCACTATTCATTATCATAGTAAACTTGAACCACTGTTTTTCTTACAATAGATATCGAAATGGCAACAAATATATCTTAATCTATAATCATAGAACAACCTATTGCTCAATAAATAAAAGAAATCTATTCTATTAAGTTTTATGAATAAAAACACACAATATATCGTCTTAAATACTTGTTTTCTTTATTTAAAAGAATATTTTTGATAAAAAAAATATTTAAAGTGTGAGGAACGTGTGCTGCAGAATATAAATATTCAATTTTTAGATATTTTAAAAGTAAAATTAAATTGAATAATAATTTTAAATGAAAATAGATCTATGAGATTGAATTATACTTCTATAAATACTACTACTACTGACCACATTGACCTCAGAAACTCAAATTAAAAGCAGTTTTAAACTTAAAATACCATGAGTTAAGCAAAAAAATAAAAATTGGTGGAAGCTTAAGATTAACTATTTTGACCCCTTCAATCCGAAAGACGAAAAAAACAGACTTCTACAAAATACAAATGCTGGTGTTCTTTTTAATACTTAAAATAATTTTAAATAGAAAATAATTGACTTATTTTAAATACTGATAGCTATTTCTTTACCATATATGATTTTAAAATTAACGATATCTTTATCAATTTTTTGTAGTTTATTTTTATTTAACTTCTTAAAATACAACCCATTCTTTTAAATAAAAAGACAAAAAGGATTCGTGAGTTAGGAACGCTACTATTTTTTAATTTAGTTCTTTTTGTAGATGTCCCAGATTTCGTTTTATCCAGGGAATATTTGTCTTTGGATTAAAGTAATAAAGTAATTCATTAAATAAAAGTAAAAAGCTGAGTTACTAAAAAGAAAGAAAAAGTCTGTGCAGATAGGACCGATAATAAAATCCATTATAATTTCTGTTTTAATTGGATTTTCAAAGTAGATATTTATTGAATTCAATTTCAGTTTCAAAATTCCACCATATATTTATTCTACAATTTTCAAAAAAATGGAAAATGCAACAGGAACTTCCAATCGAACACTATTCGGGATGCATCAGGTAAAGTTCATTGCCCTGTCTCATTTGACAAACGACGACACGACTTGGGAATTTTCTATGCATCTTAGCGTGCACCACGCGCCTAATTGAAATTAATTTCTCTCTAAAAATAGTTCTTGACATGATTCCTTTCCTTGTAAGTGTTCTTACACCGCTGAGCTACTTATCACGTCTTCCGGCCATAAAGCGACACGGTTTCGTTTAATTATATCGAATTTATTCAAGAAAATTCCGAATGCAGCACACCGTAGAGTTGTGAAGCATATTTCTTTAAAAAAACAAAAATTCTTTTAAATAGAAAAAGAAATAAGAAATTATACAATACCGAAATGAACGTCGGAAATATAAAATGAATTCAAATGAAGTTGACTTTGTTTTCATGAAACTTAATTTACTTGGAAAAACTGCTCTAGAGTAGAACTTCCTCGTAGTGCTCGGTGTCGAAAATTGGGGAAAAACTTATTTTTAAGGTATGAAAGTACGGTAACCTTATCCGCCTGGAAAGCTCTCTAAGCTTCAAGGTGCCTTACAGAAGAAAAGATCCCCGGAAAACGGCGTATTTATGCATTACCTGCGGGCCTCTCAGTTCACTTTCCTTACAAAAGAATCCGCTTTTTAAGGGAATTTCATTTGCCCATTATTTGCTTATTTTTAATTAGTCCTTATTTTTCTACTAAATTTTCTAGATAACCTACTTTTTTCCGCTGAATGCGACGAATGCAGTTGATGTAAGATGTAACAGGGCTTGTTTATTTTAAAGTTAAATAAATCTTTCAGACCTCCTTCATTACGTTCTTTAAATAATTAAAGGAAAAAAAATAATAAAAGAAAACGACAAAAAACTGGAACGCTTGAATTTTAAAAATATAAACTAAGCCAGCTCGCCTTAGGGACAACTAATTAACATCAGTGTGCTGAAAACAGTCCTACAATAAAACGAAATTTAGTGGAAATGAGGTTGTTTTACCGAAATCATTAATTTCAAATTAAAAATAAAGAAAAAGGAACTTTGATTCATTAGCTGCGCATTTCCTCCTCCGCCGAGGCAAAGATCTTGCCTCTTCATTTTTATAGGTATCTTCTTCGTGATCATCACTGGCATCATTGGCAACGATGTTCCAGTGATCAATTATAAAATAATATTAATAAATTTTCAATAAATTTTATTTTTTAATAAGGGTAATAGAACACAGAAAAACCAAACCCAATGATTTATAGAAAGCAAGAGTTTACAACAATTTTAGATACATCCAGCCTGAAATTGTAATTGGTAATTGGTTTTAGGGAAATTGTAATGACTAATCGATTCAGGTAATTGAAGTAACATTAGTAACATTGATCGTTTTTTATTAATTAAGGTATTAATAATCGTACGATTGAAGTAATTGGATGAATAAATTATCATTAGAATTTGAATAATCAATTACCAATTATAATTTAAAGAAACTGGAATTTCAATTCTTTTAAGAATAGTCATCTCTATTTGCACATAAAAATAGTTTTTAATACATTCATATAAAAGTGATAAAATTATTATGAAATAACTTCTAAACAAGGTAATGAACAAACAAAAAAATATTTAAGAAACTTCAATTTATTCACTTTGCAAACGATACATTTCTTTGTTTCCTTTCGTGCTTTTTATATGCCCTACCATCACCTTGATTACATTACCTGCTGATCTTCACTGATCGCGATTATAACGAGATGACGGCAAAAAATGAACCACACGAGCTACTTTGTCTTGTGCCCTTAATGATGCTCCTCTTGGCCCTATCTTGTTTCCGCGAAATACCAGGAATTTCCTGACGCATCTCATCGCGCAACACCTGCTGCCGGCATTTTTATTTTTTTTTGTATTGTTGATATTTTCAAAACATCTTGTTCGGAAGTTAACCATTCATTGTCTTGTGCCGAAAATCATATTTAAAAGTACTCATACGATTTTATATTTTTAAAGAATATTTAGACTAATTTTTTATAGTTTTTCTTTATAATTTAATTGTTAAAAATAAAAATAACGATGGATATGCATACGGATGACCTTCATGATGATTTATAAATAAAATAAAAAAATCTAAATTGCAATTAGTGTGAAATGAAAGAGTTGCATCGAAGATTCCCTCCTCTCAGACGGAGAATTTTATGTTCATTGCTACTTTTAAAAGACAACTTAAGGACCGACGAAGCCTCAAATAGCAGGTTCAGTCTATAATTCCCCCACCTGAGGGCATACTATCCCATCCTAAGTTAGGAAGCAATGGAGCCAAAGCATATCTCAATTATTTTGTAGACATCGCCATAATCCCGTTGGATTGCATGTAGGCTAAAACGTTCATCTTGGATCTTCGGGTGATCGAACAATTATTGGATGTTTTCTACCTTTTACACGTTATCGATTTAGCCCCCGCCCCTTCAGGTCTGGCTAGCTTCTGGTGGCAAAATTCTCAATGGGAACCCAAAGAGCACCTTAATTGTAGGGTAGGATACCAAAGAACGGTTTCAAGAGAATTTGCCAGTTAAATCCCTAATTTTGAAAAAGGGTACCGTCATCAAAGTTTAGATCAACTTTATGCTTACCGACTTTACCTTTAACGAATAACGGTATCTCGAAAAGATTTAGTTACGTAGATTGAAAAGGTACTACGATAATTATCAGATAACAACGTATTCAAATTTAGATGAATTTAAATATTTCTAAGAAGCCACACTTTTAAGAATTTATCTTCAAATAAACAATGTTTTGATATTAAATTAAACAAAAATAAGGCTTAAAATTAATATAAATCGATAATTTTAACAACCGTGTAGCCAAACTAGCAAATGACCAAATCTTTCTATTCTTAAAATTTAAAAGAAACTTCTATATCATAACTTTAGTAATTAAAGTTTTAGTAATATATTAATTTAAATTACTAACAGAAACAAACCACAATTTAAAATGGGATGAAAATAAATTTGATGCCCACCAAGGTAGTCGAATAAAAAATATTCGGGACTTACAGGTACCTACAACGAGTCCCCTTACCCAAAAAATTATTTCTTTCATTTTCAAAGAAGACAAATTTACGATGCCTCGCGGTTTCGTCTGGACTAAAATCACATTTTTTTTTTCTAACCCGTGAGCACCTCTTGGCATAAATTCGCGGAAGCATATGTTCATTTGGACAGGAGAGCTGTGGTTGTTTCCTTCCCCGTGTATTCAGTCCCTTCAAGGTGAACTGGAAAGTATCGACCTAGACTTTATACTTAGGCTGGCAACTGCTGTTAGACGGAAATATTGCATCTCTAGATACAAAATATGAACGAAAATCGTTTGAAAGGAATTTTGGCGTTTTTTTTCGCAAAGCAGGGTGATACTTTTTCTCTGAAAAAGTATTTTCTTGATTTAAATTATAATTTACTTAATAAACTTAAATACAAATAATTGAAAACATAATTTTATATTTTTAACGTACATGCTAGAGTACTTCCCTTGTGATTTGAATTTATAAAATAACGTATATGCTATTTAAAGTATATTCAAATTCTTCGAACGTAGTAGTATTAAAGAAACATTAAAAAATTTCCAAATGAACTAGATTTAAAAAATTAAGTAAGTGCAGTATACAAATTTATTTTTATTTTTAGATTATTTTGGTTTAGAATCTTTTCTCTCCAATTTTAGCTTCCATAAAAAAATATCAATATTTATTAATTTCAAAATAAATGAAAGGCAAGACAGATCTACCATTAGAAGTTGCTTTAGCAATTCTCGATTTTAAAGATTCCTCAGTAAAAATTTGCTAAAAAAGTATTTAACTGAATTTAATACCATTGAATTAATAAAATTTTTAAACTCTGCTTAGTGGAATAACAATTAAATGCTTATAAAACAGGGAATCTAATTTTACACCTCTGGAATTAAGTCTTTATGAAAAATTGGAGTTGCTGTTATAGGCGTAATAATTCAAACTTTTGATAATGAATTATGGGATTTTGGTTAACATTAGAAAATATGAAACATATTCTCAACGTTAGCTCGGTGATGACCTCCGCGAAATTTTCCAGGCCTTATTTTGGAGAGAAGGTGGTATAAAAAAACGTCGTGCCAAAAACACCTCAAGAAGTCAATGTTTTTGTCAATACGGTTTTATTTATTTATACTTATATACCTACTTCATTATTTACTTTATTTCCCTTTTTTTCGTTTTACTAATTTTCCAAACGCTCTGTTGCATGAAAGTAGGTCTAAAATGAAGAAGTAAAGAATCTTCATTACCTTTAACAAAGAGTAAAATTGGGAATCGAACCCACAATTTTTGAAACAGCGCACAGGGTGCACCACGACTGATCTAAAATTGAATACGAATATTTAGTATACTTCTTGGAAATCTATAAGAAACACTAGTTGAAGCTAGACCACACACGGGGCATATGCAGAAGTGTAATTTAGTCCCACTTCCCAATTTTTAATTTAAGAAAATATTCCTTTTACTAATTTGTAATTCAGCAACGCACAGTTCCCTAGAAAAAAAAAATATTTTTCTGATGTGAACTTTTGCTTTTTATAGCTTGTTTACATAATTTTAAGCAGGCGAATGAATGGCCATAAGTTTATTGACTTCATCTCAAAATTTTATATCCAATATGAGATGTAAAAATAACTTCAAAATTCTTAATAATTGCGCCATAAACGTTGACGAATGTCATAAACGCCCAGTGGGCATAATTGAACATAAATTCCGGGCGTTTTTAAGATAATGGACCCGTAACGCAAGCGCATTTATTTCTCAACGTAGGTATGCACTGCTGTGCGTGCCATTCCCGGTGAACACACGTCCGCGAGTCGGTACCTCTGCCGTTCGTCGTATTTTCCCTAAAGCGTGCAGAGTGCTCTTCGCGGTACTTAAGACAAAATTGTTCGTTTCTTGTTGTTCTAAATTCAGTTGCACACGCTTTTCCCAGGGCGACATTTACATCTTTCATTGCAATAAATTTTCCGGAGTGGATGCAATTAGACTCCAAAAATACCACATGGAAAATCACCCATGACGTTGGCGACAGGGCGCGGACCCGGCCGATGGGGTCCCGGGCGCCGGAAGGGGCTACCTGGATGCACCCGCTCCTCAGTCGAGAATAGTAAATCGAGCTTAATAAATATTCCGATCCCCGGTGCGGTCGAAATATCTATTATCTCCCACACGCGGGATCCGCCGCAGCAGCGCCGCGCGCACACCGCTCACACGCGTGCACCTTTGAATGACGTGAACAGCCGGCGGTGCACTCGCAGTGTGAATACCACAGCGAGCGGTGTGGGCGGTGTTTTGAATTTCATTCACGAGTTAAGCGCTATAAATGTGCAATTTGAATTTCCCGATATCGGCGCCGATTTATGTCGCATGCCTCATTTCGGCCTGGCTGCGAAGATTTCCCACGTATGTATGGCCGGTTTATTCGCACCAGCGGCCAAGCGGAGACACGAGTCTGGTGGAAGATGTCGCAAGTAATATTTATGCAACTGCTGCTCATCTTAAATCATTGCATGCAGAAGAAAACGCAGCGGATGCTTTTGGCAAGCGACCGCTGTTTTGAGTTACGTTGATGGAGATGTTCGGTGAAACGTTCTGTTTCCCCGATGTCGACGGAAATGTTTGACCGCATTGAATTTTGGACGTTGAAATGTTGCGATCGGAAAAGTGGATTTTTCAAAAATTTCAACACTCTGTTATAGGCGCCTAAATTTGAAACGGAAGTACTATCATATCCCAGAGACATCAAACTATTTCCATCTTAAGAATTTACATATAACTCGGGATAAAAATTTTGATCTAAAAAGTAATTTTAGTAGGAAATAATTTAACTCTTCTTTGACGAGAAAGAATATTTGTTAAGTAGAGAAAATGGAATTTATCAAATATCTTACAATAAATGAAATCAAAATCGTTTCAAAAAAATCCAAATCTTTGGAAAGACAAGCAAAATGCTACGTTGTAGAAATATTCTTAAAAATTTGAAAAAGAAATGATCTTAAATGGATTTTACAGTCGATAAAATTAAAATTGAAATCTCGGATTTATTTCAAAATGGTGTCTTCAACAATTGTCGTTAAAAATACACGACACTGGCCAACAAGAATTTTCGACCTATAAAATAGATCCTCTGATATACGATCTTAAAGACGGGCTAATAAAAACTATTTTCATTTTATTTAATAGAATTAAAAAATTAATTGTTAGTACATAAGAAGAAGGGCTAGTAAAACTCCAAAAGAAATCCAAGTTCATTCATCTTTAATACGTGGGATTTTATAGAATCGTCTGAAAAAAATCCAAATTACAAATTTACATTAAAATGCTGACATAAAAAAGGAAATTAAAAATTTATACTTTTTTTTTACGATTATGCCAATATAAAAAATGTTGCGTGAACTTTTTATCAAACTCATAAAAAACTAGTAAACGCACGTTCTTAACATGTGAGAAGAATTTCTGTTACTAAGATTAAGTGTTAAACCGTTAATTAATTCAACCGTGAATAATCATTTTTATATTTCGAATTAAGCACGTGCCTATGGAAACACTTCGTTTCAGAAATGAGTGGTATTTTTTACAAAAGCTAAGAAATGGGCGGCGAGCTTTGACCCCGACTTTCAAACGGCAAGTGTTTCTTAAATAAATGCAACAAACAAAAGTTAGTTCGTGTTCGAACCGAATATTTAAAGCTTTCTAGTTGGACGAAGTCTACTTCGAAAAGCTGTGGTATGCAACTTGTGCTAGGGTTACCACAAATTAAGCCCATTTAAATTGTTACGGTATGAAATATAAAAAAAAATTATTAACGTTTATAAATGAAGTATTGATGATGGTACTGATTCTAATGCTAAAACATTTCAGTCTTAAACTTCATTATAAAATTATTAATAAAAATTTCTGCCTAAAAAGTGGACAACTTTTGAGGTATAAATTTTAAATTTAAAATTAATTTCAAGTTGAAAGTCTAAAAAGTAAATTGTTAAAATACATTTCCAAGCAATAAACAAATTTTTGTGTAAATAGCAAATTAAACTACATTTTTACTTTTCGACGATTAAAATTCTGTTTATTTTAATTTTAACTTTTATAAAAAGTTTTTTATTTTATAACAAATTAAACGTTTAAATTTTTTCTAGTCTTATTATTTAAATAAAAGAGTCCAGTTTCGACTATTGCTTAATCAAAACATGCTTGAAAACTAAGAAACATTTAAAGTTAATTCTATAATCTTTCGTTGATTGTTTATTTTTTAATTCTATTAATTTATGCACGATATTTAAGTCCAACATTTTTAAAAATATAATTTTTTATATATTGACTTGTGTAGTAAATAAAAAGTACTATTAATTTAGAATAAATGGTTTCTTACTTTAATATTTTAAATTTAAAACATACCTTCACAGTTTTTTTATGTATTTAAGACGGCTTTCTTTTCTAATCTTTTGTTTTGTTAACTATTTCTAACATCGTGCAGAAAAAACTAGACAATGTAAAAAATAAAATACTAAACAATTTTCGGCGCAAAAATGATTAATAATGAAAATTTTCTATAACAAAAGTCAATACACAATTTTGGTAAACGAACTCCTAATTTATTTATAAAAGAAAAATATTTATAACGAAAGAAATAAATTGTTCGCCATATTTGGGAACCAATTTGTTGATTAAATATTTCTTGTCATTATGGTAGAAGATTAAACTCAAATTAAAAGTGATTGTGTTTAGAACTATTGGAAAAAAGTAAAAGATCTGTTTTCACAGACTGAACCAAATTTTAGTCCTTCGCTTTTTGGATTTTAAAATAAAATATAATAAAAAACAAAGCAAAGAGTCATGGCAAACATTTTCTATAACTTCTATAATCTGATAGTTTTCTCGTTGAACTTCCCATTTAAATAGAAAATAAAGAACAATTAATAATTTTTCTCGAAAACTTTTATTGAGTATAATTAAAATGAACGCTTTTAGCAGTAAGCCGTCGTCTCAAAATAGCCAAAATATTTTATCGTAATCT
The DNA here is from genome assembly GCA_001932985.1 of Proctacanthus coquilletti. Classification (NCBI taxonomy): domain Eukaryota; kingdom Metazoa; phylum Arthropoda; class Insecta; order Diptera; family Asilidae; genus Proctacanthus; species Proctacanthus coquilletti. The sequence continues at coordinate 76,330 of MNCL01000053.1, read as the reverse complement.
TAAATTAAATAAAACCAAAGGCAAAAGACTAAAATAAAAAATATGTTCTTTTGGAAATTTCCATGAAAATCAGTCAAACAGTTTATGCAATAATTTCTAAAATTTGGCGCAAAGAAAAAATTTGTATGAAATTTTATTTAAGGCTTGAAAAATTCAAAAAATATTTTTTAAAGATCAAAACAAATTTCTGGGATTGGTTTTTCCAAACTTATTATTAGGGCAAAAATATAGTTTTTGAAAAAAGCTACTTGTTTTCTTCACCAAAAACAGTCTTTTCCTGTTTTTAAAAGAGAGTTATGGTTAAAAATACAAAATTTCTTTATATTTAATTGTTTAACACATTTTTATCTTTAATTTTTTTACTTTACGAAATAAGAAAAACAAAGAGGAACATTAATATGTTCACTTATAAATAAAATATAAACTAAAAAACAAAAGTACCAGGAGATCTATTCGAAGCAACTTGGCAACCCCACTAATGGTCTACTTTAAAGCATTCTTATTTGTCGCTTTTCCCCGAAAATTTAAATAAATTTTCTTAGCTACAGCTAGTCGGAGGAGATCATCTTAAGTCGTATCTGTGCGTGAATTTTCTTTTCGCCCCTACTCCGTGTCAAATTCGTCTCATAAAATTCAAATAATCGTAAAGGCTGCAAAATTTCCAAAGAATATAAACTAAAAAAAAAAAATTTTATCACCACGGGCAGACGGTCCAAATCTTGCAGAAAATAGCAGCATCCCGTCGATTTAGTTTTTGTGTGTTTATATAATTTTCGACAATAGTTTTAATGATGAAGATCACTTGCTGATTTTCAAATAATCTGAAGAATTTCTAACACGCTTTGTGTAAAAGTAGGAGAAAAAAATAAGCATTCAGATCTGTTCTATAGAAAGTGAAATGAGGTGATATTTCGGTAGAGGTGATCCTAAGTTTATCTCTGATGAGTTTGTGAAGTGCTTGGCGGGATTTTATTATTGCTTCTATTGTGAAATTGATCGGCAGGTCGGATCACGTTCGTTTCACTGCATAAATAAATCGAAGCCAGAATGAAGAAGCTCCATCTGACGAAAAATAAAGATCACCACAAAGATCACAAGCACCATCACCGATCCACGTACAAACCTCCATTCATGAGGAATCGACGGGTGAGCATTAAAATCTGCATGCAGCTGAATCAGGAGGATCCAAGAATAACGTCTCAGCTATGAAGAAAATCTGACCGCAACTTAGAAAAACGATATTGCCATGCTTTCGGCATTTCGAGTTATTTATTGATGCAATTTTCGAAAAATATTTAGGGCATTTCTAAGAAATATATTTTTAAAAGTTTTTTTTTTTTATCTTAGAATACGAGTAAGTAAATTAGACTGGAAACCATTTGCTTTTTTATTTAGGGTTATTCTAGATAGGAAATTAATTTCATAGGTATATTATTATAAAGTAAAAAGGGCTAAGTATGGATGATGTATTTTTAATTTTGTATCCTTAATAAAGAACAAAAGAGACACATTAAAAACAATATAAAGTAAATTTAATGGACAATTGTATGTTTTAGAAAACTCTTTCCTGTTTAAGAAGGTACGCCAGAATTTATTACACATTAAACTTATAATTTATGGGAAATTGGTGTATGTTATATATAAAACTAAAGAAAGGCCAAATAACAGCGAGTCAGATTCGTGCAAAAAGCATTCCATACCATAATTTTAATTTGGGGGTTTTTTTTAATTTACTAAACTAATTCATGAATAGCTTATCAAAGAATATAACAATTTATTTTATTACCAGTGGAATTTGTAATGCAAAGCACTGCTGATAATTCTTTTATAACATTAACCTTTTTTGAAAATCAAGGCACAGGACTGATTCTATGATTTTTTTTATTTTCTCAAAATCTTTTAAAAAGGCGATTAGTAAATGTTGTAGATACGAATTTGTAATTTAAAATATCGAGTGAAATTAATGACAAGACATAACAGTTATATTTTATAACACATTTCATTAAAAGCTGGTAATTATTTATTGAAATATTAAACTGAACTTGTGATATTTTCTGTAAAGGTGAACAGATGCCTTATCGCAAAAATTAAATTGCGAAAAATAGGAAAATGTTTAGATTCAGTAAATTCTATTGTTAAGATAAAGTCACCTCTATAAAATATAAAACAGTTGCTTGTTGTGTCACAGCATTAACCTATCGAATCAAGTATAGAATCCTCAAAGCGTGAGCCTAACTCACACATTACTGGTTTTTTACTACAAATTTTGTAAGACATTTCGATCAAAGCAAAAGTGCTATTAAAATCAGAACATTCGCTGCGGTAAAAATGGCATAAGACTGTCAATGAATTTTAGATCCATACCTATAATTCTGGGAATATTGCACAGCTTAGGCTTCGATAAAAATTTATGCCTTTACCCAGTCGATATACGGGAAGAGGGAACTGCTAAATTACTATCTAACTAAAAAACTTCTCGAAACTCGCCCCCAAGTTGAGAATTGCTTCTCAGAGGAAGAAATAGGGCGGAAAGGTGCACGACGGCAGCGGAAATGTAATTTATTGGGAGGCAATGAAAATTTACTGCAGAGCCGGTGTACATTTCCCAAGATGTGCATTGCCAACTCTCAAGACTTACGTCGTATCGGAGCACAAGAAGGTTCAATAACTCCTCAACTACCAAGTAGCAAACAGCAGTCTAGCGTCTAGTTCTAGGTGGGTGGGCGCTCTTGGGAGCCCACGAACCCACATATCGGCGCCGTAAGGCCATCTCTGCCTGCAATGTGGGTGCGTTCATGACCAGACTGTCATGCTCGTCAAATTCCTCCATCGATAAACGTCGCTATGCACGTGCATAATTATCACTGCCTTCCCTTTGGAGCCGTTTTCCAGCCCCCTGTTCTGACTTCGACACCTACACAACTATCAGCTGTTTTTATGTGGCGTCGCGGCGGCATCCCCCTGCCTCGCCTCGTCCCTGAATCCATCGACGCCTGTACCGCCATAGAGTCGAGTCTTGCAGCACGACGACCTCTTTCCTTGTAGTCGTGTCGCAATATTGGAAAGCTCGCTCTTCCATTGGAGGTCTCCCCAGTGCCGCTGGCCGTGACTGTGAGTTTCTTCGAAAACACGAAATGACGTCGATCGATACGCGCATGTGTCTATTTTCAACACTCTACTGCGCCACGTACACTAACGGTAGAAACAGGTATTCTATTTCCAGGCTGTCAAAAATCTAGACCCCAAACATTCAGGTACTTCAAAAAACTACGAATTTCAAAGGCTTCAATTTCAAATAGCCGTTTGCGTTCGAGTTCAAACTTTTGGAATACTGACGACAAAAACAACATATCAATGTATAATGAAACACGAGCATTACTTGTATATTTAAATGTTCACTGCAGTATATCCTTAGACTGTTTAACTATAAAATCTATTTAAGAACCTGTTCTAATATAACAGAAAATATTATCAAAACGTTTCATCAAAATCGGTTCGGCTATTTCAGAGAAAAATGGTAACAAACAAACAAACAAACACATACAAACAATCTCTCGTCTCAAACACACATACCATTTTCCCTCCACTATGGATATAAATGTATCAATTCGTACTTTTTCTAAATTCCATTATCAAACAGTACAAATCGAACTCTAGTAGAGGACATTCTAGTGTTTGTCTGTCTGTTGGTTCTACGCAAGTAGGATCTATTGAACTTATGTTTATATAAATTTTTCAAAAATTTCAAATATTAGAATCAAATGTTATGAATTGAATGAATGAATTTTTATGTTTATAAAATAGCCGAATTTTTTTAAAGCCTTTTAAAATGTTTTTTAAATACGTAACTATCCTCCAAGATTCTAGGCTTCTTTTTTCAAATAAAAGTAAGAAAACATTTACAATAAATAAAATTTTTCAGACTAAATTTTTTAAACGATCCAAGTGAATATAATTACTACGAAAAATTGCGCTTATCTTAAAAATAATATTTTAAAATAATTTTATTCGAAATATATCTACTGAATATTAACAATTTCTGGATAAAATTCCATAAGATTTTCATTTTCATTATTTTAATTTAGAAAATATTCTAGTTATGTTACTGTTAATTAAAAATTATTTAAAAACTGGTTAGCAGTAATTTAAAAATCCGCCATTATCTGTCGTATTTAAATATTGTGTGTATTATCTGTGTATTTAAATATTATGAATTTTCTAAAGAGAGCAGATTTTTTAACAAGCTGCTTTATTTTATTTACTAGCGATTTTATACAAATGTAATTACGTGTTAATATTTCACAAAAATTTCTACTGCTAATGTCTACTTACTTAAAGGAGAAAAATTTAACTTTTTAATTAGAAATTTTTCATATTTTGTGCAATTAGTAAAGCTCCATTAAAATTTCATCCTCTTTCTTCAATTATTGAAAGTTCAATGAGGAATTTGTAATAATCGTAGAAAAAAAATTGATAGTAATTATTTTACAGATATTCCACATATAAGGAAAAATTTTGACTTTTTAACAATTTTCTAATATTTCGTGCATCCATTTTAGCCATATCCAAAAAGAAAATCAATATTCATGGAATTAGAGACGTAATAGGAAAATTAATTTTCTAAATAAGTAAGTAAAATATCTTAAAGACTAGTTGACCAGTTTGTATGAAATCTTGCACATAGCTTTTATGTAAATTCATTTAACACTTATCGTGCGATTATTTTCGGAATTAAAGGTTTCCTTAACTAAATAAACAAAATTATATTTTCAAATATTTGCTAATATTAAATTTGTTTTTCCCTTTTGAGAGAATATGCATTCGGAAATAAAAGTAATACAAATCGTGATCAACAAAATGGAAAACTTTTCACGAAAAGACCTTCGATTTCTATAATTCTATAAAAAATTGAACAAATTTATCACTTGTTCATTTCAAGGTATATTTATTTAAATTCGTCACTACTTCAATTAGTAAACTTTTTGGAACTCAAAATTCCTGCAAATTAAATGATTTTATTGTGAAATACTTAACGAAGAGATTTGCTGCCCTCGATGTCGTTTTTGTAAATTTCTTTGTACACCTTTCAGAAAATATTCTTAACATACTCTTCGAGGTTCCGGGAAGTGCAAAAACAAAATTGGCCGCCTACAGAGCTCATTTCCATTTGCAAATTTGACATGGCTTTAATTAAGAAAAATTACTTCCTACAAAGAAATTTCCCAAAATAAAAAAAAAAGAAGAATGAATTTTGAAAAAAAAAGAAAAACGAGTGCAAAGGCCAATGAACGAGCGTTTGGCTCTAGAGAAAGAAATTTTTCCGCGAAATGTACCCCGTGGAAAGTACACGCATATTTTCCTTCCAGCCACCCAATTTTCCGACCTCCCCGTGAAATGATGTTTTCCCTGTTTCCTTCGGGCTTTCCGCTCACACACGGGCAGATGTTGCCAGTGTGTGTCCTCGTACGAACCACAATACGATGAAATTTCATTCAAGATTTTCCCTCTGGCCTTTGGTGCGTTGGTGTGCCACTTCGTCTTCGACTTTGTGGAACTGAGTTTTCCGAAAAACAACAAAAATGAAACTGCGAGTGTGCCAGTAGTGACCAACATTTACGGGGTGCTGTCTCAGTGGCTGAGAATTTCCAAAAACAATTTTCCAACAAATTTCGGGGGAGCAAAAACTCGGGAAAAGTCGCTCGTGGTGTGGAAAGTGTGATTTTTGCCAGACCGTTTAAGTTTTAAGAAGAATTTTCACAAGTTAAATTTGAGAAATCTTCTGTTGCGGTTTAAACGTTTCGGAAAAGAAGAAAAATAATAACTAAATGTAAATTGTTGAACTAGGCCGAAATGTGGGAAATCTGCAAAAGGAAATCCTTGGTGGGAGCTTCCTTCCAATCCACTGCGTGATTTTACATAAGGGAGTTGTTCGTTCTGGCTCCTGGTGGCCCACAGTGTTTTTTTAAGATGTGACCGATACCCGGATCAGTCGATTCACAATCCGAATTTTCGTCGAACGTATCAAAAACAGGCGTTTCCGTTGTCTCGTTGCAGGACGCCCCAAAATACTCGGGGGGGCTCCTGCAGCCATAGCTAGCCAAACAGTGAATAAGTGATACCAGAGTTTCTACTAGTTCCTAAGGACACCATATCGGTAGAAGATATGTTGTGTAAGCTCACCAGGAGATCCTTTGACCAGTCTGTCGAACCCAACGCGAATTTGCCTTTTTAATAAAAAGAAATTCGGTTGTGAAATTTGAGGTTTCATTTCCATATAGTGGATATACCTTCCAGGACCGTGTCGTACACCAATGTAGAAGTTTTCCAATCCCTAAAAGTCGTCACTTTTGCCTATGCTGTTTTCGGTGGCCGTGTGTGCGTGACGTGTTTATGTACGACTATCTATAGATCCAATTCTGATAAATAGTGTAATGGGATATCGCAAAATCTCAAAAAACACACTTAAGACTCGTCTAAAGAGGCTTCTTAACGACCAGTGACGACAGAAAAGTTCCCCATTCAGTGGCAATGTGAAATGAAGCAATGCTTTGGCGAGACGCGTTTTCAGTTGTTTTTCTTATGGTTTACGACGTTCTCCTTAAAGGATATTATTAGTACGAAGGCTTACGACAGTCTTACAACGCTGCTCGGCTCGGTGCTTCTAACCGGCAAAGATTTTGCTTTAATATCCCTGAGAAAATTCGATTTTAAAATGCTTTTGGTGTTCAACAAAATTGGCCTGAAGTAGTTCCGCGCGTAAAAAGACTGCAACGCAGAAGATATTTCGTAGTGTGGAATTTGCGTAAATTAATTCAAAATATCCTCTTTAGAAGAAGACTACAGGGCTGATCGGCCCATGGTGCAAAGGGCTTCCTCCTCGGATGCCCCATCCGTTTCGGGGGGACATCGCGAATCCCGGATTGGAGGACTAGGTCTTGGATATGCTGCCTACCAGAGCGGTTATAACAAATTGTTTACACAGGTTGGTTCCATACCAAATATCTACAAGAATCTTTAATTCTTTCGTCTTATAAACCCTTAATCTTAAAGTTATTTAATTGCTTAGGTCACCACAAATTGCTCCCTTTTAAGCCCATGCCAGATAAACCCATTGTATGAGTCACATTCTGCAAGCCCTGTACGGACTGGTTATGGTGATATACAGAAGGAACAATTCCCAAGGATTTTTATGACTTGTCCCAAATTTTACTTTATGTTGCGCCACAATTTTTCCCCCTGTGTCTCACTGTGGGCCTAGTATTTAAAATTTATTACCACATCTGCTGTTCTCCACTACTCTATGATGACAGTGGCTTCTGACCCAATTGCACTTTATATAATATTTCCCATGCTAACACTAGGTTCAAACAGTTTCCCTTCTTTTTTTCAGTTAGGTGACATTTGTGCTCTATATTCAATGCCAAAATACATATCTGTTCTGCTCTTAAAAAAATCCTCTTTTAATTCTACACTACACAACCATTATCAATATTGAACTTATATGGTAAATTGAGAGCTCCACTTTAATCTTGAGTTTTTAAATTTTGAGGCTTTCATGAAACACGTCCTTTATCCATTAAATAGTGATGTGACATTCTAAAATCATTAATATGAATTTGAAAATACATTTCAGATGGACGTTAAACATATATATTAGATCTTTAAGGACATTAGCGTGAAGAGTAACATAACATATTCTATATTCTATATCTTATAAAATCTCATAAAATATGCTCTGTCGATTATTATTAATTAAATGAATTGCAAAAATGTTAATATCTCGTTTTAACTATTGTTTCTACTTGGCGGATATTAAACAACTCAGGGAAAAAATTATTTAATAATTGAAACACCAATTGACTCAATAACCATCAAAACAAAATTCGTCTAGTGCGAATTTAACTTACACACAGAGTCCTACATACCTTCAAAATTTGTCCATATAGACATGCAAGTTTTCTTCCTAGTAATTTTAAATTACGCTAATATTAGCCTTAAAACTACTTTTGATTTAAATTTTTAGTAGACATAATATTTTAATCTATTAGCAGTACTTATCATCGTTTTAAATGTTGGATAAGATAACGATAATTTCAATCACATTCGACTTGTTTTATTAAAAAGAAATAAAAAAGAATATAATACAGAAAAAAATCATAGGACATGTATTTCAAAATACGTAATATCCCAAAATATCACAGTACATACTCGCAGATATAAATGCAAATATTGATACTGCGTAAGAAAACGTCCATTATCCCATGCTGCAGACTTGACAGAGTTCATAGAATAATTATAATTTCAAAAAATACACTATATCGTTAAAATACACTTCAATGAAAGTGTATCGTTGAGAGTTTTCCATTTTTATTCTAAAAGAGAGTTTTCAATTTTTATTCTAGTAAATGGTAATTTAAAAAAAGTATATCGCTCTGTTTTTATTTTTTTTTTTTTTTTAATTTATACCAAAACAGAATGGAAAGGAATATTTCTCACACACCAATCATCTCCAAAACGACGAAGATTATCTTTAAAAATTTATATTATCATTATTTTTCTGATTCCAAAATATATCACTAGTTAAAAGGATGTATGTACGAAGAAAGGAAAAATAATAAGATATGTATTAAAAAATACAAATGCCTTTTAAAATCGTAATATTGCCTACATTCTTATTAAAATTTAAAACCTTATACATCATATTGTGGTAAATCCTCCTTCGATATTTGAGATATCAATTCCCAAATACTAAAGGAAATTTGAGTTGATCTCACTATGATTTAAAGCTAGGAGTTAGGATCTCCCTAAAATTGATGAACTTCAAGCTCTAAAAAAATCAAGTCGCTATTTGATTTCGGAAATAGTATTATTTTGTTCAATTAAAACCTCAGTAAATTTTTTTTTTAAGCAAAATTGTTAAAATAGAATAAAGTTGCGTTCTATTTCTTCTCTTTTGCATAGTAAATTTAAAAATTATATAACCAGAATATATTTTAAATATACTGAATCATATCATTTATCGAGAGTTTTAGTGTAAGTAGCTTTTGGGAACATTATTTGGTACGTAATTGTAGTTTAATTTAATAAACGCTTAAATCTGTCGGTATGTACGTCGGTTTAAGAAAAAATAAATATTAAAGATAAGACCCAGACAGTTTTTAGGTATATTCGCATCACAAACAAAAACTATGTTTACAAAATCGATGTTTTTATAGCATCTGCCAAGGAGAGATGTGCTCTGGGAGCTGCTTTAATTTTAACAAGAGAAACTCAACGAGCTAACAGGATATCAGCTGAAAACCATAGAGCAATAAACAATAGTCTTAAAATAGAGTAGAGCAAGCTAGTCAATCGAAAATGCACAGAAAATGGTAACAATTTCTAAACATGCCCGGAACCCACTAAGGCTCTTCCTCCACTAGTGAAAAATGAAATGAAAACAGAGAGATGGAATTCGTTCCTCTGCTTCTAACAATTACTTTGGCAACTAAATTAGGATTTCAAAGCTCTAACCGCAAACATTTGGCAAAGGTCCAGCATTGCACGGTCGTAATATAACAAACTGCATCACCGATGAGTACAAGACATGTAGTGGTCATTAAAATATTCGCTGGGTGGAGTAATGGGTCAGCCAGCGTCCAAGGAAGGTTGTCAGTCAGTATCTAAACATTTTTAGAAACTAGAACTAACAGGAAGTCGGTTTAATTTATATGCACGTGGGATGCACTAAACGGTCTAGACGGTCTATATTTTTCGCGTTTAACAGCTTTTAGAAAAATGTTGGTAAAACACTTCCGTGATCATCACTCGATAAGTAGGCGGAACTCTTCCCAAAAATTATTCTTAGTATTTTAATGGCTTGACACGTAACTAGCCACTCATTCACCATCGCTTACGTAGACCGAAGGCTTTTCATAGACCGTACAGAAAATACTTCCAATTAGAGGCAATTCATTAGCACTGTTGGCCTATAACCGTCATCCTTAATGGTCTTAAAATTGAAGTTGAAGTTAAATATAGAGTAGGCCTTCTACACCATCGGTTTTATACTATTGCAATAAAGTAACTTAAAGTTACTTAAAGAGTACACATTAAAATTAAAATGCAAGGACAAAACTGTTTTAAATAAAACCTAAAGAATTTTTAATTAATATATACGTTTAATTTTAATAAGCTTTATTAAAAAGTTGAGAATTTTCTTGGAAATGTTATATAATATTTTTTCGTTCACTTCTAAGTTGTTATATTACTTTATTTAATAACATTTATGCTCTTAATTTACAATAAAAAATTAGATTTTGTTATTAATTTCTAGCATTTTCTTAGTTTTTTAGTTAATCTAAATCATCTAATAGTAAAAATTGAATAGTATTGGCAATAAAGGGGCTACATACATCTAGGAAACTAAAAAGGCAGTTTTTATTTTTAAACATGTAGATTTAGTTTAATTTTATTAACAAAAAATGATTAAAGTAGAACAAATATCTAAAACCTTCTTTAGGTGAATGAATATATCTAAACACTTTCTTTAGGTTCAATGAAAGAATTTTTTAAAAATCTGTTCGTTTGAATCCTCTATATGTAAATTAATAAATAAATAAAAGAGCAGACAAGCAGACAAATAAAATATTATAGCCTATATTTTTAAATAAATTGAAGTCTCTTAAATAGTTTTCTTTTTCTTTACAAAGTAACAGATGAATAGACAAACCGATAAAAATTTGTGACCATTTTTGACGAAGTATTTTTAGTAAGCCAAAATTCATTCTTCGTAAACGTTGAAGGACACTTTATAACTTTCAAGAACAGACTTTATTAAATCAATTAAATCAATTACTATTTATAATTCCGCGTAATGGAAATCCATTACTAGGGAATTGAAAACTAATCACCAGGATTTAATGCTTTTATTTCATTAGCATTATTCAATAGTATACTCGTATTTTAATATCATATAAAAATTCTTTATGCCTATAGAAAAATGTTTTGCCTCATCGGCCTATTCAAATTATACTTGAAAAATGCTTTTATGTATTTAAAAATTTAGAAAAAAATGTTTATTTATTGTTAAATTTAACATTTTAGGGTTCTGCCGACTCGAATTACTCACAACCGTCATCCGATCTGTCGCTAGACGAGGAAAAAGAGTCGCTTCGGCGAGAGAAGGAGCGCCAGGCCTTAAGCCAGTTGGATAAAGCTAGGGTAAGGAGACTCCACCTTAATTAATATTATAAAACTTAAATATAAATAATTTTGACAGAATAAACCAGTTGCTTTCGCCGTGCGGACAAACGTTTCATATGATGGGTCGCTCGACGACGATTCACCCGTGCATGGTAGTGCTGTTTCTTTTGAAGTTAGGGAATTTCTTCACATTAAGGAGAAATATGACAATAACTGGTGGATTGGAAGATTGGTCAAAGAAGGCTGTGATGTGGGCTTCATACCTAGCCCCGTTAAGCTAGAACATATTAGAATGCAGGTTAGTTATCATAAAGTAGCTGTCGGTAAAGTGTATTTATTAATTATTTTAAATACATTAGACATCCGCTGCTAGATCCTCTAGATTATATGCAACAAAAGGATCATCCAGTGGGAATTTAGGTGGTTCAGGAGTCTCAGGTGCGGAGCCTTCACGAGGTAGCACACCCCCTACACCTGGTATGACACACTTTTCATGTCCTCTATTAACTTATGTTCCTTAATTTGATTACAACTTTTATTTACTTTATTTTATTTTTTTCTTTTATATTTTTGGTACTATTGGTGTCTAAGTATTTTCTAAAGCGATAAGTAATTTCTAAGTAAGACAAATTTTCCCCCCTATTTTATAAAAAAAAAAATAAAAATAAGAAGTTCTTCAATTTTTGAAATTGTTTGAGTAATTGTTTTTTTTGCGAGACGACAATTTTATAGAGTCAGTACTTTACTAAGGCCGATCCCTTTAAGTGTGTACAATGAACGAAAAAAAATATTTAAGCAGGTTTGATGTTTCCATTTCAAGCCAGATTTTTCCATTACGTTTCGTTACTTCTGCATTTTTTTATCAGCAGAATTTTATAAACATTTTTGACGACATCACGTGTTTTAAATAAAAAAAAAAGAAACATCAAATGCTTAGCGTAATTTATTGATAAAATGTTTGAGTAAATTATGTTGGTTTTTTATACAATTGCCTTATATTTAAAAGTTTTATTTATTCTTAATTATAATTCGACTAGTCATTAACGAAATAATTAAGCAATCGTTTTTATATTAAAACATTGTAACTTTATATATTTATAAATAAAAACGAAATAAATAAATCAGAAATTAATAAAACAGAAATAATTTCGAAAAAAAAAATATTTTATGAATTTTGTATTAATATAATTCTTTTGACAAAAAATATGACTAGTCGAGTTTCGAATTATTGACTTGAGTTTATAGTGCACTTGATTATATTGATTAGTTTTTTAATATATATAAAAAATTATTCTATCTCTAAAGCAAATAGACGCTGTTTACGTAATTTTTTGCATTCCCCAAAAACTGGGAATGGAAGTCATATGGAGCTCTATTTGAGATCTTCAGTTCAACTAGTCTGACTATTATTAAAAGTAACACCACGATTAGGGTCTCAACTAATGCTCCCAACTCGTTGTTAGGTATTCTAACAATTAAATTAGATCTCTCAAATTTCAGGATGTAGATTAAATTATCTTAAAAATTAGATGGATATTTCTGACTGCGTATTTTCATATACTTACGTTCTCTGGATTTTAAAATATGCAAAAATCGTATATTGTGTCTCAATAGAAGACAAGAATTCTGTCTGGTACTATTTAGACCGCCTTATTGCAGTGCGCGGTAGAGGTATAAGTTATAGAATTTAAACGTTATTGCAGGAATTTCTACTTTATAATAAAGCAACGGCATAAATTTTTCAATATTAATTTTTAGTAATTTGAATTATGTTCTAATGTAGCTAAACAAATAATACCAATATCAGTTTTCCTGAACTCATATTCGTTTCGTCTTTCTTAATATTTTCAAAAAATTGAAATAAATCGAAATTGTAAAAATTAGTGCACTATAAACAGCGAGTTTGAGAAATTTTTCTTGGTAAATATTATTTTTACAAAGTGTTCCTTAAAGTCTTTATTATTATTTCCCTATTTTATTTCTAATTCACCTCCATTTCGTTCACAGTCCCCACGAGCGTTAAGCTCATTTGATTCCTGCATGAATTTAGTAGTTAGCTGAGTAGTTGTACTCCCTAGAGCAAATAGATGCATGTCTCTGTAGTGCTTTAACACTCATGAGTAGCTTCATTTGATCGTTTGCAACACTTCGGTTGCTGCTGTAGTTTTTTCTAGTTACTTTGTCCATTTTACAATTGTTTTGTATTTAGTAGGTTTTCTAAATTAAAAAAAAAAAAAAAAAACACAAAAAAAGAAAATCAATTCACCTGAACGCCAGTGCAATTACAGTCTAGATATTCATTTACAAAAAAATAAATCATTTTCTGAAAGGCGCAGTAGTGAGTAGATATTGTTTTCATCACCCAAAATATTCTTGATACTAATATTAGGCGACGAATCAGATTCCATGGGACCATCTCGACACGGGAAAACACCTTTAGCAACGCCACCAACAAAAGAGAAAAGAAAACCGTTTTTCAAAAAGCAGGAAACATCATCACCATACGATGTTGTACCATCGATGCGTCCTGTTGTACTAGTGGGTCCAAGTCTCAAAGGATACGAGGTCACAGATATGATGCAAAAGGCGCTCTTTGACTTCCTTAAACATCGTTTCGAAGGTCGAATTATAATTACTCGTGTTATGGCGGATATATCGTTAGCGAAACGTTCACTTATGAATAATCCATCGAAACGTGCCATTATGGAACGATCAAATAGTCGATCGTCCTGCTTAGCTGAAGTTCAAGCAGAAATTGAGAGGATATTTGAATTAGCGAGGACGTTGCAATTAGTCGTACTCGATTGTGATACAATCAATCATCCGTCACAATTAGCGAAAACTTCACTAGCGCCAACTATAGTCTATTTAAAAATAAGTAGTAGTAAGGTAACTATACTTTGCATTAATATTAAAAAGAGCTGGACAGTAATCATTCCTTTAGGAACTTAATTACGTCCCAACTCTAACTACCTTGGGCTCTATTTGATAATTGGTTTTTGTCTAAAAAGTAGGAAAATTCAAAGGCCTCTGATTTCTACTATAAATAATTATAATTAGTAATTACTTTAATAGACTTTTTCTATTCTAAAGTTACAATTCCTTGCTGAGAATTTGAAGAATGTTTTAGTTGTACTACAAAGGAGTTGAAAAAATCACTTATCAAATACAATTCCATGGGATTATACTTGTAATTGTAATGGAATCAAATTTAGTCATATCTTTTAATTACGTTCTGGTATTTTATGTTTTTAGGTTTTACAGCGATTAATCAAATCACGGGGTAAAGCGCAAGCAAAAAACTTATCCGTACAAATGGTAGCCGCGGAAAAATTAGCCCAATGTCCGCCAGAAATGTTCGATGTTATATTAGACGAAAATCAATTAGAAGATGCCTGTGAACATATAGCCGAATATCTAGAGGTATATAAAGAATAATAGAACTTGAACAATTTTAGGAAAATTTAATATACTTGAAATTAAAAAATTTTTAGACGTATTGGAGGGCGACGCATCCTCCAGCGCCTAAACCAAATGTTCAACGGCCTCTACCATCTCAGGAAGCATCACCGTCAGCAGAACAGCAACCTCAAAGAATGGGTCCAACCCCGCCAGGTAGCTATGAGTAAAATTTGTTAAATTCTAATTTTTATTATTATCATCACCTTTTTCATATATTTTAAGTTTAAATTCTTCTCCATATCATCATAATATCACTTCTACTTATAAAACGAAATTTCTTTTAAAATTTCAAAGCTGATAGGGACGCGTACTTGTACAAAAACGAAAGGGATAGGGAAAGAGGTAAAAAAGATTTTGAATATCTCCGGAAAATTTTTATTTCGTAGTTATTGGCGCCATTTGTTGCTCATTGTGTAAAAATTTAGAATAATTATAGTAGCGCCTCAATACACATGCGTGCTTAGGTTGCATAGATTTTTAAATAATAAAATTCGTAGAAAATCTAGAAATTCATTTAATGCCTTTAATTTTTGGTATTATTATTTTGAAATATTTATTCGTAAATAGTTGTCCCTGCATAGAAATGCCCGTTTCATTTAGATCTGTAATTTGTTTGGATAAATATTATGAGTTAATAGAAATTATATAACAAATAAGAAATTGTTAATTAAATAATAGATAAATAGAAAATTATAGAAACGTGCAGCGGTATTGCCCTTAGTAAAGTTTTTTTTTTTTCAAAAATTGAAGCAAGGATTGTCCAAGCAAATTAAAATACTTTTAAAAACTTCAATAATGCTTCTTGTATTCATATAGCCGCTTATTGTTGCTGCTATTATTTTCGGTCAACGGCTAAATTCTAAAAAATAATAAATAATAAATGTCGCGCTAAATGTTAATTACAAAAATTAAAATTGTATCCCTGGTTGGTTTTATGAGCAGTTTCTACACCGTAATTGAATATCTTATTTATAATTACAATAATATTTAAAAATAATAACTACATCTTAGATGTACTGAATAAAAGTCTTTAAAGAAATTTTGTTAAGTTAGTAGTCTATTTTCTAATATCTAAAAGCTACGTAAATATGCTTAAGTAATCGAGGTAATTAAGAAAACGTAACTAATTTCCTTTACTAAAACAGGTGTTTTTTTGTATTGTCCAAAATTAAAAATCTCAAACTACGAACTACAAAAGTTAATTTCTCTTTCAGCTTTTACTGAAGACGATATTCCTGGGGCTTATTTCTAAATTCTCATCTCATTGTTTTATTATACTGAGAGAATAAATAATTCGATATTTCCATACAGACCAAAATCAAACAGATAATTTACAGAATATTTAAATATATTTTTGTTCTTTTAATTACACTTAATCTGGTAATTTCTATATTCTTTTTATTAATAATGAATTGAATTGATTCTAACACCACCCTGAATGCATCGTGATTTTAACCATACTCCATGTTTTTTTTTTACTTAGAAGTGATTTACATTTAATACGAAACGTACAAGTTGAATTATCTGAAAACTATACATAAACTTCGTGATATGTATTTTTTAACAGGTGGTTTATTTTTTACTAAATTCTGTAGATTTTACTGCATTCACTTTAGTAATATTTAAAGTATATAAAAACAAATGAAAATCAGCGACATTTTATCCTCGCAAGTAAATAAAATATAAAAATTATAAACGAACAATAGAAATCATCATAAATAATAATACAAAAAAAAGATCAAACTAATAAAATCATAGTAATTTTAAGCAAATACAGTTTTATCTAAAACAAAAATAATTTTTATTACTTTTAAATAGTTACTCCTGGAATTGTTCGGGGTACAGGAGCTGTCGCCGTTCAAATGTCGCTGTCCTTGATTTCTTAACTGACCAAAAAAATAAAAATAAAAAATTCAGCTAAATCTTCCTTAACATCTTTATTATTAAAAAAGATTTGTAAAAGACAGAAATTGGTAGTAATTTTTGTAAGTAGATTCGTGCATGAGGGGTTTCGCTAATAGAGCTTTTTTTTTTTTATAAATGGTCACGGCTTCACGTGATATCGGCTTTGCTTTAAACTAAGAACTCCTATGCTTTTAATGGGACTGGAGAAGCAGAATTTTTTACGAGCCTTAAGTAATCACATATTTTTATATATATCCAAAAGAATAAAGCGCTTAATTTTATATCACTTAGTTGATAAAGTTCTCTGTACAAATTTGTTTAGGGAGATTGCATTCATTATTCAACTTTTTCGAAGTCATTTCTATCGCTGCTGATAATGCAAATAGATAAGAATAAAAATGTAATATTGTATTGATAAGTATAATATCCATAATGAAGTGGTTGTACGTAAATGGGGCATTTGTAAACGTTGAATTTTTTACACCGGAGTTAGTTTTACAACTACGACTATCACGCGAATGCACGACCACCGACGATATTGTTTTTTTTTTCAGTTTTAATTAAATAATAATAATTTAAGATATCGGTATGTCGTGAATAGCTCCTCAACAACCTTTCTAATTTCTTTAAAATCTCAAGTATTATGAAAAATCGAATACTTTGTATTGTTATTTGAAATTCATGCAACGTATACCCCCAAAATTTCTAACTTATAGAAAAAATTGTAGCATCAAATTTTTGATTTATGGTTTTTTGTTCGACTTCATCATACGATTAAATTAAATTTAAAGTAAAAAATCATGACTATACGGCTCTAATTAAGGAATATTCAAGGTAAAAAGAAAATTTAGAATAACTTGAGTTTAAAAAATACTCTCCTGCTTGAAATACTTTTCTTTTCCGCTTAATCTATAAGCAGGGATTTATTGCTAACGAGATTAAAAACTAGACGATTGAATTTATAGCAGGTTTGTCTGAATTTAAATAACATAAAAAAGAAACAAAAACAGCGTAGTTAATCCTTTGGACGCCATAATTTCCCATTGCACTTAATAAGTAATATCTTATAAATATTCGTAAGTTCATAGCACGTCTTCAAAATATTTAAAACCACAATTTTATTCTTATCTTTTTAAAATATTTTATTTTATTTGTATATATATTACGTGTACATTTTATTTTATTTTTCATTATATTTGGTTCTTAACTATACAGAACCTCTAAAACGAAAGTTGGCTCAGTACCACTCAGTACAAGTGCATATGGCTTTCATTATGACCTTCTTTACAGAATACTACCAGTACTATTTGCTTCGTTTATTATCCAGAAAAGAATAGACTAGCCTGGATGCAAGTCAACTTACGGCGGTGGTTAGAAAATTAAAAGCGTTATGCTACAATTTTTTAATGAGTTTACAAATACCTCTATCATGATTTTCGACCGAAGTGTAGTAAAAATACGTCTATCACTAATATTTGAGGTGCTTTTACACACTTTAACAAATGACCAATAATTTATCAAACATCTCACTAAAACCGCAATAAAGTTAAAAATATTACCTGTACTTTTAAATAAAATTAGTTTTTATTTTTTAATTATTTATTCGACTTAAAAAAAATAATCCAGTTTGGAATTTATGAGAAGATCTACATTACATCTCAAAAACAGTGGGTGTGATATTTTGAACGACTGATTTGTGAAACATAATAAATAAAAATCTATAGTTTGAACTATTTCCATAGTTGCTTTTTAAACATTTTTTATGCATGACTTTGGTTTAATTTAAGTTTGATAATGCGTTTGATCAAATTTATCTTTTTTAGTTTGCATTTGAAAAATGATTTTTTATTATTAAACATTTTTTTCTCCAAAAAATATATTCAAAACGATAATTGTTTTTTTTTTCTTCCGATTCAGGAGCATCTTATCATCATAATCGTAGAACAACAGGCAGACATGATCGAGATCGTGATCGTGATCGTGACAGAGAACGTGAAAGGCTCGAACGCATGGAACGTGAAAGAGAACGTGAACGTGAAAGAGATAGAGAACGTGAACGTGAACGAGAACGATTACACGCTCGTGAGCGTGATTTGATGCATTATGATTTAAATAGTGATGATCTATTAGATGAACGTAACTATGGTGCTGATTATACACGTGGTCATATACCATCATCTCATCGCCGAGACGATATCGATTTGATGCATGATCGTGACGGACGTTATCCGCCGTCGTCGAGTCAAGGACCACCACCTCCGTCTAGTCGACGTGACCGTGACGAATATAGCCCTCATCGAGGCGGTGGAAGCAGTAGAAGAGTACTTAATGCCATGTAGGAATCGTGGATATAGGGGTGGGATCAGTTCGATTATAGCTTCGATAGTGATCAAGAATTGGATGATGATAATTACAATGTTAGCTCGATTGGAAATTTCTTTTAAGGAGAAATTCGTTTCGCATTTCTAATCATTTCTAAATGTTTCAAATTTCGGTAAAGAAAAAATAATAGTAATACTTCTGTGAATGTTCGCCTATATTTTCATGCGTTCTCCAGACGAGGAGGGAAAGCGCTTACTAGCTAGACATACGTAATATCAATTTTTCACTCAAATACAATATAAGTGCCAAATATATTTTAATCTTTTTAATACAAGAGCATAATTCTAAACGAATGCTTGTTGCATTTTTGCCGACTTACACTTGTTACCGACTTTGCGATTGTCTTTTTCTTTATTCACTTTTGACTTAATTCTGACGCAACAAAAGAAATAAAACGCTCTTCGTGCGCTAATTCCGAGTTTATGTCTTTTAAAGTAAAAATGAAAAATAGAAGCACAAATGCACCTTATGAGGTATAAGAATATTTTTAAACATAATGCAAGGATGTTATGATTCCTTTTCTTCTATTCCGAAGTGCCGGCATCTGGGGCTTTTCGCCAGTTCGCTCCAATATCAGCTTTAAATTTTCGAAAAAATATATTATAACTATTTTGTAAATAATATTAAAATAATTAATTAACATGTAAAAAGTGAAAAGAAGTCAGAACGGTTCGAGACGCCCTGCAGCCAGCACTTCTACAAATCGATTTTTCCCTTTAGGTCCTCCTTGAAGAAATTTCCAATTTTGTGTTTGTTAATTCCAAGACAACGACGACAGTTGTTGTTGTTATAATTAAAATATGGCACAAAAATAGTATTTTAAAATAATTTTTAAAGAGATATTTATCTTAAATTATTTAATTTGCCAAAGAGAACTTCATTAAATTCTACAATGGAAAAAAAACATTCGAGAATGATCAACTATTGATGATAAATTAAATTGTAATTGAACTAGGGTTACTGAGAATCTCTAAATTTGATCTGACCCACCCCTAAGTGCTCTCTGTATGTTTCCAACCGTCGCATCATAGTTATTTAAATCAAATAAAATATACATTAACTTTTGATATTTGTTACATATTTAAATTTAAAGTTATTTATTTATACTATATTAGTTGTAATTTTGCAGTTGCAAGGATGTAGGTTATTTCAATATTTAGTAGCGGTCCCCCATAAGCTCGACTTATTTCTTTTCGACTATTTGTACACTAAAAAAAACATGGTAGTGGATGCATGCTGTTTCGTTACATTAACTTGCTCTTGCTTTTTTACCACGTATTTGGTATTTTCTTACTATACTTAAGTATATAAGGTACAATTTCCTATTTGTCATCTGTTGCAGATGTAGTTTTATTTCTTATCCTTATTAAAACAATAAATTTACTTCATATGTGTAAGTACAATTGAATTGTTCACTTTGTAATATCAAACTTATTTCATAAATTCCTAGCTTCTACTTTTTACACTTTCTTGTAATTCCATTCGAAGCGTTTCAGTAGCTCTTGAATTCTTTGATTAATAAATTAATCGAATTCTAATTTTTTGGTCGCGTTTTATGTTGCCTGGCATTTGTTATATATTTTTAATATATTTAAAAACGGAACTACAGTTTTCAGTGTTTTATTAAATTTGTCAAAGAATTTAGTATTACGAAAAATGATCAAAAAGCGTCAAAACAGCGATAATCGTTTTCTAAAAATGTTTCCTTATCTTGTAGAATTATTTTCAGAAGATGATTAAAAAAAAAAAGTACGAAGCAACAATTATTTTAGTTTAACGTTTCTTTCACTAAAGTTTCCATGCAATCGAAGTGTTCACAACAAAAGCAACTTATAACAAACTATTAGCTTCCCTAGTGATGGACACTTACAATTTCTCTTCGATAATAGTTATGATAAAAAATGATGTATTTAAATTTTAGTATGTGATCATCGTGACTTAATATTATAATTCGAATATAGCATTGAATTTTAGTCGACAATTTCGTATAAACGTAAACTTGCACCTGTACTGAACACATTAAAAAAAATGTTTCCTAACTGCTGTTATCTTCTAATGGAAGTGTTATATATCGTTAGACTATCTAGTGTATGCTACTATACAATTTCTGTGCAAATTTTTTTAAATTATCAAAATACCACATTCTAGGGAAGGTTATTTTAATTAAATTTTATTTATTATATTAACTAGTGTTGTTTATGAAAACAAATCCTACTATAAGTCATGAAGTAAGAAGATAATTACACACACATCTCTTTTCCCTTTACATTTTAATAGAGCAGTAAGTAACAGCAGAGAATAAATCTCAATTACGTCTAAAAATTTTAGAATCATTTCATATCCTAATCTGTGAATAAATGTTTTTATCATACACTTAAATTTATCAGTTAGAGTAATTATTTGTTGCGAGAAAATATAGTGGAATATATATTTTTTTTAAATCGTGTAAAAATATCAAACCCGTTGATATACGAAATTTATTTTTGTTATAAAAGTGCTCTCAATTATTAAGTTAAATAATTAAAATAAGGTTTTCAAGAAAGTAAACTGAGATTATCAGTGAATTAGAAAGAGTTATATGGAACAAATTGTATTATGTCTTATAATTCCACCTTATTTTTTATTAAAGTAGAACACTATTGTACTTAAAACAATGAACTAAAGAACAAAATAAAACACTACAACTTTTAAAATACAGATAAAATCGGACATTTTAGAAATGATTATGTGTATCTTTTTTAATTCGTTACATGTGGAGTAATGTTTTACTTTTAACACTTACTTATTAAATAAAATTAATTTTTTAAAACCATATAAAATTATACAGATTAAACTAAATTGGATTTAAACGTGTATAGGATTTCGAAGATGGATATTCAATCAATTCAATCGTAACAAAAAATTATACCGATTAGTAGTATCTCTCCGGTCTAGTATACATGACTGTTTTGAGATACAAACACTTAATTATGGATTTACTAAAGGCTTTCAAGACATAAAAGCAATGATTACAAATAAAATTTATTTTTAATGCTGTTGCTTATTTCTTTATTTTGTAGTCAATTTTAAAAATGAGCCATTACAAATTTTAGAAGAAACAACTGATAATGCCCTTCTTTATACACTGAATTATCCATAACGCTACGATTTGCCTTAAATACGTGTGTAACTTTTTTCTTATAGCATATAAATATAAATCCTTGTTGAAAGAAGAATATCAAACGTTAAAATAAAGGCGGATGTAAAATGATTTTAATTTTTTTCATATTAGACAGGTGTTTAATCAATAGAAAAAAACAGGAAATTTTAACAATTTTAAGAACACACACCGGATAGGTATAATAAAATGAAGGTTATTTTGTTCTGTCTATTCCCAGTTATTCACGTAAACATATCAAATCATTCATTGTATTGTAATTTATAAAAAAAGCAAATGTTTTATTTAGATTTAATTCTTTAAATACCATACTCAATCACAAGTCATGTGATTATATATGATTATAAGTACTACGAGTACATTCGATTCGAAATTGAAGACATATTTGTTATACTTCCACTTTGATTGGTATATCCAAATCCTCTATAGACTTTGTCCGGAAATTGTACGGAGCTGTCTTCCAAACTGGCATTCTTCATTTGATTTTAAATTTTCTAAAGGAAAACTAAAGAGTTCTATAAAATCAAATTAACCATTCTTTTTCATTCTTAAACCTCGCTGTGCCTTTTAAAATCTGTACTCGGTAAAATTATTGTATTCTCGTAATATGCGCTATTGTTAATTTGCCGAATATTAATAGTGAATTTAATTATAATAAAATATAACGCATTGGTCCAAAGTATACCTACGATAAAACAAATTACTTTTAACACACTTATGAAGCAGAGTGTTGTAACTATAAGTAAAATTATATTAAAATAAGAATGGAAATATAAACCAATGCGATTTTACGTTTTATACTTTTTTTATTTAAATTTTATTAAAGTAGTTGCATTCACATGGAAACAGAAATTTTAAAAAATCTGTCGACATATTTCTGGTAGTTTTTTTTAAAATACGTAGTTAAAATCAAACATTCGCACAAATAAATTAAAAATTTATAAAATGCTAGTAAAAAAATTGATTAAAACACAATTTCCAAAGGATTTTTTAGAAGAAAGAAAAAAACTAGAATACAAGAAAAGCGAAATAGTGTGCATCCTTGGAACTGTAACGTAAAATGTTAAGACCAGAAGTGGATTCATTGCTTTTTGAAGCTTTAATTATGAATAGCATGAAATTGTTAAAACTATTGATACCTTAAACAAGCAAAATGACAAAAAAAAAACAAACAATCATAAGAAATAATCGAAGGATTTCTGCACCCCTTTGGGATCGTTGATTGTGAAAAAAAATGAAGAAAACACTAACAAAAAAAAAAACATTGAAAAAATCAAGTACGGGTGAAACGTACGCGCGCGTATTGTGTAAAATAAACAAAAGAGAAGCTAAAAGTTTATTGCTAAAAAACTGGAAAAGAAACGAGAAGTTTTCAAAAGAAGAAATGTTCATAGAAATTCATTTACATATAATTAAACGTTTATTTTGTCGTAAAGCACTGGCTACGTAGGACTAATTATAGAGAAGAATTCATTTTATAAAGCAACTTAATGAACAAATGCAAATGAACACTATCTGTAAAATAAATGAAAAAGAAAACGTTTTAATTTTAGTTTTAACGATAAGAATCAAATAAATTATTAGCTAAATATACAAAATAAAATACTTTTTAATAATAATCATCTTTTTTAATATCCAACAAAGACAAACTAAAGTAAAAATGATACAAAACTTACTAAGGAGCTAAAGACAACATTTTGCTGTTAAAACTCGTAAAGACAAAAAAAGACAAAAAAAAAAAACAACAAAGAAAAGAAGCCCGTTTTTTAGTGTGTTTCTTTTTCTAATGCGATAAAAATGCGATTATGTTATTTTTGTTCACCAAGAAAAAACAAGCGATGATTGTGGTTACCTGTAAAATTGTTTAATACGACCAATTTTTATTGTACGAATATTAATTAATTATTAAAAAGATTATTGCTTAGAACTTTGCCGATAAATTAATATTTATAAGTGTCCTGTTGTTTCTGTTTCCTTGTTTGATCTTTAATCGTTTTCTTGCTTAGTTCGCCGTTGAATATTTTACAAATAAAAATTTTCAATTCATAAATAGATTTTTTGTGTCTCATTTTAATTACCTGAGAGATTTGTTTTCTAAAATATTCATACTAAATATAGGAGAACACATGAAACTCAGGTAATCGGAAAACAAATATCATCGAAGATGATATTAAAACAATGTAAGTATTCCGGTGTCTCGTATAATCCGAATTTTTGTAGATTAATAATTTTATAATATTACTAATTATAAATTCGAAAACAACTGTAGAGCTAGAATTTACAATTAACAATCTCAGCAACACGAAATAAAAAAAAAATGCAACAGTAGAACTTGCCTTGTTTTGTAACCCTGTCTGCTGATTCTGGGCGCCTGATACCTTGTGAGTGATTTTTGACGACACCCACATAAGTCGCGGTATGCTGATGATGATATATAAATAATTAAATAATAATTAAGGCATGTGGCAAAGTGGCCCCACTTTTGAAGATGAAAAGATATAGCAGCCACTCTAGATAATTATTTTTTGGTGGTAGCGCTTTGCCTATTTTTCCCACAAAAATAAACTACCTATTTCTATGAGTTCCTGGTATCGCTGGATTTCAAAATTGCCATTCTTTAATTAATTAAAAATCCTTATAATGTGATAAATTTCTCAGCGCTTACAGGTAGGTATCTATTAATATTAGCAGTATTTTTATGTTCATGAAAGCCACCCCATGCCCTGGCACACCGGGCCTAAACAGACGGACAAAAATTTCAAAAATCGTATATTAGAAATATTTTTCCAATGTATTGTAGAGGGTCATTCCTATAAATGTTTCAAATCAAATCTTCCGGTAATGAGTTTTACTTAAGGCTACGAAAAAATATTATAATTGTTAAAAAATGGGGTTATATTCGCATTTTTTGCATGCCTGAAATCCAATTCCGAGCGTTAAATTGCGCGAAGAAAGGGTTAATGTTCCTGGTAATGCTCTGCCTTTACATTCATTTGGCGTCGGAAAAGACGCATGCCAAATAACATCAAATTGAAAAAATCCCAAGGGAACCTATGCCTTTTTGAAGTCGAAATTTCGAACTGCCGCGGACCCAGGTAAGAGTACCTTCTACAGAAAAAAAAACAATCGCGAACTGAATCAAAAACATCCAAAACAGAGGAAACAAAATTATGACTTCAATCCCTTCGGCCGTTTTTAATGGATTAATAAATTAAATAAGTGTTTGAATGCTGAGATGTGATGATTTTGTTCGTCTTATTAAAAAGTCACGAACATTTTCAAATTTTATTTATAAACTAGATGTGCCTGCGACTTCACACGCATGGACATCTTATTTCATTAAGAAAAAAGGATCACAACAGCCTTGGACATGCTTGTAACACGATTGCTAGTATAAACTAAAAGCAAACAACACTTCCACGGAAGTTCTCACAATCAACACCCGCAAATTGACCTAGAATTAAATATTCACAAATTCTTGTTTCTCGGAAAGGTCAATACGTTAGGGCCGTACCGAATGTTTCAGCAGTTACTTTGACACGAATTACTACTACAGGAGGGGTTGTGGAGATAGGTATATCTAAAAATTTCGTATTTTCTCCGATGTAAATCCTAACGCAAGTAACCTAGGCTGTAGCAATTCTCGGACAATAAATTTATTTAAAAAACCCATCGTAATAGTATCAGACTGCAAGAAGATTCCGAAAATATAAAATATCCGTAGGAAAAATGTATATTGCAGAAAAAAATTTATTATAACAAAACAATGTATCTCCACTTTACTTAGATCACAGTTTGAGGTTGATTAAGTTCTATAGGTTTTCTAAATTATTAGAATTGCATGAAATAAAACAACACAAATGCGTTAAGTCCAATCTTATTGAAATTATCACATCATCCTTTTCCTATTTGCAAATATCAATTGTCTTTTAATGGTCTTGGAATAATTGTTTCGTTCTTTTTTTTTATATAAAATTCTTTTATTAATTAAAGCAAAATGAACAATAAATAAATTATTTACAAAATCTAAAACTTACGATGATCTCTTAACACGAGCTCCTGTACAGCAAACGGAATATCACAAGATGATAGTGAGCTTGCTTTTATTATTATTTTTTTCTTTTGTGTGAAAGCGAGACTAGCTGAGAATAGGAAAGTACTTATAATATGGTATTGCAAGTTAACGACAGGGTCTCGATTTAAATATTTCTGGATTATTTTAAATGATGAATTTTGATTTAAACTCAAGGCGAAATCCCAAATAAAAATGAGCCAAAGGTTTATTTTGTGTGAAGCAAACGATACAGCGAAAATTAATTAGTTACCCATCGATTAAACTATTTTTGGTGCTTTATTGTCATTTAAGATAATAGTTTTGCAATCCGATGACATTAGAAAAAAAAACGAAACAATCTTAATAAATACTGAAAAATATAAAATTTCAAAATTGACGAGATTTCACCCGAAAGAATATTAATCCAAAAAAAAAAGAAAGAAAAAACATAACGACGAAATATAGTAGACTGTTATTGCTCGTTCATAGACAAGCCTCGACTTGCAAAACTAATACCATTGGTGTTTACTTAACAAATGATCTGAAGCAGGACTAACTGGATAATATACAAGAAGAATTTAATCTAATAATCACATGTTTAAGTCGATATCTAAGCGACTCATGCCTCTTCCGACACCATGGAATTGTTTGTTCTTATTCAATGCATTTTGTATCGACGAGTTCAGTGTCACCTGCATTCATTGCTCAGCAAAGTTAGGCTCTTTCTGTTCATCAACAAAAATCATTTGTTTTTGGGAATTTTATGTTAGCGATCTATGCTGCAATTCTGGATGCTAGATATGCATTCGTTTTGATGCCGACGCACTCAGTTCATCCATACTTTTTCTAGCGCTCTCCGTCATGTCATCCAGGGATTTTTTCGTTTGCGACAGGAGATCATCGGTGCTCTTTGCCGCTGTTTCTGCAATGCCCATAACCTGTAAAATTAAAACACTTACAATATTCCATCTTGTAAATATATAAAACTTTAAAAAAAAAATACCTCCGAATTTATTTTGGCTATCACCCATTCAAGTCCTTGACGACCTTTGCCGGCATTTAAACTAATTTTTGATGTTAGAAGATCTTCCATATAATGACTTAGTGGAACTCCTTGAACATTTACTGTCGCCTCTTGCTTTAGTAGCGTCTTATTTGGATCTGTGGGATGTGGTGAGTAATGCAGAACTTCATCGACCGATATGTGTCTGCAGAACGTTAAATTGTTTGTTTTTAAAACCATCTGTTTTCCTACAGGGTCTACGGTAGATTTTTCACTCGCATAACACACTTTCGCTGATCCGATAAGCTGTAAGATAAGAAAACTGAATCAATAATTATGATCGAGTGAAACTAATTGCTTTTTAATGTTTTGGAGGAGTACTAGTGAGATATCCGGGTATTTAAATTTTCAGGCTTAGCCTTTCTCTAACATTTCTAGACCTTGGAATTTTTTCCGGTCAGAGTCTTAAATATGCTGGCGCAACTAGCATAGATCATTTTCAATTAATCGCCAGTTTCAAGCAGTATATCACATTAATTCTAGTGATAGTAGCTCAATTAGCCAGAGATAGATAAGACTCATTCTTGATAAAAATAAACCTCACTCTTACAAATTATTTTCGAACTGGTAACAGTTTTAAAAAAAGCATCCATGTAATTTTATTTGTCACATTCTTTACGATTGATTTGCAGATCGACAACCTTTAACCATTTGATCTATAAAACAATTTGTCTGGGAAGATTATAAGTAGTATTTCGTGGCTTCTATTTGATTCTAACTGTTAGAATCTTCGCGTTATCATCCTCCTTCTCATATTGATGGAATTTAAAAACGTAAAAACTGAAATAATGTCGAGATATTCGACGTGACACGAAAGCATCTCTAGCATAACTAAAAAAGTCATTTCAGTGTGAAGAAATAACAAAAATAAGATCTAATAGTTTTATTTTGCATTTCTTAAATTTGTTCAATTTGTCAACTTTAGATAATCATGCTCATTAATGATCGAAATAAAAATAATTAACTCATAAAAATCGTAAAACTTGATTTAAAAACCGACATTTTTATTATGGCGTGCAAATATACTTCATGTACTGGACGACGTAACTTTTCCGAGGTCCTGGGCTCTAGAGTTAACCAGTTTTGTAAAAGTCCAATTGAAATTTCATCTAGATATTTTTTAAAAGCATAAATTTTCAGAAAATGTTATAAATTCAGGAAATTGCAACATAAAAATGTTGATATCCGGCATTTTAAAAAAGGATAGGCTAACAATACAGACGTCTTCGAGTTACAAAACCTAAAGCCATATACATGAACATATATACATATAGCCATATACAGATAACAGAATTAAATTTAAAAATTGCCAACTAATTCAATTCGTCGTCTTACAGTCGCCATCAACGTTTATAGTCTTGCGACTTGGTTTCTAGTTTAGCTCGATGTTTTATTGTGTCTTCACTAGTACAAAACAGTTCCGCTAAATCGCACTAAATGAAATTCACGTTTGATGGCGACATGTTCTGCACTTAGATTTATACAGGAACATTACATAAACTCTAATTTCCTGTTTGGAAAAACCTCAAAACCTTTAATTGCTCACTGGTTTTAATTCTTTGCGTCCTTATGCAAACGTTGTGAGGTGAAACTAAATTATACAACAAATAAAATAAGATTAAATAATACCAGAATAAAGAGCTTATTCAATATCCATATGCATTCATTCACGTGATGCTTGCTATTGATAAATGGAAATTGGAAATGACTGCAACAAACCAGGTGCATGTGCACAAACTTTTTCGTCATCTCTATTTAGAAAACTTTTCTTCAAACTGCCAGCAACTGCAGAAGTGGTATTTTAAAATAAAAACCATTTTCAGAAAAATTGCTATTGTATACATACGCCGAAGAATTGAAATCAATTCTGAGATTTTTATTTGCAGGCTGATCCAATCAATAACAAATAAAGTTTGCAGCACACGTTACATCCCATGTACAAGATAATGGCTTTTTAATTATACATTATTACCAAACAAATGGAAAATCGATAGACTCTTCGACGTATCCTCATTAACATCATGTTAACCATCGTCTAGCGGATTTATTATAAGTTAAATGACCGCTTGAAAACAACATATGTGATAAATCATTTAATTAAACCGTTCTAGTTTATGAAAGTCTATAATTTACGTTCGCGTGTAAACAAAAAGTACGAGAACGAATTAAACAGGGGGGGAAAATCAATAAACGAATTAAAAGCTTCGTGGAGATTTTTAATAATAAAATATGTACCAAAGTCAAAGACATCGCTTTCAATTAAATTAACGACCACTTAAGCAACAATCGAATATTAGAAACTTTTCACTATTCCCTGTTTTTCAAACAACAAGAAAATGACTTTAATAATAATATTTCGTTATTCACTTGTAATTACGTAAAAGGTGGAGTAATTTTCCATGCCTAGCGTTCTAAGGCATGTCTCCTGGAAAGTTGAAGACCAAACAATGATAATTTCCGAATACAGAAACGTAAAGAAAAGAATAAACTACTTTTATATACAGAAAATTAACATATAAGCTAATATTTGTGATTTCGTCCATGGTTATAATAAACAAATAAAAATTCTTGTTTGTCATGTTTATTCAGTAGTGAAAATTGCGTATAAATCCCTATATTAACAAATAGATTGAAATTAAGTTTATATTTTCAGTTAATCTGTGAACTATTCAACAGTAGAAATCTCACATAAATTTGCTTAGTATTTTTTTTTTTAGTATCAAATAGATGAACGGAGAAGCAGAATATAAAATGTAGTCTATATTTATAAAAAATTTGTAGAGAACAAGACTTTTAAACTCTTTCTTATTCTGTTTATAAAAAAAAAAAAAAACTAGTCTAAGTAATCAAGCCATCGTTTCGAGATTCATTTGGAAGTTTTAGTGCAAAATAGAAGGAGATATAGTTTCAAAATTCGGTACGACTCTAGCTTTTATAAATCTTGATTAATTAATTACCTACTAATATATTCAATCGGGTAATCCGACATTTAGCAAACAGCACAAATATTGTCGATTCATATCACTTAAACAACGCTGTAATAACTTAACACCTCCCTTCTAAATTATTTGTTCTTTTTTTATTTTGATTAATGCTACCTAAAAATATCACAAGATCAAATATTCAACCCTAAAGTCGATGAACGACCTGCCCTTTTTTATGACATAACTTAAGGAAAGAAAACAACCACCGTAAACTTTATCGTAAGCAAAGAATGCTTACAAATGTTAGATTTTGCCTTCTCAATGAAAACGGCTTGCTTTAGTTGTGTCATCTTTCTTTCTCAACAATTCTTGATGTAAAAATAGTCTACACATTAAAAAGTTTAAAAAAAAAAAATTACTTCAAATATTTTAAAAATCCCATTATGTAAATAGACCATTTGCTGCCCAACGACATTATGACGTCAATTGCAAACAAATCGATTTAAGCAGAGTTCAAGTTCAAGGACGCACGAGTACTGGGACGAGAAAAATTCCAGATTCCCAAGCGCTTAGACTGGGATGAATCCTTCAACATCAACAGCCCGATTGAAATGTTTGGTAAATGGATGGGAAATTAAGAGAGGTAAATTTAGGTCAAACAAATAGCTTAGAGGTATACTTACTGCTTGCGCCCAATTCGGAAAATACCATTTTGAGCTGACCAGCCTATGTGTATGCAGAACTCCATCCACAACTTTCCTCTCGACTACGTCTGTTCCTATGACGGCCGGGTTCATGGGATTAGGATATTTCCTCCAAGCGGCTTGCGCCACTGTCTCCCATGGGTGGCTGTAAATAAACAATTATATTATTTAGTACATTAAGAAGCAACCAAACGAATCTTATTTATTAAAAGATATCCATCAAACACTAGATGGATTAGTTTATAGCCTTTTTACATCACCTAGTCCAAAAACTGATTTTCATCTGGCACGGATCTTGAACACGTTTTCTCTAAAGGAATTAATGAAATGTTTTTAGCTTGAAAAATTCCCTTTTTGGCGGTAGTTCAAAAAATTATTTATATACAGGGACACAAGAAAAAAATCTGACTAATGTGATTTGCAGACGCCAACCAGAAGAATTTTGGGAACTCATAAAAACAATTTATTCCGATACCAATGAGAAAAATGAAAGTAAAATGTGCAACGAGCCTAATTTTCTCAACTGCGTACTAACATTTAGTAAATGAAACGAAGTATTTGTTCGATATTTTACAATATCAGAGAAGTCTTCTATAGCGATATGATCGAGCACCACTTGTCTTCAGCTACTGGAATCAATTTGATATATTAAAAAGAAACAACTTAAATAAATAAAAACGCCAAAAATACCATAGAAAAAAAATTTCCACTAGCCTGTTATGTATATCATCACATTAGTACTAAATCAATTTAAGGAAAATCTTTTGGATACTTCATCAGCACAAATTTCACTGCCGCAACAGTAAAAGATATGGCTTCTTCCACCTGCAAGCGTCTGAATAAAGAAAGCACGCGTTGCATAATTCGTCACGTCTTATAAAATAGATAAAACAAGCGATTTTTATTGTTGTGCTACCCTCGCAGAATTTGTAGTCGCGTGAAAATTATTTGAAGCTTATATATAGCAGACAAGTGACGAAAGCAGTTTTTTTATGTGACCCGTGGTCCACTACGCGTTCAAAATAAACAAATTCTACTTGAACGCACTAAAAGTGGAAGAATCAACCTCGTGAATTCATTTCACGACAAATGCTAAAAGGCGCGTGCAGTTTATTTCTGAGAAAATACAATAATTCTTTCTTGTGGCCACCGGGTTTGGTAAATATAAAAATTAAAAATTAAAATTTTCGAACTACACTTCGAATATATACAATAGACGAAAAATAATAATAACACTAAATCTTCCCTTATAATAAAATCGCACTCATTAATATATTTATTTGTATAACAGAATTCTTAAGTTATTTACCATTTAGGTTAGAACAATAATTGTTGACTTAATAAAGGAAGTAATAAGTTACTATGAAAGAAAAGAAGTTATTACAGCCCCACCCCAAGAGTTCCGGGCTATATCACGGGTCAGAGAATGTCTGAGAATAGTAAAAGTAGCAAGTACCTCAAGAAAATTTATTAAGATTAATCCCAGCTCAGGGAAGTAAGGAATTACGTATAAATTAGTTGGGTCATTTTCGTTTCCTTCCTTTTAACGAGAACTTCTACGTGTCGTCGTTTTCTACCTGAATAAACACGACGGATGTAACAAATGTAATTGGATGACCATTTAATAATAATAAATAAATAGTAGATGTTTAAAAAAAATTGTGTATTAAGAGAAATAAAATCATCTCTTATTGGTTTGTAAAAAAAAAAAAAATTTTTGAAAAAAGAACAGCCTTAAACTAAATGAAAAAGGCAAAAGGACACATTGGACAAATAGAAAAATTGATGATTATTAATTTTATTAACAAGATAGTGGTGTGCAAATTCTCTTTAATCCTTTCCTTCCGCTTTTCCTTTAATGTCATCTTTTGTTCTTAAAAAAAAAAAAGAAAATTGCAGAGCATCGGTCGATTTATATTTAAATTCGGTGTGAACGTTTTCTAGCCTTGATATTGTGGCCTTCAAGTCGTTTTTTATTGAATTATTTCACTAACGGGTTCTAATGTAAAAAAAAAGTATTCAGGTAGTAAAAGCATAAACTTCAAGTATTTCAAGCACTTTCTGTACGATAACTTGAAAATATGATCCCCTCACCTTCCAAAGAATCAAATGTTGCTCCCAGGCACACGAAATATCCAACACGTTTTACTCGAATATAAATTAAATAAAGTCCCCCCTGGCCTTTACTTTTACTGATTTTTAAAACAAATTAAAACGTGATTAGCACATGATTGCTATCAGCTGGTCGAGTATAGAGCTATGGGAAACAGACTGCGTTATTAATATCTCGCTCTCCGTACCTTGCAAGTTGCCAAGGAGTCTTCAAAAAACGCACTTTTAATCTTTCATGCACATATCAACGTCGAGTGGAGCGGTAGTCCTAGAGATCAGACATCGTTCGTCCCCCATTCAGTTGCACGATGTGTTTCATAACACCTTAATTTCAGAGAAGGCTTTTTTGTGCGCTTCGGAGCAACCTCCAGTTCCCCCGAGCGAACTTTGACGTGTAGTCACACTTCGAGTACAAAGTACGTTTTCGAGACCTGACAAACGGCGTGCTTGATACGAGCACCGATTGAACCACATTTTACATTGTCAAGAAAACCATCACCTCCCAGGGCGCTGTTGCTATGTTGGAAACGTTGGAGCATTGGGCAGAGAGGTGCTATGCCCCATCCAGCCACTGAAACTCCTCTGAGGAAGTAAATGAGCAATATCACACTGGAATGCTGGTATTTTCCCACTGAGCAGCGCCAGACCCGAACCAAATGCGTGAAACAAGCTAATTTGTTACGTCATAGAAGATTTCTTACTAACTAAAAGTGAGGTTATGAGGAAATCTTTAGAAATTCTTTTGTAAAATCCCGTCCGTCCTTGACCGACCCATTTTCGGATTTCCCCTTGTGATGTACATCACTTAAATAGCAATTTTAACTCACTTAAATGTGTGCTCAGACGTCCAGATCTTCATCGTAAATCCACTTGCGATTAGTTTTGGCTTCAAGTGTAGGCAAGCAAAGCTCTGTTTTCTGAAATTAATTGATCGGTGCGTACGATTAACACTCTATTGGAGGATGTAGTAACATCTAGGCAACACAAGGCACATAAAAAAAATAAAAACACTTTCAAATGTGCCCAACCCGTGCCTCCGCTCTTCGATTTTACACCGCACGTTCGGTGACCGCGCTATTCGAAGCTGAAAAGCTGAGTGAATCAAAGACGCAACAACTGCCACCGATTTCACAAGACCGAAGGCTGTCCGTGACGTAAGTGAGGTTGGGCGCAGTTGCGGAAGAAAAGTCGGTGCTGCCATACATCGAGCTGTATTTAAATGAATACGTTTAAAAATAATAAACTACACTTGGAAATCTCATTTTAAATATTTCGCCAGGTCTCCAACTGAAAAAGTAAATAATTCTTTTTTTGTTTTCAATCAAAACTGCTAGAATTCCAGGGTTCCAAAAGAATTTATGACATCATAAAAGAATTTTGCGCATAACTGTACATTAACAGCTGATTTCATTCTATACCCCAGCCATTGCTTTGTTGTGTTTATAAAATTTCAGAAATAGTACTCCGACTGCTTTAACAAAAATAAAAATAATCATAATCAAATTTCTGTTTACACTCGAATCGAGCAGAAGGGTATGTATTAATGTCCTACTTTTTTCAGTTTCATCTATTCTAGATAATTTCGATGCGTTTAACAATCGCAAGTTGTCAAAGGGGATTTACTTAATAAAATAAAAATTTAACATTATAATATAAAAAGAATAAAAGACGTTAAGTGTAATTATTTCAAAAGTAGAAGCAACCAACTCTTTTATGATCCACTGTACAGTAGCAATCGTAAAATATAATTTTTTGGCTTTTTATCGGATAAGATAATCACACTCCATTCATGAAACGAAAAGTTGACAATTTTCATAGATTTAAAAACATCTGAAATATATTTTAGATAATGAAAAGCAACTACGTAATATAAGCATAATATGTAAACATAATATAAGCACAGCTTTTCATATTAGAAGCGGAATATTTAAATTTGTTTTTACAAGCATCAGTCATAGATTCTATTGATAGATTATTAAATTCTGTAAATCTATGCGAGATACAAAATGCTTTACTCCAGTAAAGAAAGTTTTTCACATTGTGTTGTAGATAGAACCGATTTCTAGCAATTCGAAACTTCCTACAATGAAGAATAATGAACTAATATATACTTCAAACAGCGGCATCATGGGATTAAGGAAAATTAAATGGGTTCTTAAGATTATGGGAGTATTTTTTCTGACGGTGTTCTTTTGCGAATTCCTTATATACTACTTCACGTTGTTCAACGTAAGTAGCGCATATATTAACAAGGTCTGTACGATAACAACTCCTTCTGCTCTTAGTGTAGATGGCCAAAATTGGATGAGACTGATCCTAGCGCTCCCGAGGATAAGGTTTATGCGATGATCCTGTCCGATATTCACATGCTAGGACCCATTCGCGGACACTGGTTCGATAAATTGAAACGAGAGTGGCAAATGCATCGCGCATTTCAAACTGCTTTGACCCTTTTTCAACCAGAAGTTATTTTTATTTTAGGTGGCAAAAATGTCGAGTGAAATTCATTTTAAAATATGCATAAATTTATTTTATTTTAGGGGATATATTTGATGAGGGTGACTATGTGAACCAGCAGAAATTTAAAGAATACATCTCTAGGTTTCATAAGCTTTTCCATGTGCCTAAGAACACTAAAGTAATAACTTTAGCAGGGAACCATGACGTAGGCTTTCACTATAAGTAAGTAATGGTATTAAAAATAAAGTGAAATAAACTAATGTAACTAGGATGAATATGTATTTCTTGAATCGCTTCGAAAAGGAATTCTATAATACTAGAGTTGAGCTATATACCATCAAAAATGTTCACTTCATCACCATTAATTCCATGGCTATGGTGGACGACGGATGTGATTTTTGCGAAGAAGCGAAATATGAGATTGAACAAATTTCTGGTGAGATAATTTGATGTGATGTGAAGATTTTTGTAAAGTTTAATTTTAAACAGGGAAATTAAAATGCAGTAAAAATCCCACGGCATGCAAAAATACAAAGGTCGACATTGTCTACAGCAAGCCAATAATTCTGCAGGTAAATTATTTATTATTATATGTTATTAAAAAGTATTAAAATGCTTTAATGGGTTGCAGCATTTTCCAACCTATCGTGAATCAGATGCTGTTTGTGAAGAGTATGATACTTTGGAAATAGAAAGTTATCGGGAGAACTGGGAAGTTTTATCAAAGAGTGCAACTGATTTTCTAGGTAAAATAAATTAAAAATTACTTTTTTTCCAGTTTTCTAGCTATTATTTTTATTTTGCAACTTTAGGAAAAACATTAGAACCTCGGGTGGCATTCAGTGGACACTCTCATAATTTCTGCCGATTAAAAAATCGATTAGGCATTGAAGAGTACACAGTATCATCTTTC
The DNA here is from genome assembly GCA_001932985.1 of Proctacanthus coquilletti. Classification (NCBI taxonomy): domain Eukaryota; kingdom Metazoa; phylum Arthropoda; class Insecta; order Diptera; family Asilidae; genus Proctacanthus; species Proctacanthus coquilletti. Next base: position 40,010 of record MNCL01000053.1, on the reverse strand, counting down.
AATTGGAGGAATAAAAATAATCCCAGCTTTTTATTGGTAAGAAAATTTCAAATATTATATCTACTTTTTAAAATCAGTCCGATTAAATTCAAGTCCATGGATGAAGACAATTTTTTTAAATTTATATTTCATGTTCACATATTTTTGAAATTAACTCATAACATTATTTTTCATAGGCTGTATTTACGCCAAAGAATTACGCTGTGTTCGTTTGTTACATGCCTCAAGAAAGTACCGAGATTAGGATTTACGCAACAGTAGCGTTCGCGTGCTTAGTTGTGATTGCACGAGGCATATTACTATGGATCTTGAGGACTTACGTGAAACCCCATTGGGAACAAAAGAAGAAAATGAAATTGTGAATATGTATAGTATTAACATAGAACAATTTTTGTTCTATTAAAATTGATACTTTTTAGAAAAACAATGACTTTAATTCATTCTCTTAAAAATAATATCTCTTTTTCCTTCGAATATTTTAAGGTCTATTGTTTGTTTTATTGTCTAATGATGTACTATTTATTATTAATTTAATATCATTACATTTGCAACATGTAATGCGTTGCAAACAAAAAAACAACTGCATGAGATATATTTTTTCAACACTACGGGGATAATATTCTGGCTACTTTTAATTACTTTTTAGCCTGACATTGAAAATTAATATTTTCCAAAATATCTCTATTGGTTTTTTAGAAATTCCATTGGCGATGGATAAATGACTATTTTATTTTAAAATAACAAAAATAATAATAATCTATTTTTAAATAATTCTCTTATTTGGCTGGTTAAAACTTAACTTTTACAAAAGTTTATTTAAAAGAACTTTATGCGGTTGATAGTGCAAAGGCTATTTTAAATAAATCCGATTTTGTAAACTTAGACTGATACCTGAATTTACAGAAATTTCGAGTACTTTAATCTAATCTAGTATTATATCTGTTTTAATTTTAGGATTTGGCACTGTGACAAGTGAAGGAATTATAAAAACAAATTTTGTAAAAATCACTAAACACTTTATGTTTTATTATAAATTTTATATTTTAAAAAATTTTTTGTAAATTTTAATCCCTTTCTCACGTTCCCTCGATGAGTTTTGAATGTTCCTTCATTAGGCCCTGAAAAATAAAATCGATATATTAAAAATGCAAAAAGTGGAGGACATTTACTAGCATAAGTAAATAAAAGTGGTTTACTTGTGTAGCTGAAAATTTGAGTGCCATTTCATATTTTTAATGTAGGAATTCTGAGAGTCTCCGGTTGGGATCGCATTCGATCATCTTGTGGTGCACCGCGCTAAGGGCCTATTCAGGAACATTGAGAGAATACCGTCAGGTGAATTATAATCGTGTTATTGGTTTTGTTCAATTATACCCCCCACCAGATGTATGGACATATCTACAGGCATTTTGGGCGAACTTTTAATGAATTGAATCTTATTTTTCATGCATGTGTTAGATTACTGAACCAGAAAGGCTTTAAGTTAGAGAGAGTGCAAATTTTGAAAGTTAATTTATCGTTGTAGTATAGTCTAAAGTGTTTTGGAAATATTCTCTGAGACACTATTTGCTTAATTTTGAAGACGACTGAAAGAAAGTAAAGAATATCAGGCAATTGAAGTATCACCGAATGGGTTCGGCAGATATTAGATCGAATTTCAACTATAAGCTAACGTACTTTATAATTCTCATTACAGCAAAAATAAAGCCTACCACCAAATCAAGCAAATGTTTCTGCAATCGCGCAGTTCTACAATTTACACAACATACCTTGAAATATTTCACAGTTTTCACTCTAAGCTCCAAAGTAGCATCTTCGTCGCACACCATAAGCGTGTTGGGGTGCTGTTGGAAGGCACTCACGGTCCACATATGATTGACCCCTTCCTCGATTGCTTTGTATAGGGCGAATGCTTTATGTGCACCAGTAATAAGAATCATAACTTCTTTTGAATCCATCACGGTCCCTACACCAACGGTGAGGGCTTGTTTTGGCACCTTGCTCATATCATTACCAAAGAATCGAGCATTCGCTTCAAGAGTATCTTGTGCTAAGGTTTTCACGCGTGTTCTAGATACCAGTGATGATCCTGGTTCGTTAAACGCAATATGACCATCAGGACCAATTCCACCAATGAAAAGTTCTACTCCTCCGGCCTGTTTAATTTTCTCTTCAAATGAATTGCACTCGGCGATGAGATCGACCGCATTTCCATCGAGAATATTGACGTTTTTTGGATCGATGTCGATGTGCTTGAAAAAGTTGTTCCACATGAAGAAGTGATAACTTTCGGGATGGTCTCTAGGCAAATCTGAAATTTTTTAAACCACAATTTATATATAAAGTTTTTCAAGAAATCACAAGCTTACCAACGTACTCGTCCATGTTGAAAGTCTTCACGTATTTAAAGGATATTTTCCCAGCCTTGTGGAATTCAATAAGTTTTTTGTACATTCCCAGCGGAGTGCTGCCGGTTGGAAGACCGAGGACAAAGTATCTGAAATTGAGAGTATTTTCACTTCATGTTCAATTGAATTATTACATGAAAATACCTGTTAGGGCCAGGTTTAAAGTCGTTTATCCTCTTCATCACATATTTGGCGGCCCATTCCCCCACGGAATTGTACGTGTCAAGAATGATCAGACGCATTTTGCACGTTTATCTGTGAAATTCAAAATGAAATCTATAAAGCTGAGTGGATTTGCAAAGACTGAAATTAATTGGGGCAAAATTCCGCAGTGCTATCAGTTCAGTACCCTAAGTTGCGATAATCTTTCTGGAGGAGAACACGAAAAAATGATAACGAATCGTCGGGCTGGGCTTTATCGAAATCATTCGACAGTAAAAATCACGAAAACACGGTACTGATGGCCACTGATCGCGAGATATTAAGCCTCCAGATTTGAAAGGCACAAGACGACTTTGTAAGTAGCGACTACACCCTTGTGGCTGACGCACTCACCAGAATTCAATCAAAGTGAAAATGCAGCGCCGATATCGCTTTTTCAATTGTATTAACCCAGTGGCAATGGACTCTTCTGCAACTTGTCGGTAAGGTCAACGACCGAATTCGGGGACAGAAAAAAACATGATAACGTACATCGATATTATAAATAAGTTTTTTTAATGGAAACTGGCGACTAGTTTGAATAAGTCACTATTTTACAAACGGATATTATTGTGGGAATTAAATGAGTTGGTCGAATAGGAATTCTTGCCCATTTTCCCAAAGAGATCTACCAACTTTCCTCCTCACCCGCGTTTCTTGCGTTGCCCTTGACAAACACTTTTTCAAACGTCGATGGTGAATTGTCACTAGAGTATAGTTCGCATGAAAATTTTATTCGGGATGTACTAGAAGAAAAGCTAGTACTGGCTAGTGACGCTAATTCCTACTATAGGTATTCTCGTGCAGAATAACAGAACAGAAATGTTTAACGACATTTATTTTGAAAATTAGATAATTTAGTATTTTGTCTTCAGGTTTTATTGATATCTTTGGAAATTATTGCAAATCCATTTAAGGACTACATCTTCAATTTCGTAATTGTAAATTATGTTGTGAGAAAACTAAGAACAGAAAACGAAATATTATTCCTCATTTGATTAAATTATTCTAAAAAAACTATTTTTCATTGCCCGTTAAATATTAAAGCCAAAAATGTTCCATTATTAGTTTAAGCCTTAATAAAATAAAAATGGAAATGTCGACGATTTTAGAAATATTTCATGTTTAATAAGCTTCTATAAAAATCGTATATGAGCAAAAACTAAAATATAAATACATTTTTAAAATATGAGGAATAAATAACTGAATAATTATAGCTGAATTTTTCACTACGCTGTAATTTCTATAATTTTTGCAAAATTAATAGTTCTTTTAAATTGTGGTTGAAGAAGTTTTCTACAAAATTGAATAAATTGTGAATATTCCAGCCTCTGTCACACTCAAGGTGACTCGACTATTTCAATTTTATTTTATTAGACCTACAATCTTTGACTTGACTCCAAAAAAACTACATCCCTATTATTTTTTAGCATATTTTTTTTCAACAGTCGAGATTTATGAAAAAAACTACAATATTACACTAATCGATTCTTATATTTTTTAATTTGGACTCTCCGTTTTCAACCGATGCTTTACAAATTTAAAATAGTAGCAATTTAGTTAGATTCATTTGTATATAAAAAAGGGTGTATATATTAAGAGAAGGATTAATAAAACAATACCACATAATTCAACTATCCTCACATAACTTTATTGAACCTCGTTTAGTAAATAAAATATACAAATAATGTACAGTAAGTAATTGTAAGTGTTTGAGTTCTTAATAATTTCATTTTTTTCGAGCGTAGTTTGTAGTTTGTGTTTAGGAATTAGTCAGCGTTTGCTTTAGGAATACATCCCAATGGAAATTTGAATGGTTATTCGAAATAAACATGGACATAACATGAGAACCATAAATATACAATTATTTTTTAACATATTGAAGTGTACTAAGTGCTGCTTACATAAATCTTAATTTAAGAACTACTTTACTTGCAAAAATTGATGTTTCTCCTCTTTATTAATTAAATATCTTAACTTACTTAAAACAATTTCTGCTTATCCCTTAAGGCAGGCTGTACAAAAATAATTTAAATAATAATTTTTAATACTCTACTGCTAATGTTCAACATTACTAAAGAGACACCGAAATGTGTTGTAATACTTAATTGACATTTCTTATCATAACTATTATTAATTTTAATTTATCACACCTTTTCTTTTCTGTTTTTTTTTTTTTTTTGCTGAAACATTGACTTCGGAATTGGGGTATATATTTTTTTTTATACCTCTTAAGAAACATGAATGATAGGATATAGTTCTTATGGTTACAATTGTTATACTATAAAAAATATTATGTGGATAGTCTACAGGACTACAAGAGGTGTACATGCCTTAAGGATTAAACATTGGCCTAACTTCGCACACGCCATGATAATTGCTCCTAAGGTTCTTTTGTTACTAATTTGGTCCACTATATACCACATTTAAAACGATCGATCACTACCCTTACTACTAGTGAAGTTCCCTCAAGTACGTAAACATTATGTTTTTTTTTTTTTCAACAATCGATTTCTTTTTCGGAATTATACACACGCATTTACCGCACGAATAATTGAAATTGTTCCGATTGTTTATTCTTTACTTTTGTTTTTGAACACAGATCCAATTTTTATCCATTTCCCTAAAAAGCGCCGATTGCTGGAGACGAAATTAAAATTTAGAACTTTTATCGAATAATGTATGTACATCCATTTGGTCGCATAAATTATTCCGGCCAGCGCTACCCATCCTGGTGAATTTTTAATAAATAAAGTTAACACTTTCTCGTAACATTGGTCTGTCGCATAAAATTCATGATGGAACGCATAACTTGAGGTATATTCCAAGTCCTACCCTTTTGGTGGATACTCCTACTGCCCGTGGTTCCCGGTATCGGTCCTATCTTCACGGCTCGTGGGCTCTACGTAGTCTCTTATATGTAGATTTTTGGGTTACACACATGATATTAACACGCGCCAAGGATTACACCGTTTTGTATTTCTATCTAATCCTGGAGGAATTAAGCGTTTGCCAGAATCACCCTCAGAGAGGACTCAATTGTCAGGATTTACTTTTTTACACCGGCACGGTGTAGTCGAGTGGATTTGCGATAAGATAAATTATTTATAATTCGCGAATTCCTTCAATTAGGGCATTAAATGTATTCATTTTTTGGATTCCCATTTACTCGACTTCCTTTCATATCCTGTGCTAAAAGCTGAGTGTTTTTGAGGATTTTATATTTTATACTCGCGATGATAAATATGAAGAGTAAAATTTGAATATTCCTCTTGAATATTTTAAAATATAATTTTCGGTTTTATTTTCTATTTTAAATAAATAAAGATCTTGATTTTTTCATTGATACCCATAATTAATTTATGAAATAGCCTCATATTTAATATCCTAAATAAGGTTTTTTGTTTTCGAAAAAAAAAGAAAACATTCTTAGTTACAGAATAAAATTAATCTCTCACAAATATACAAGATTCGATTTAAAATGAAATTTTTAATATTTAAATTTTGTTTGGATGATTTTTCATAGATTTGAACAAGTTCCAAATATGGTCTAGTATCAAAATAATCCAACAATAATATATCAAATTTGCATATAATTGTTCGTTTATTTATAAGTCCTAAACTTTCTGTGATAAACGAGAAATAGAAAAATCTAAAAAGGTCTATGGCATCTGTATTAAATATAATAGTGTACACTGAATACTTTTCACGAAAAAAAAATAAAACTTATAGGTTCGAAGAATATATGTATGTAAGTTATATGTCGGAAAGTCTATGATTCAAGTTAAATAAGTAAGAATTCTAAAATCGAAATGATACTTAAAAATAATTCGACTAATTACACTATACACCCGAGTATGCAAAAATTATTTATAGAGCGATACAAATATATAAAAATACGATCAATATGTGTAATCGATTAGGGATTTTTCAACGCTTTTTTAAAAAAATTTTAAAGGAAAATAAAAAGAGACCACCTTCACGTTCGAATTTCAATAATCATATGTGTACCCTTAGTTTATAACTATTCGCCCAAATCGTACATATTTTTATTTTATAGCCAAAAAGAATTTTGGTGCCAAATTTTAAAATGATTTTTTCTATGAACTAGAAAAGTATTAGAAAAATGTTTTTGGTTTTTACTCGTATACCACCTCTTTCTCAAGATGGGACGGAGATATTATAGGACGAGAAAACTTTTTTATTAGAATCCAACAGCGATCTTAGAAAATATATTTTTTTTCTCGTGCTCAAAAATATAAGAAATACGGGAAAAAAAATCACTATCAAAATTCTAGAGATTGTATGGCACCAAAATAACTTTTTTTTAACAAAATCCTTTACGTGTATTATCAATAAGAATATTGAACTACATATTTTCTAATTGTTGTAATAACGTCCGATTAAAATTCTTTGCGTAAAAATAATACTGAAAATTTTTAACAAAAGTAATTTAAACTACTTTTTAACTTTCATCGCATTACGCTAATAAAATAGAGAAACCTTTCGTCCATTTATTTTTTGTTTTTTTGTTTTTTTTTTCTTTTTTTTTTTTGCTACAGTAACATTTCGTAAAGATTTTCATAATCTGGTGACAACAACAAAATGGAACATAGGGCTGCACATACTAGAAACGTTCATTATCACAGTATCCCTATAGAACAGTTTTTCTTTAGTTAGAAACTGTAACTACTCACCTTACTCTCATAACATTGTTTACGTAAAAACCCTTAAGATTTATATCGAAATGAATTATAATAATGTTGACTTGAAAATTGACTAAATTACCGTTATTGCTGTCTACTTTGAGTACAAGAATACATCGAAGTTGAGTAACAATCTTTTAAAATTTGTTAAATTTGCACAGATTGTGCAAGATCTACTAAATGCGGCCACCTATCATTTTCTGGATAGCCGGTCTACTCCTTATAGTATTGCTTGTATAAATCATTCGTGAGTATCGCTAAGTACTAGCCAGCAGCTTACGTTCTATATTGGAGGACTAGTGGCATCGCATCGTCTACTGGTTTACCTTAAGTGCTAACTACTTAAATTCTATGAATTAAACCGAAGACGATAACAAATGAGAAATGAAGAACTTCTGTGAATTTGTCGTTCAGGGTATGAAAACCTGATTACTTTTCGTTTCAGAGATAATTCGGTCTAGATACACAACAAAGAAGTCCCATATTCTTATAGATGGAATTCCGCCTCCTTTTCGCTGGCCATGGTCCATTCGCTTCGTCTGTTAGGGCAGAGTTTTTCTCTAAAAAAATGAAAGAAATAAAAATGAAAAAGAGGTTAATTGAGCTATTAAATGGTTATCATGATAACTACTGTCATTATTTGTTACAATGATTAATTGGTCTTTGTTGTTGCGTGATAAGAATTGGAAATGGTTTCCGTAGAAGTTTTATGTACCTTCCTTTCCTTCACCCACATTTTTTTTTTTCCTTTTTTGCAATAGAGACACATATGCTCTAAGTGGTTCTGGCATGTGGCACCGAATGTAATTAGGAAACAGCTAGTGACATTAAAGAAAGTGTTTCCTTTTTTTCTTCTTACTAATGGTTGAGATCTCTGAAGTGACGTTGCATATTAAGATTAATTGAAATTTTATCTAAGGAGGCAAAATTTACTTTCCTGTATTTTGAAAATAACGTTTTATACTTTGTAGTTTATATTTTAAAGTGATTTAAAAATTTTCGTAAAAATTTATTCAACAGTTCTGGTATATTCGAATAGTATACAAACAGACAAAAAATTTAATCTTACATTTTAAGTTTATCTATGAACTATTAAAAAAGTAAATTTTGTAGGAATATCTCTAATTAGTTCTTCTTCATAAAGCCGCAAACAGACAAACAGACAGATAAACAATATTTCTAAATTGTTTTATGGGACTTTTATTAAAAATTAAAATTTCTATAGGTTTAAACATTGGCAAACATTAAGGAAAATTAGTTCAGCTAATTATTCCAATTTTTGTCAGCGTTCACAAAATCAAAACAAAATAAAGCATTTTAAATTATTTGATTTATTACTTTCGAAAGTTTTCAAAACTATAGAAGTAAGAGAATTTTTATGGATTTAAACATATTTCGTTCGAAATCGCATTAAAAAGAAACGTCTTTAAAATATGAAAACTATAAGAAATGTATTTTTTATGAATCCAAAAAATAAAAATTTAGATAATCGGAAATGTTTTGATTGTATATCAGTTGTTTAATTAGTTAGATGTAATTTCAAATAAATTATAAAAATTAATTATTTTTTGTTTCCTACATTCATCAAATAAATTATTAAAACTCTATTTTTAACAGCCAACAGAATTTATTTTAATATTTTGTTTAAATCGTTGTCGGAAATTATGCGCCTTAAGTCGGTTACCAAAATAAAACTACAACTGCAAGAAAAATATATTTTCGTTAAAAAAAATCCAAATTTTTAGGCATATAATGCAAATAAAAGGCAAGTGAATTAAATAATTATTCTCTACACAATTTCTAAAATTATATCGCTGTACCATAAGTAACCGTTTTTTGAACATTATCTACCAAATTAATTTGGGTTTTGGGGTCTATTTTTAATAATCTGAATACTGCTATAAGCCTAAACCACCAATTATTAAAAAAAATATTTTTATACCTTCTAATTTAAAGTCAGTGTTTCTAATTAAAAATAAACGTTTCGGAATTAGGATTAATTTTTAATTGCTTTCAATTTGCTTTCCGTACATTCCTTTTTTAAATTTCCCCCGTATGAACCTCTAGGTACAATTTTGAGTTCAATTCAACCTAAAGTTCTACTATTCATCTCTAAACAGTTTTCACACTTTGAATTATAGGGAATTTTTTTAAAGTGTAATAATTAAAAAATTCAATAATGAAAGGTTTGGTCACTTAGATTTTTTTACTTAATCAAAAATCCTGAGATTTTTAGCATAATTTAATTCTATACGTATAATTAATTGTATCACAAAGTGTGCATCCTGTTGCTCAATTATCGGATCTTTAAAATATTCTCTCTTTAATAAAGGCAATCAATGTTGAAAGTGAACTTTTTAAATTTTCTTACAATAGAATTATCTTGGCTACCAAAGATAGAATTAGTAAATTTTGACATAAATTAGAATTTAAATGATCAATTTCGTTGATGGATGAAAGCCACTTACCAAGATATGTTTCATGTCGGGGCATGTACTCCTGCATATCACCCAGTATCCTCGCAATTTCCTGGGAGTCCTTCGTTATACTACATAACTCCTCTTGATTAAAGTCCGGTGTAATTTGTTTACACAAGAGGATTTGACTAATAACGTTGCCTATATTGGACGGTCCGGCCCTATTTTCTGCAAAGAGAAAAGAAAAAAGTTTCCCTCACGTAAATCGGCAATAGCATATTTAGAAAGCAAAGAATTTTGTATTGCTCCATTCAGAACCACTGGAAGCTCCTCTTAGGATCTTCGTGAGCGAACCTGGAATGGCGAACTGATTCATTGATTGTTGGGAAATTTATATGAAGGTATTTTCACTTTTGGACGGGTAAATGTTTGCAGTTTGTTTATGAAATCAAACAAAGTTTTTTTTTTATTATACGTACACAAAATATACCTTGGACGTTCATGTGTTCATGGAAAATCTCTAGAGCAATTCCATTTCAATCCCCTTTTTGGTAAACAGAAGTATTTCATCGTGTAAAACAAAATGTGCAAATGAAGTGGAAAAGCTCAGAGTAAGAACCTTAAAAATCTCTCTTTTTTTAGACTACTTTCCTTTTCCATAAAACTTATATAAAATCAGATCTAGACCAGAGCAAATCCGTTTAGAGAACAAAGAAACATCCGGCTACATTTGACTCATGTTTTATTCATGTTTGGTGTGATTTTTCTGCACATAGTCGTAACTAACTTCTTCGACTTCTTAAGCCTCTTCCCTAATTCGACTAATAATGCAGGTACCGTCAAAGGTGCTTTTCAGTAGACCCCGTAGTTACGGGAACTGTTCCAGGAATTTTGGTTCTTGAGATAATTCGCCCTTCTAGTTATGAATCCTAAGAAATTGCAAAACGTTTTAAAGACCTCTTTGTTGATGTTTTCACTGACTTTTACCGCGTATAAAAGGAATAAAAATATGCTGGTATTTTTTTTGAAATTTCAACATTAAGACGGAATTCTACCTTTTTTTTGTTAACTATAATCATCTTTTGATAATAATTTTGGATTATTTCTATAGTCAAATACAAAATGACTTACATACACGACATTGTCTGCCTGCGGAGACGTACTACTTTTGTTCTATCCTGACCTTGAGTGATAGAGTAAATAGTACTATCAAACAATTCTTTCAAGGTCGCAGAAGATTCTGTCGCAGCCAATTGTTGAACCACAAAGCACGTTCGCACATGTTAAGTCAAACAAATGCAACGTGCCATTAAAAGAGTACAACACATGGAACATATGGAGGAGATCTACAAACAGTCCCTCTGAAGCATAGAAAAGGGCAATTGATTGCTACTAAAGCCCCTTTCGTTTATTCCCATGTTGACAAAAAGTACGAACAAAACAGATTCAAATGGGAATATGTTACTTTTATTTATTTTTTTCGTTCTGCGATGGCACATATCAGGCACATGTGCGCTACTCACGTGAAATCCAGATATCGTAAATGCAAATGCCAGGTCAAATTTGAATTGCTTTCCAATTCACAAAACCGAGTAGATCCCCTTTGAAAAATGTTCGAGTGGCAAGTTATTGAAGTGTGTAACTTGAAGTGAACCTTCCTTGCAAATTAACTATAGGTGTATAATTCGTTTTGGAGGCGACATATTTAAAGAAAGCATGTAGGAAAACTTCAAAGAGACGGAAGTACCTCATAGTAGAGAACATTTGACGAAGTCCCTTACTTACAGTTGTTGTAATGTACGATGGCATCTACAATAGATTAATAATTAGGTGTTAATGACTAGAGTGCAGTTTGCGTGTAAAGGCATGTATTTTTGATATGTACGTACACGCACATCTTCAAGCATAACCTAAGGTGAGATGGCAAATGAATTAGGGCAGGCCGGGTATGGTTGTCCTTGAATGATTTTAGTATAGTTTTATCGTAGTCAATCCGTGGTCACATGGGCATCACTCTAAAATAAGAAAATGTTATGAAAATAAAAATAGTCACCGAAATACAAAAATTTTGTATATTTACATGATGAAAAAAATTTCACATAAATTTACTTTGAGTGCGTCAAAACAAACGAACACGACATACCGCAGCGAAATTAGACAAAGTGGGATGTGAGGTGGTGTGCCTGCGAATTGTAAGGACTTCTTACCATTTCACTGTCTGAATTCAGTTGTTCGTTTTAATCATTGTGATAACCAACCCGTGCGACTACCATACCCGGTCTCCCCTACTTGAGAATTTTAAAGAAACTGCAACGTGCTTCTAATAAAAAAAAAAACAAAACCTGATATTTACTTTATCCATGTCTAGAGATTATTTACTTATGTAATTAATTTTGTTAGAGCTTTTGCCATTCTAACCATCACACTCTTTAGCCCTTAGCTCTTAAATGCAAGGGTCATACAAAAAATTCCCGGAATTGGTACTAAATTAATTTTCCCAGATTAACATCAAGGATAAATCATTAGGGCTTATATCCCAGAATTCCAGGCTTAGACCCGCTCAGTAAATTTGATTTTTGCTTATGGATTAATTTTTAATTAAGCAATGAAAATGTTAATTGTACTAATTAATTTTTTCATCAATCATATTTTGTTTAATTTTTTAAAAATTTTTCTCTATGCAAAAATAATAGTTAGAAAACAAATCATTTTATTAATATAAATATACTTTTCATTTATTACTTCTGAAGTTCAATTTTTCCAAGGCACCTGTTTTACTAAAAGTGGCATACATTAAAAAAAATTATACTCTTAAGATAGGTGCAAATTTCAAGTTTTTGTAAAATGGTGAACACTTCGACATCAATGCTTGATTTTTTTCTCAGAAAAAAGACATATAAAAAAAGGAAGAAAATTAGCCTTTTCAAAAGATGTTTTCATATAAAATAATTAATTTGGATTGTGTATTAAAATTCATACAAGTGAAATTCACTTATGTATCAACAATTCTCGAATCACCCCAAGTGAAAACAACGTGCTTGTCATGAAATAAAATTACGTATAATGCTAGAAACTTGAGTCTTTCTCACTTAAGATTTTAAAGTAATTCGAAGGATTCTTCATAAAGTGTAGCACTAATGTTTCCTTAATTCTATTTACTGAAATGATATTATTATTTCATTCAAACATTTCAATTTGATCCTCATATTACAAAAAGATATTCTTTCTTTTACTATTGTGAATAAATGTTCCAAATAAAAGCGAACTGAGCAAATATTAGACCTTCTGGAACGTTCGTGGAAATATTCTTTTGATGATTTTTTAATGGAGCGATAAATGTTGCCGTAATGGTTGCAAACACATTCTATAATATGCTAGCGACAAATAAAATGTTCATTTAACATCCATAAAAACTGCCAGAGGGTATCTTTTCACCGGTGAATTGCTTACTCGATAATTTTAACATCATCGTTCAACAATTTCTAGGTCATAAAAATGTGTCAGGTCACAGGTTAAATTGAACGCACAGTTTTAAATGTCATTCAGCCTTAAATCCATAAATTTATCCTTGTTAAAAGACCTTGCAGTAGTGAAGTGTTTAATTTAATTAAATTAAACTATAATAATTTTTAAAATTTGAATGGAATTTATGATTTTATTGCAAACTTCCTACAATTTTTAAGTGTTTTCCAACGGATGGAAATGTATGAAAGCATTCATGTAAAATTTTGTAATGAAAATGCAAAAGTGCTTTACGAGTCGACAAATTGTATTAATTTAAATGGGAAGAGTGAGCGAGAATTGTTATTAATCATGAGGTAAATAAAATTTTCATTATTGGAAGCTGTGAGCAATACAAAGGTATAAAAAAAAATAAATTAATTGAAGGGTGTATCCTTACCGTAATATCCAGACATATCCATGGGCACTACTTGTATCAGACGATAGCTCTTAATTAATTCCCTTAAAAATAGTTGCGAGAGGTAAAAAAGCAGGACTAGGTGTGGGTTATCTGTCAGGATGCCATCCGCAACGGCACTGAAATAAACAAAAATAAAAAACACAGAAAATAAATTGACTAATTTGTAGATTATCACTGTTGGAACGTTATTTAGAACTTAGACCTTATTTCAATTCAAGAAAATTTATTCTGGGTAAATCCTTCAATCAATTTGGAAGTTTTTAAATCTAAATGAGTCCATCAGCACTCAATTTGTGCTGACTTAAGACTATAAGTAAATAAATTATACGACCTGGCAGAAGCTTGAATGTTTCCACCTTGCGGCAACTCCATTAATTTACTTACGATCTTTATGCCCCCTTATGTGCGAGTATATGCAGTTATCCGTGTGATGGATGTTCCTGCTAATTTAGTTAATCAAATATTAAATTTAGTGGACATAACGAAGCCATTATTAGCAAGTATATCCACGTGTTGACAGTATAAAACCATCCTTGCAACTTCATTAGGCTTCGCATGAGAAATTTAAACTCGATAAGCCCGGTGTCGACTCACGTTGCCGACGCGTATGCGATTTTACCTGGCGGATATCATTCGCTCTCGTCGTTAATGCAAATTTAATGAAATTCTACAAAATTAAAGTGTTGGTAATACGAAGTTTCTCCCTTACAAAATGAAGTTAGAGGTGAGAGCCTTTTTAATGTTTTTTAATTAGTGCGGTGAAAGCTGACCTGACCCAACTAGCAGACAGCAACGGATGCTGTATGCAATTTATCAGAATCTGAATAATGCATTTAATAATGTAATCTTAATCTGAATTTTATTTAAAATGGTTCTTACGTAAAGTAAGTCAATTATTCAGAAAATCTATAAAGGTTTAATTGAAATAAAGTGAATTGCATTTTTCTATGTTGTAAAAATTTATAAAGCCCTTGGGAACAAAAATTTCCAGGACTATTAAAAACTTACAATTTATTTTTTAAATTTTGTATTTAAACTGGTGGTAATCTTATTGATTTAACTAGTCTTCCCTTATACCTTAGTAAAATATTAAATTAAATAAATAATACACTTAAACATATCTTGTTATATGAACGAAATTAAAATTGTTAGAGAAAGGAATAACGAAATTCATTAATTTCTTCTAAACAATTTTCATTTAATTAATCTTCTTATTGTTGTTATTTTGTATGTTTTTAATAAAAAGAGGTATAAACATTTAAAAAGAAAAACTGAGTATGTTGGCTTCTTACTGTAGTGAAATTTTTTGTCGTTATCTGAGAAAAACTAATTGAATTCTGCATTGAAAATTTTTTTAAATTGGAAAAGTGGACTGTTTAACTAAAGATTTGTCTAAGTTTAAGTAAATTTTTCTATTAAGCCGGGAATTTTCCACACTACCTTCAGACTACGTTTGATATAGATGAAATTTCCAGTGAAAAATAATCTTAGCGGTTCAAATACACTTAGAATTTACAAAGAAAAAAGAATAATTACAAAAGACAAAAATGTTTATATCCTTAAGAAAAATGCAATTTTCTTAGTTTAGGCTATTTAAATTAATTTACTAACAAAAATAAATCTCATTATAAATGTTATAGGTCTTATCTAATCAATTTAAAAGATAGGGATTTTCTATTTGTACTCTATGGTAATTTTTAATATCAAATTTTATGGTCAATTTTATGGTTTAAATCTCAATATTTTTTGTACGTCTTTTAGGTGTTATTTTGGTGGAAAACAATTTTGTTAAAAATATAAATAGCTGTTGTATTTAACAATAGTGCAGTATAGGAATTACATTACTTCCTTCGATATTTAAAGTTATTTACTCTGACTTTTTTTACAATTTTGAAATGTTTATCATAATATTTAGTTTTGATAACGAAATTTAAAAACTACGTACTCCACACAACTTCTTTCTGTAGACTTTAGCCCTATAGTCTCGGAAAAACCAAAACAAAGTCTTTAAAAATATTTATTGAATTATAAATAAATAT
Organism: Proctacanthus coquilletti; assembly: GCA_001932985.1. Classification (NCBI taxonomy): domain Eukaryota; kingdom Metazoa; phylum Arthropoda; class Insecta; order Diptera; family Asilidae; genus Proctacanthus; species Proctacanthus coquilletti. The sequence continues at coordinate 24,317 of MNCL01000053.1, read as the reverse complement.
AAAATGTATTTAATTTGAAAAATAGTTATAATTGGAATTTTATCTAGAATAAATGTTTCCTTTGAGAGCTACACTGCTCCACAATGCATTAAATCCTCAGACAATTCATGCTGACCCTAAAAAGCGGTGATAAAAAACAATGATCGTGATGAAACCTTCAAATCTCATAACTCGATCTGAATGAGAATGGTGGGCTGCTCTTCCATGACGTATGCCCTCAATAAATTGCTTTTTAATTATTTACGTGACCTGTGGCGTGCAGAGGTATTCAACCCATGTGTGACTGCTCCGCGCATGGATGCTAAGCTTGCATAAAACCCATATCCGAAACGCTTCTTGTTCGCAGCAATACATTTTTCATTTTCACAACTGAAAGAACTCAAGTAACCATCCGCATCACCTTTGGTCAGTACTTACTTTCTTTCTGGAAACGAGAAGCACTTTCGTGGTACGCTTATCCCCGGGGAGAAGCCAACTTCTTCAGACTTCTATTGTGGCTTCCGCACACTCTTTCAATTACACCTGTTAAATTTTTCACTTTCATTTTTCGTTGTGGCCATCTAATAAACTCGTTGCAATTTCCACCGCAGATCTTTCCACTAAGTACTCTTTTGTTCTGGAGCTACAAGGACTACTCCCCATTTGGTGGGATGACGGGAACAAGCTTGATTCGAATAATTCCAGACTATCAGTACAATCATCATCATCCTAGTGCCTGGCATTTAATCGTTGAAATATGGTGAAATCCAGCACTGGTGAAGCTTCCAAGGTACAGACATTGCTCCCAGTCGAGATAATTTCTTGGCTTAAGAGTTGAGCTCAAGGTTTTTAATAAATGTAATAAATGATGGTGGTTTCCGAAGGAAATGAAACTTGGGTCTGTGCAAAACCTACTTCACCACATCCGGTGTAATCCCATACGAATCAATGGTGGGTGGATAAAACGAGTACGCGGAGTATGGTTCCCCATTTCGAGTGTTAATTAGTAGGGATTTTTTTCAAAAATTCATAGATCAGCAAAAGTGCTTTATTAATTATTTATCTGATAGCGGCGTGGGGGTTAAATTAAATAGGCCTCTACCTTTTTTTAAACAAAATTTTATTTACTCTTTGGCATTGCATTTAATTATGGTTTTCAATGACATTGTACACTTGTCACAAGTTTGCACATGACCAGCGTCAACGTTAATTTAAATTTATTAAACAATTCTACTTGCATGCTCTTCAATAATTTTGTGGTTAAATTAAATATCTTTGATATTTTTATGCCATGCCGAAACAAATTTTGAATACAAATGTGTGAATGCCGGCATATTCACGTTATCCAGGTGTCGATAAAAAAAATATTTTGAATTATTAACCAAAAAGAGGGTTTTCGACTAACAATTTTGTTTTGTTAGTTGCAGCAAATTGAATTTAGCGAAAAGTGAATTCATTTACGTGCTTCGCCATATCAAAGAGATTTCGGAAAGTTAAAGTACAGCAGCAATTAAGCCTTAATTGGAAGTCTGGAGTTGACAGCAAACAGCAGGAGCTCCACAGTTTTGGCATTATTAAAAAAATTTTAAATGTTTGCGTTTGGATTACTAAGTACTAGAATATTTCGTGTATGCAGACAATTTTGATTTAATATTAAATAAAATAGGGAATTTTTGGTTAATGTTGCGGGCGCGATTAATTAATTTAGAAATTTATTTTATTCATCACTGTCTGATTAGCAGATTTATTCGATTATAAAATCATTATGATACTTTTAAATCATCGTATTTCTTGATATAAGTGTAAAGTGGTCTTTTCAGTTTCTTAGAAAATATAAAAAAATTCACGCTCTTCGCTTAAACATTTTATGAATTCAAATGAAGTAACCAAAAAAAAAACGTGTTTGCAAAATTATACCTGCCTCATTTTTGTATAGCATTTATTTATAACATGTTTTATATCGGTTAGGCCTTACAATTAAATTATTTATTTAACATTGATTCTAATTATTAACACAATAAATTTATTTTATCTCACTTCATTTACACTTTAATAAAATCTTATTAATCATAATTTTACAAATCGTCCTTTTAGCTTTTTTTCGAAAGGAAATTTGAACAAATATTTTATATTTACATAATGGTAAATCAACAATCTAAAAAATCTAAAATTGCCTGTAATATTTTATCTTATATTTCAACACTAGTTTAAGAAAAAAGTTTTTATAAATTCAATTTAAAAGAGGCGCTTTTTCTGCAGAATATTTTCTCTCCTAAAATGTTTAAACGTGTGCTTACTATCGCTAACTAGAATATACTATAGAATTTTTAAAATTTGGTAGAAGTGATTATATCAGTTAATCAATCTTATTTACCCAATTAGCCCGGTTTAGTATTTTTGTAAACAAAATAAAAACAAAATGTCAATACCACCAATAAATAACCTGCAGAACTTAACACCCAAATTAACGATGAAAGATCTTTTTTAATATTACGCTGACGCCTAACAAGCTTTATTATCCAATATCCGGGTTTTCAGACCCAATTAAAATTAAATACGTGAAAAGACTCATCCTGAAATATTTTCCAGGAAGGATGAATGTTTCCACAATGTTTCCGACTTTAAGGAAACATTAAGGAAACTCACGCGAGAAATCGTGTGGAATAATCAAAATAAACCGGAACACAGTGAACATAAAAGAAAGGAAAAAAAAATCCTTATGTTGCATATTTTACTAGAAATCTCTCCAAGGATTTTTAAAAAGGGTATTTCCTTCATTGTGTATACAAAAGGGTTTCGACTTAGATATCACAAGCAGAAAATTTGCCAGAATCAATGAGTGATTGGTGCAGATTTTATCCGCACTCCGGTTTAGAAAAAGAGTCATTTAAATAGTAAAGGGACCTTTAAATTGAAATCAAGTCCCTGTGGGTACAGAACGTTATTATAAGATGAGATTTCCTTCACAGATCCCCCTCTATACAGGGACTATCTAGATAATGGGACCACAGATATAGAAACATTACAAAACGTATGGCATAGTCCTCATAGTAACAGGGTACTGCTTAACCCATGTCTAACAGCCGAGGAGAGCTATAAATTAGGATATAAAAACTGTTATACTAGTATCCCTAGAAAATTTGCATTAAAATTTCTTTTTAGTTCCCCAGATGTCTGGAGTTTTTGGTTATCCTCTTCTCAGGCTGCCGTAATTCATCTGATTTCTTTGGACTCCTGTTCGTATCATTTAAAGGTCCTCTAAGGTTTTCTCGACCTCCAGGACCCTCAGCATCCCGTCCAACTGCTTCTGGGTAAACATGTAACGCCGCCTAATTTGATTTGATGGCGTGGTTTCCCCCTTAAGTTTCCTCAAAGGTCAATGAAATTTAAGTTTCTAGCAATTCGCTTATGCGGGTTTAAGAAAATTGCACGGCAAATTTACTTTAAAATTGCTGAAATTAGATGAATTTCCAATTTCCATTTCAATTTTCTTGTTATAGTATGCATTTATACACGAGAGGGAGGTAGAATCTCTTCAAATAACTGCAAGCTGTGGATTTTGGTAATTGAACGTGCACTCTACGAAGATTTAGAAATTTCAAGTAATTTTGTTATAAGTATGGGGAATTATATCTTCGTCCGCTTCATGCTTAGGATATTAAGATATTTTCCTTATTATAAATGAACTTCTTGAAGACGAAATCTCTATACATAGATTTGAACACATGTTCTTTTTAGTACTCTGTTGGATACGAAAGATGTAGGAATAAGTATGTATTACATATTTATCAAAGGGACTCTCTCAGCACTATAAAAAATTCTCACCTAATTCCACGTTGGGTAAGATTCAGAAAAACACAGTTTTAATTTTAGATTGAAACCCAGAATCAGAAATCTTCAAAGGGCTTATTTTATGCAATATTAAGTTTGTAGGAAAATACCCACAGAGAAAAGGTCCGGCACAAAAATAAATTACGAACGAGAAAATCACAAGTCCGTGATAGTAAATTGAATATAATTGAATAAAACATGATTTGTAACAAGGGGACTAAAAATTAGAATCGTATTTACTAAATTTCTCGTCCTTAGCAGTAGGTATTAATTTTTATTTATTTATATTTATTAATAAATTCAAGCATACTTTTTTGACTTATACGCTATTTTTTTCTTTTAAGAACTTTTTTAGGTTTCTTTTACCTTTCTAAGAGTACAAAAAAGTAATCAAGTTTATATAAAAGTGGACACTTTCTGCTATTTTACATACAAAAGTAATCTCTTCTTCCATGTTTTGTTGTTGCTATTTTCTTATTTAAATGTCTTTAAACGCATTATTTTCAAAATACTACAAGCGGGTGGTTATTTAAATGGTTCCATATACGAAGAAGTTTTAATTTTTATAAAATGTTTTCCTAGTCAAAGTTTGGCTTTTGGTTTTTTGATGATGTACATTTAAAACTTTTTAAGTAATGAAGTTTATTTTCATTTCTAACTTTCTTAAAAATGTTAAAATAGTTTAAAAAAATTAGTTGCTAAAGTTGTGTGTTGATACCTACCAATTAAATTAAAAATTTCCCATCAGCCTATTTTCTTAAATTGTTTATTACAGCTTTTTTGGAGTCTTTTGAATTAGTCTGTTTAAAATTTTGTTATAAATATTTTTTGTTATAAATTATTTTTTTTTTAGGACTCCACTAACATGATATTTTTTTTATACATAAGTAACTTTCTGGGTAAGGAAATAGAATTGATTATGATACATTTTTCGGCTATAGAGAGACGAAGCGCTAAAGAGATGAACATCATTTTGGGATTCACTCAAAATTTTGTCTGCTAAGCAAACTAGAATATCTTCTGGTGCTCGGCACCTCGAAATAAGTGCACATAACATGAATACTTAAATTTCCATACCGCAGCCTGCGACAGTAGTAGGGTACATATTATAATTTCCAATGTTTACGTTATGTTCCAACCTGAACCCGAAGGATACCCAACACGGAACAATAACCACTGTGAAATGTTTTGTTTCCATTAAAACTAAATGCTTGCTAAGTACTTGTGTCTGCGGATCTCATCAACCCGTCTTCCACTGGGTATTCGCACTTTTGAAACTTAACCTTATCCTCATTTCTTTTCCTAATTTCGATAGTTGGTATCCTCGGAGCGCCAGCACTTTTACAGGGCGCCTGTCTATTCTTAGAATAATTTCCATCAGCATTCATAGCACACGAGAAGCAGAACGGAGTCCCTCATGTTGTTTGACCCAATTTGTCTTCTATGACATCAACCAACCGCGGCGAAGATCTACCGACAACATCTTGAGGGTAACTGACGTGGCAATGATAATTGTATCCACGTGCTCACAAAGAATACCCACCAGATCTCATTGTGGAGGATGAAGGGAAATGTAAAACATCTTGCGAAAAGGCCCAATTCATATGCTACAAACATTTGTGCCTTCGACACCACCGTCTTATCGCGAAAAGTGAAAATTTATGTTCACAGCCGTACCCTTTTCGCAGTCCTAAATCCCCTCAAACCTTAAAAATCTCCAACCAGCTAACTTCTATTTGGCATAAATCCTTGAACTCTCAAATCTTCCGCTGTCCGCAAATTTTCTTTTTTCGGTTGATGTTTTAATTTTCCTTGTGAGGGTTTAACACGTCATGGCTTCAGCTCTGCAGATATCTGCCCTCCATGTAGAAGAACGCGCCTTTTTTAATCAGGACTACGGTTGGGATATCCACGGCCGGTGTTTCACTTCGTTCGGGATGCTTCAAGGTTCTGACATGGGCTGGGATCTTATCGAACTCGTCAAATGCGGAAAGTCACGTCCCAAAAAAGGCCAACTGATGCTTTGGAGCGCGGAGCTTGTCGCGTTGGCAATTATTTACCCTTGGCCTTGATCCTTCTGTCCCCCAACGATCGTCCTGGATACCAACATTCCCTCGTTGCAGGATACCTAGCAGCCCGCAGGACTACCGCACTTACCCCTATTTTTGGGAGGGTTGGATATTTTGGTGCCCCAATCATGATAGCGGTGCGGTACTCGTCTTGTGTAATTCAATTGTTTGGAAAAACCCCTTACCCCAACCTCTGGCAGGAGCACGTTTTTCTCTGCATGCGAAAAAGAAACTTCCTCTTCAATTTGAGAAGAAAATTTATGAGCCTTTTGAGTGCTTTAGACGACCCGAAGTCGGAGGCCCAGCTGATTGCATTATTTTTCAAGAACAAATTTTATAGCTTACAAATGGGAAAATTTCTGATATAGCTTGCCCAACAACGATAAATACATAGGTAGCTATTTGGGAGAATATTCCCCATCCCACTCCAATTAGTAGGTCGTTGTTGGAACCAATTGGCAGCTAATAATCGGAAAGGGCTGTGGACTGATTAATTGAACACTTAACTAACTTTCTAAGAAGAAATTTAAGTAAGTTTATTTAAAGACGCTTGAACTTCTTTATTCTTTGGGAAATTAATTAAAAGTTCATGAAACTCTAGAATTTATGGCCTTCGTTTAAAGAGACGTTTTTCATTCTTTGACAGTATTTGCTTTATTTTATGTACCTCCTCATCTAATTACTTGCCATCGAGGTATGTTAGGTAAAGTTTATAGTCCTTCGGCCAAATATTTATAGGCGTACTCTCAAAGGAATGTAGAGTGAATGTATTTATCCCTGAACAGCGAAGCAATTACAACTTTTTGTATTTATTTTTCGGAAAATAATAATTTTGTGATTAATAAAGTAAGATGTTTTAAAGATCGTTTAATCTTGTTATATGATTACCAAATTTAGTAAATTAACAAATGAATTTTGAAGTGAATGTTATAGAACAAAGATGATAAGGATTCCAAATATTTAAATACATGAGTTTTGATGAATACCTAGATGATTTTTATTAATATTTAACTTGACCTATGACACAAGCGACTAGGGGGCTATTAAGTTTACAAAAATCTAAGTTTTTTATTGGGATATTTAAATTATGCAAGTTATCATTACTTTTCTACGTTGCAGTACAATGGGTAGTTGGATTTTAGAATTTCCTAGAGTTCTGAGTACAAATCTACAAAAGCAACCAAATTTCTAAATTGTTCATAATTTTTTTATTTCTTTTAAAATTTACACATTTAAAGTGAATAATTCGGACTAATTAACCAAAATTGTAAACAATAAAACGTCCTTTCTAATTTTAACATAAGCTACATAACGAAGTTATAGTCTATAGTCAAGTTTAATTTGTTTCCCATTTTATATTTTATAAGCTTAATTATTTTAGTATTTTTTTTTTACGAAAACTTGTATTTTTTTTAAATTTTGGAGTGCTACATTTTGAGCAGAGTATATCATGAAAATTTCTCCGTAAATCACATAAAAGTATTTCTGTCTTGTATTTTGATAAAACTTGTATACATTAAAAGATTTTACGTATTTAAATAGTGGAATTGCATTAAATAAAGAAATTTTATGAACAAGGTGAAGCTACGAATAACCATAAAATTTATGAATGTTTCCTTTGGGGTAATAATCAAAAGATTTAAAGCCAGCGTTTCTGATGAAACAATTTTTCTCGCCTTCTTAAAATCACCTTTTCCATTTACCATCACTTCCTTTTAGCTTTTATTTTAGAAATTCCACAGAAGAACGCAAAGAGCACTTTTGTACTGTGGATCTAATTAAGACAAATTTCCCGAGTCAAACAACGAGCATACTATAAATTTTCATGGAAGTGAGCTTGCACGAAAGCGTCAGTCTTCAACTTCAAGATTATTTTACTTTTTTCTGAAGACACACTTAAATGAATTTCTCATCTGCAATACCACGAAGACGATGGGAGATACTATAGTTTCTCTCGGCGGATGATCCCCTGAGCTGTAAAGTGACTATAACGTGCAAACGAAGTTCGTAAAAGAAAAGAAAGCAATCGACTTTCATTAACATTTAAGAAGGACGTTTGAAGAACGTTCCTGGTTTCATTTTATCCAGGTTTTTGGGTTTCTTTCTACTATGGTTGCTTCACTATTCATCACATAATGTTGACATTCTCAACACTACAATCTTTAATTCGTTCACGTCTTAATTCGTCGAGGTCGAAAAGAGACGAAATGCTGATCCATCATGCAAAAGTATCGTGACCAGATGTTCCAACAGCCGCTAAATCGAATGTCGACCGCAACATGCCGGAATGCGGTGGATTCCTCCACAGAAGGAGGTGGAGATAGCTAGAGTACACTTGTTCCATGTATCAAATTTTGTATGCTTCTGACATCCCGGATTACCTTCTGGATATAGCTAGGACTGGATGTGAGGGTTATCTTGGTTATCATAAACAGAGCCGCTTCACCCCCCCCGGGATATTGCGATGGATGTAGTCCCAGACTTCAGTCGCCAACATTGGGGGATATTTAGCTTAAGCGATGTCATCATATAAAAGTGTCAAATTGTAGAACACTATGTTTACTAACACCCCTTAGATGAATTCGCCTGACGATAAGAACCCGACCTGCAAAGTAGGTGGTCCCCATGTCCTTGATGGAACTCAGCCACATTATGACCAATAACAAAATCTAGATTTTATTTGGCTTAGCATCTGAAGGGCCATAAGTCTTTTCCCTATGATTTATTGGCACAAGTTTGCACCAGAATTTTTTACCTTATCCTTATTTTACAGAATTTTCGCTTGAGTTGCAAAGTGGCTACTGTTGCCTACACTGCACTAGGTGATAGAATTGCCTGCAGGAAACTTTTCTAGCACGACTCAAAGATTTCGAGGACAAAAGGGAACATGGAGCTCACTGCAATACAATTGAATTTTCCTGAGATTAAGTTTTGAAGGAGTTTCCCGACCTTTTTGGGCTCTAAATTGCAGACTTTCGGCACAGTTAGCATGGTCAGCATACCGAATTCGGTACATCCAGACTTAACTATCTCAATAAAATATAAATGCAATCTGTGTTAGGCGCAGATTAAATCAAAATTTGAAAGGGTGGAAATTTATTATGGTGCCCTAGGGAACCGCTTCCAGAATAATTACTCATTTTCACTGAATTCCAACTTTGTCTTTCTCCAAGGGTATGGGGAAGTTTTTGTTTAGACTTATAAGAAGCTTGCTAATTGCGGAAGTTGCTGCAATCGTCTCTTCGTCAATTATTCGAAATTTTACCTTGAAGTTTTAGCCACACAATACCATGGCTGTGTAAAGTTTTGTAATAGCATACAAAACACATGTGTCGAGTCTCGTGGAAATATACTGCACGTATTTAGGCATAGTATTTTCATATTTCGCATTCACATAAACCAGATTAGCATTTAGGTATTCGGGATTACTTACATTAATTAGAAAACAAGGAAAAGACATTAGTACGAAAATGTCGTCATACATTTAATAATGCACGAGAAGATTAATGTTTGTGAAATTTTAGTGGAATTACTACCGAAGACGGACTCGGAAATCTGAAGCATGTTGAGTTAAAATAAGGAATATAATTTCTCGGCTTTAAGACTGTAGTGTCTCGAAGAATTTTTGTGAGATATAACGTCGTTTGGTAATAGTAATTCTAATCCCATAATATGAAAGTAAATATTTTGTAAATATAAGATCGCCTTATTTCATGAGATATATAATGAACGACAAAAACGTATCAGAGTTTTAATACTGAGTTTTGGTTCGAGACGTTTTCAAGTAAAACAAAATTTCAACAAAATCAATTCATTAGTAAAATCATGTACATGAAGGTAGGTAACAAAACAGCACAGGGATATGAGAACAATAAGTTATAGCCTAATACAATATTACTCTATATTTTAAACTAGTCTTTAGATAGCTCTAAAAGTGAAATACTCATCAAACTCCCTTATTTAGTTAATCAGAGATAATTCTCCAATATTACAATAAACATAACAAACAAAAGGACAAAATTCTAGGGATATTTTTAAAATCGATATTAAAGATGTTGTTTTGTATGTAGCTACATTACTCATATCTTTACGAATGTACCATGAACTATATAAAATTTTATTTGGAATTTAAATTTTAAATCTTCGTAAAACATGAATATTTTTAACTCTGTTATTGACATAATCAACATATCCCAATTTTGGATGCTGATACCGATAAATAATTTTGATTAAATATATTTATCAATCTTAACATTGTGAAGAAATTATTTACGCACTATGCTTGCAGTTTAAAGTCGAAAAATTAAATGTACAAAAGGCTACATTTATAACTTCATGTTATTTTGAAATGAATGTCCATTAAAGCGATTAATTCGAATTAATTTTTCAAACATTACAAAAAAAAAAACGTGTAGAATCGATTGAAAATAAATCTCTTTTTGAAGACTAGTTAAGCTTACAATACACGGCAAATTTTAATAAAAGGAAACATGTTTTATCCTTTTATTTTTCTGTAGGCATATATTTTTTTTTAAGTACAGTTTTTCCTACAGAAATCGTAAAATCTCTATCTAAAATATAGTTATAGCTTTTATTGATTAAACCAGTCAAATAGTGCCTTTCATAAATAAATTCTAGCTTAAAAGCAAGGTTTTCCAGCTTAACAAGAACAGTTTAATATTTTATAGGTATGTTTCCTAATCAGTTTTCAGTTTCTATAAATAAATGAGTCGGCTTTCTGGCTCACATTATGCATATTGACTTTGTGTTCAAATAACCTACGGACGCAGCCTGTCAAAATATTTGCATTTTATACAAACTCGACATTCCAGCCATTTGCCATTGTGTAAATGTAGATGAACTGATTATACACATATCAAAATGCGTGACATAGCAATTATACAGCACTTTCTGCCAGCTGGATGAGACTGACAACGAGATTAGTAGGAATTTTATCTTATGCCAGGGGAAAGTTTTTACAGCATTATACATTTTGAGGGCGATGCTCTTATGTTATCGCGATAAAAACATATGGGCAGAGCATTCTTAGCTACTAGGCTGCCAACCGATATAATCCCTGAAATGGAAAATTTATGAGAATTATGACTATGAGGACTTATAGTTCTCATCCCATCAAGCTATCCGTTAACCGATGGGTAGACAGCAATGGTAATTTATTTTTTCGCCTCCCGAACCAAGTCCTCATACTCCGTCTTCTAATCGTTGGAACAAGCTTTTTTCCAAAAATAATTGGATTTTGCCAGATGGTAGAACAAGAAACCAAATATCGAAGGAAAATTTATTCATATGTAGAAGACTGTTCTCCGTAGATGACAGTGGTAGCGTGTAGACTTAGCTGGTCTACTAACAAGATTACTTTCGTCTCTAGATTTTGGATGAAAGTGGATAAATATTGTTTCTGTTGATAATACTAATGAACTGTGTGTTCCATCATGTGATGGTTTTTGAATGAAAAGTAGGACTGAATCATCATAATCAAATATTCGTCCTAAAAATCCAAACTTTTCACGGGGAGACAAAAAAGGATTGCCCAATCATCTTTACTATCCTTAATAATGTTTTAAATGGGAAATCTTTCCTTCATTCTAAAAAGTCATATCTTAACGAGAAAGTAGAATTTTCTTATGTCTAACATTAACATGAATCAAACAATTCCATTGCAATTTCAGTCCAATTTTCTAAATGTCCTGATTCATGCTATGGTCATCCTGTTTTGATAACACGTACACAATTTTTGTTTTAACACAGCAGATTAATTTTATTTAATTATTGTTAAATGTCCAAGTTAAGATATAGAAGGTATTTATGAACTTGTGAATAGGTATTAAATAAAATTTAATGCTGATAACTTAGACCCTGCTAAATTGAATTAATTCGTGTATTTTTGAATACTTTTTAAAATCGTGCATTAACTTTTGTAAGTCAGAATAAAAACAAGTTCCGGGAGATATCAATTTGTTTTCTTGTTTTTGGGACGAACTATTAAATTTTATTATAACAATAAAATTAATTTGAAAATCGAAAGTGATTTCTTTTCATCTTTCCATTCTTACAGCTTTCTGATTATTATAATTATATTACTTTTTAAAATAATCTTCAATATCATTATTTTTTATACTTATTGGAACAATAATTTCAAATATTCCATTATTTTTTTACTTTGTCTATAGAAAAACATGTAATTATCCTCTTTAACTATCAATTATTAAAGAACTTAATTACTTCAATGTGTTTAGTTATTCTAAACACCATATAAAGTAATTGATTTAGCTAATCTTAGTGCTTTGTATCCATTGAATCAATAAAGATCAATAAAAGTACATAATACATTCGAAATCACAATAAAATTGGATACAACTTCATACTATCGAGAATACAAATGGATTGAGGGTAAAATATATAAGGACACTTTTAGTTGTAATCTCGTCACGTGCGTCTTAATTTAATTTGATTTGACTCCATGATAGCGTTCGATAGGATTAGAGCGATTGACTCATGACAATAGAAAAAAGTATAAGAAGAATGTTTCTTTACTTCATATTGAAGCTTTAAAATTCCAGTTTTTATGTCGATAAAGGGAACGGGTTCTAAATTTTTCACTTAATAACCTTCAGAGTTATAACATACCTTTTCAAATTCAAGTTGAATGTGGGATAATATTAATAAAACTTACTGAATAGCAACATGAACGTGTAAAAGTTTTTCTAACTGAAGAAAATCACTGTCAAGAGTCTGTCCTCGGTTTTTTTTGTCGTATCATTAACCTTCGACACAGTTCTTCCATCATACTTAACCCTTCTATAAATTTTTATTGCTGTCACGTTCATAGGAGCACAGCCGTGAAGTGAAAAGACTTGAACACCCGTCATCCATGTGATGGACACAAAATACGACGTAATCGAAAGCTACTTCGGAAAGGATGTTGTCGTCGCAGTCCGTAGGAAACTTTATCTTTAGGCAAGTCGCCAAAATTAGTACACCTGTGAGGCACGCACATACTTGTCATCCGTAACATTCGGAAAAATGGTGCATATCAACCGATTTTGTACATTAACAGCTATCATATCAAAAAAGCACGGGAGGAGAGGACTGACTACGCCGGATGTATACGGAAGGACGGCTTACCTGGATCTTGTGACGATAAAAGGCGACCTAAAGTGATTCAGAAGCTGGAAAATATACTACAATACGTACCATATGTGGCTCGTAGCTGTCAAAAGAGTATATGGATATCACGTACGCTAGAACGGAGGGCTTCTCGGTTTGTTTGCGCCATTAAGATCCTTGAGATGTTTGTTTATTTACTACATACGTACGAGTTTCTGGATCGGAGTCACCGTGAAAACCCTTCAACAAGCATCTCGCAGAATAGACGACGACGACAGCGATGACGACGATGGGCCTATGATAGCAAGAGTGGGTTCGTACTTGTCGCAATAAAGAAAATTGAATGAAAGCACTTTATGCATGAAAAGGTAATGCCTCAGACAAAGAGAACTCTTTACGCCATGAATTATTCAAATTTTTGCTCTCGTATGTAGAATATTGGGCAATTTAGGCGGCGTTAATCGCGCGTTTATTGCTGCTCGTTTATAATTCCCCACTTGGCTCCTATGTCGACTACCTGTTTTTTTCACACACCGTCGAATCATGCAGACTGAACTTAATTAAAACCATTTACATGGAGTTGTAAATTATGGTAATTTGTGGTTCTGTGTAATTACGACACACCTCTGTCTTTCCTATAAACGTACCATCAAAATTCCCTCAATTAGAATTTCAAAAGATGCTATTACCTTATTAATTAATTTTACAATTGGGCCGATGTTTCTTTTTTTGGTTAGGGTATGGTCTATGGCTTCATTTAAAATAGCATTTGGAAAAACAATAACACAGAAAATACAAAAAATTTTCGGTTTTTTAATTAGAAAAAATTATATAAATATATTTTTGGAAAATTTATCAATATTGAAATTTAATTTTAAATTTATCTTTTTTAAAGTCATTGTTCAGGTAAAGAAAAAGAAAAAATCTTTATTGAGAGGCCATTGACTCTACTTGTACATTTATAATAGTGTATGAAAAATAAAAATGTGCAATGATATTTTCTTTTTATTAAAACACTGTACAACATTATCAAAAAACCATATTCAAATAGAGTCAGCACCAAATGTCACTTTTAATTATTTTTAATATCATTTTTATAAATTTAAATTTTGTTTTTGTTACTTGTAATGTCATTCTAATAAAATTTAAAATTGATATTTTTATTTTTATTTTATTAATATTGTTGCTACTTTTTCAGCGTTTCTTCCTAGTTCCTTTCAGAAAAAATCAAGCAAAATGTACTTGTTTTTGTTTTTCTATGTTTCTAATTTTGTCTAAGAGCATTCAGACAGTAGTCCAGCAATTTGTTGAGTATAATTTTTTAAATTATAATTTCATGAACTTATTACCAATTCCATTATAAATTAAATAAGAAAAGTGTTTGGATTCCACGTTTTAGAAAGTTACGAAAAATCACAAATAGTAAATATTTATAATCTTAAAATTAGAAGAAGGTATATCAATAATCCATAAAAATTAAATGTCTATTAATATAATTGTGTTGACTTCAAGAGGCCACTTCTTTCTGACCATCTTTTTTGGAGTGGCTATAGTCACTCGACATTCTTTTATTCAATATAAAAAAAAATTAAATCTTCACCAACTTCATTTACACAATATTTTCGAATTAAGAGTTAGTCGGATGAAACTTCTCTCTCAAAAATACTTTATTTTTCTTTATGGTGACCGTCCAGATGGTATACAGAACTTTTTCATTATGGAGCGAATACACGTGTGGCTAATGACACGCACCAAAAAATGACGCAAATAGACGTGAAAGAAAATTGTATGATCCTCTTTTTTGATATATGTGTAATACCTTTAACAAGTTTATCCAAAAATTAAGAAATATACTCGAGGTATTTAATCTTCTCTTTTTTTAGGATAAAAAAAAAATGAAATTAAATTCTATTGAGTCTGTTATTCCAACCTTAACCCTAATTCTTTGCTATCAGATAATAAGACGTTGCTAGTAACTACATTCAGCCGTTTCCAATTAGAAGCTTTAATGCTAGATGTTATCCTTGGAAGACAAAAAAGGCTTTTATTCGCGAATGAGACAAACAAGGTCTAATGAGAGTTCCTTTCATTACCAAGAAAGTACTTAAGGCTTAAGGTTCACCTACCGACACAGAGGCTTTTCTCCCATAAAAGAGCCCACGACTTTCTTTGCATAAAATGCTGCGGAGACCGGACTGAATTGCAACTAATTAAGCAATTACAAGGATGAACTCATTTAAAGTCCAAGGGAGAAGGTTAATGACGGTGTGCCCGCGCCGTTTAAAATAAATGAACCCACGGCCGTACCGGTACGAATTTATCACCTCTCACTTAGACCTGAAGAAAATTTGCTAATTCACTTAATTTTACGTCCGCCACTTCGAGTTCCAAGTGTAATAATTTCGATGTGAACTTTTACCAGGTTGCTGGTTACTTAGAAAATATCAAAACACCTTCCCATTGCCTTAAGTTTCAATCTTTCATGTAGTTTTAATGGCATCGCGCCAGGCCGCAGGGTGGGGTTCCAAGGAGGTCCCAAGTAGGTCCTTAACTTAACGATACCGACAGAGTGTATCCAACCTGTTTAACTAACCGCAAAGTGTACAAAATATCGCAAAAGGAATGTGAAACAGGAAAAGACGACACCAGTCGTAGTCATTTTGTTTCCCCTTCCCCATCCATAGAATGGCCTTACCCAAAGTTACCAACATTAGGGAAGGCATTACACCCTTAATAGAGAGCTAGCGGATGATAGTCTTGGCCATAACTTCGCCAAAGAAATGGGAAGGCAGGCCGAGGCCCGAAGATAAACTTTTCGCTTCATTTCACTTTTCCTTCGAGGCTAAATCGGGTATCATTGCTATCCAAGATGCCAGATTGTATCCCTCTAATCAGTTTGCATTTCTTACAGGGGAGATGAAAACTTTTATTTTGGTTTGGGACACAATAACAGCGACAATGGACAGGGGTATGGTAATGGTATGGCGGCAAATCCTGTCCCGTCCAAAGAGGACCTCTGTTCATTTGCTTCATTCCTGTCGGTAAGGGATGAGACGACGGTGGTATATAAACGTAAACACAACATTCCAGCCCTGTTCGCTAAGATTGTAATGAAGTTACAACGGAAGGAAATTCGTACTTTTTTTAGCTCTTATTTTTCTTCCTTGCCTACCTTATTAAATTTTGCGACTAATTAATTATTTTTTTCCGCTTGTTTTGTATTGTTTCTAATTTCTACGAGATTGGCTCGCACTCATTAGATGTCAGTTTAAGGAGTGGTTTACGTTGATCCCGGGAGACAGGGTGAGTGACAGGGAGAAAGTTGGCAAACAAGAAAGTTCTAAGCTATTGTAATAGGATATGCGAATTTTGCACATACTCCTTCTCATGCTCTTCCTCAAAACATCAGATGTAGGTGTAAGATTTCGCAGCAGCATTAAAGATAATTATTCAAATCCTTATCTTGGCAGCTACCCTTTGAGCGCTTAAAATGTAATTATACTAATTAGGCGTGTAATATAGGCTTCAATCCTGACGAGCTTTAAATCACTGAAGGTGCGAAATGTTGCTGCTAACAATTGAATTTAAGGCCAGCGGCTAAATGTAATTGGATTTATGGCATTTACGTTGTCGTAGGCATATTCCTATCACTTGGTTTACCTCTTTGATGGCCTTGGTGTACCAAGTACATTTTAGAGGTAAGCTGGTTGCAGTTGTCCTATATTTAAAAGCAGACGATTGCTCTTATTGCATTTAAGTAAATTTTTAAAATGGCAGAAAAATATTCTTCTGACATACCAAACTCAAATTTAATTGTTTATTTAATATTATTTACCTATGCGATTAAAAACACTTATAAACTTGTATTAAGAGCACGTTGAAGATTTTTAGCAAATATAAAAAAAGAGATTTTTATCTACCGATTTGCATATGTGAGCATAATAAAATTTTAGATAGTTATGCTATACAATTTTGTCGATTTTTAAATAATTTTCATAAATTTTTGTAATATTTTGGAACATTATCGGATTAATTACTACAAGGAACAAAACTGTTTAGTCTCCAACTCTTAGGATTTTAAAAACCTGATACAATAAAACAGGTAATTAAAAAGACCTTTCTCTTTAACTTCTTTTTAATCTCAGACCCAATATTTGTCAGGTTTACAAGACTAGAAAAAATAAATACAACCTTGCAAAATTCTAATTATAGTAGGTAATTATCCTATGAAGATGTTTGTACTGTAAGGAAATAATAATATAAATAGTAAGGAAAAGCGGAAGTGCGTAAGGTACCATGAAATGTTTCAACATACTCACCAGTGTTCGAATATTATAACTTTTGATCTATAATAAAAACTAAATGAGCCTATTTTTGCTATGAATGCCACAATCATTTTTATTTAGAAATGTGTTTGTTTTTTTTTTACTCACATATTTAAGTAATTAAAGGCATTTTTTTGTAGAAATGTCTTAAGACTTTCCTGAGATAAACTGAGTTTTGAATCACCTATAATAATATTTATTTTACAATTTAATGGAAAATTTTTCATTTTTAAGTATATTTAATCTCTCTGTAGAGAGATAATAATCGTGCGGCATCTGAAACAATTGCGTCATTGCTTTCAAAGGGCAATTGCTACTAAAATTAAAGCATAATATACTGACGCCAATGAAATGCTATTTTAGTTCGCGTGTGCAAACTGGTGATTCCTTAAGTGGCAGTTTTATCATACCACTATCATAATCAAATCCAAAGTAAGTACAACGTCTCATTCGGTGAAATTTATGAATTTCTGTCTCATGTCTAGATGATACTCGTGCACTCGAAGAGGCCACAACTTCTAATGCCCATCATTACTAAAACAAACAGGCAAATACCAGATTTTGCAGAAGTCTACCTAATGGAGATGGTTGTGGATGGTAGACCAGCCTAGACTTCGCAATCAGAGTCGTTTTGATGAAATTAAATTTGTTTGAATCTCTTCTAGCACGCTAGCGACTGAGATGCAAGCAGGGGGATGAAGAACGTATCTCGATTAGAGCAAACAAATAGTACAGATCATAGACTTTTGTGTGCCTTGGTAGATAGTAGAAGGTAGAGCAAACTTATCTCCTGGGCATATAAATCACTGTCCCACTGGCTTTGTTCGTAAACTAAGAATTCTATACAATTCCATGACTACTGAAACTCTTCATTCAGTTCGACACCACAATGGAGACGGTTAGTACTACTGCAACTGGGTCAACTCCTGCAACTCCTAGAATTACCGAGAATCTTTTTACACATCTCGACTATGGAATATTTGTATCTTTACTTCTTATTTCTGCACTCATCGGTGTCTACTATGGATTCTTTTCGAGAAGGAAACAAAATAATCCATCTGAATATATTCTGGGGAATAGGGAGATGTCGATTATACCCATTGCAGCCTCTCTAACTGTCAGGTTAGTACAGGACTTGGAATAGTGTTGTATAAAGTCCATTATTGGTGAATCTTTAAAGCCATGTGTCTGGGATATCCATGCTAGCGGTGCCCGCAGATATATACTCGAATGGCACACAGTACGCGATGACTATCGTATGTTTATTAATGGTGAGTGCACCCTCATGGAGTGAAAACAAGCCCCATGTTTTGAATAATAATCACAATTGGCCAACAGGTAGGACTCTCATTGATTTACGTATACATCCCAGTGTTTTATGACCTAAACTGTCCGTCAATCTTCAAATATCTCGAAATGAGATTCGACAGGAGAGTAAGAATTACTGCAAGCCTCGTGTATACCATGAACAGCATCCTTTTTATGCCCATCGTTGTTTATGTTCCAGCTCTAGCTTTTAATCAAGGTACACTTACTAAATATACTTAAGAATTTTTCGCAACGGTTTTAGCTTCTTTTCTGTTTTATAGTGAGCGGAATAAACCTTTACTACATCATAGTCGTAATTTGCATTCTGTGCATTTTTTATACAACATTGGGAGGTCTAAGGTACTTTATAATCCCACACGTTGCAAATCTGCAGTTTTAAGAGAATGAAGTGAATTTTTTATAGAGCTGTGGTCTGGACTGACGCTGTCCAGTGTGTGTCGATCGTGGGAGCAATAATCGCTGTCATAGTGGTCGGTACTTATACTCAAGGAGGTGTTAAAAATGTATTAGAAGCCGCAGATCGTGGTGGAAGACTGATATTTTTCGAGTATGAATATGTCCAGAGCAGGTTTAGGTAAAATAATTAAAATAAATTTTGTAGAATGACACCTAATCCTTTGGTGAAATCATCATTTTGGACGGTAACCGTTGGTCTTTCCATAATGTGGATATCGCTTATGAGTGCAAGCCAGGGAACTGTGCAGAGATTTTTGGCTTTGCCTAGTAAAAGAGCAGGAACAAAGTGAGTATATCACTACAAAAAGATAATTATTGGGATGATTTAAACTTTAAAGACTACCCTTTTGGGAAAATATAGCGCTCATATTTTAGGTACATCCATTGATAAAATTAATTATTTTTCTTTACAAAATTCTTCTTGACATTAGTTTTTTTATAATTTAGGCAACAATAAAATTTCTTAATCTCTGAAAACATTCCATGCGCGCCTATTCTGCATAAGTCATGGATTTAAAAAATTTTATTCAAATTTTCAGATTTTCGGTAGAAAATTTCCTATGATTTGAATTAAATTGAGTGAATTAAATAAATATATAAAAGAAAATCAAAACGTACTAAAGCGATTGTGTGATTTTTTTTATTTGAAAGTGAGTTTTTAAACTATAAGTAATTTTAAAAAATATTCGTGCATTTCAAAAATTGAACAACATAAATCCTAAAACATAAAGCATATTTTATTTTTCTCGTAGAGGTCCTTTGGAATAAAATATAGAACAAATATAGAACAAAATATAATAATTGACATTGCAATCATTTAAAATCACATAAAAACAGTCAAACACGAATAGAATTTGTGCCAAAAGTGTTTTCATTTTTACTAATAGTGATTATTGATATTTTTGGAGATTTCAAATTCTTTTCCAAATTTTATATATCGTTTGGATGAGTCATAATATCTTAATTAAAAAAATAAAACTAATACGAACTTAGAATTTCAGATAATTTTAAGCTTAGAGTAAGCTTATATTTTTTCATTAATATTTTTTTTAAAAATTCGTTGTTGTATTGAAAGGATCAAAAAGTTTAGATGTTCCTCTTTCTTTCCAGTTTTCTACTTTACCTTTAAAGAGCGAAAACTTTGATAATTTCCCTTTTGAAACGCACGAAAATGCCTTTAATGCCTTTTTTAAAAAGAACAACTTTTCATTTATGACCACGATTTCCAAATAGTTGCATTTTTGCACAAATTGGAAAGGAGCAGAGAATATAGGGAATTTAATAGAATTTCAAGTTTCAAGATATATTTTAAAAAAAGTTTAGTTTAAGTAAGATCAAAAACGCCTTAAAAAATAATTAAAATTCCATTAATCAAGACGCGACCCTTAAAAGTACACCTACATATTTGGATAAACTAGATTAACATAATTTAGTGACTCTATTAGCAACTTAGCAGCCTTTAGCTAGTTGTACGAGATTTCACGTGTATAAACAATGAATAATTGTGACCTAAAATAAAGTACCGTCTTAATGCTAGAACAAGGCTGGGCCATTTTTGTTGCATTATTAATGAAGTTGTTAAATGGAAAACGAACCTGGTTATTCACTGCACGTAATCCATTAAACCAGGCACCATGTCAACTAGTTACGGAAAACTTTTCAAAGATTTTTTAAAGGAAAACTCTTTAGAAGAAAGTTCGTGTCATAAGATTTCCTTCATGGACTTTTCATAATGAAATATTCGGTCGTACACTTGCCGATTAACATTGTTGCAGGCAAGAAGTTTGTCCGTCTAAATGCAGTTTTGAATGTGAATACTTTGTATCTATAGTTTAATAGCATGCATGTAGAAAACACACCTGTCTGGGAAGAATTTATGGTCAGGTTGAAATTCAAGAGGTGAGAAGAAGCATTCATAAAACCCCCTCTTTCTGAGCTTAATGGTTTTTACTATGTTTGCCCGAAAGTCTGCGTAAGATTATTAATTTGGAAGGTACCAGGTGGTGACTGCAAATTTGATTAAAGTCTGATCTCTTTCGATTTTTCTTTCCTGTTTGACAGACAATTTTAACGATGATGGTATTTCACATTTTCTTTGGTGTTTAATGCGCTACTCTTGTTCTATTTTAGTATAATTGGAGGCATTGTGATTAATAATTCAATATTTTAAGTACTTTAATCTTACTTCTAGATGAATTTTATAAATAAAATAAGTTTAAACGATTTATACGCTAATGTATAAGAACTTTTAAAAAATAAATCTGTTCCTAATCGATAGATTGATATTTTCCTAAAACTTTAACCATTTTAGAATTGACTAATAAGATTTTCTTATTTCTACAAGATTTTTAAAGCGTCATTCAGACAAATAACACGAACCAGATAAAGATTGGAAATATCTAAATTATGCGCCGGATGTGGTTAAACTTTCTAGTTCAGATGTTGTTTTATTCTTTATGGCAGGAGCAAGATGGGACTGGACTCGCTTTAAAATTTTTAGGAATTTAATTCAGAAAAGCAATGGGATTTCCAAAGGAAATTTGCTAGAAGAACAGTAACATATAAAATAAAAATTTATAGTTTATTTATAGCTCAACAAACTATTTAATAGTAAGATTTTAATCAAACGTCTATAAACGGGGCATCTACAAAATCAGGATCGAAATTCGTTCAATAGATTTCCTGTAGTCAGTTAACATACAAACAATTCAACAAAAAGATACACCACGAAAAGTTTCTTACAAAAGTCTTTTGAATTATCATCGATATGATGCCTCTACAGTTTTATGATATGCACAGATTTTTTAGTCTTGTGTTTTTTTTTTGTCACGTAAATTTGATATTTTTCCTTTATTACCATCTGAACGACATAAAATTTATTACTGAGAAATTTATTGACGCATTTTCATAAAATAGCATCATTTCTTCCCTAATGTAGCCATCTTACCGTGATTTCTTTTACTCGGAAAGTATCTCATGGGAATACTCAAGTCGTAACGTTGAAGTAACGCTACAATTTCTCTAGAAGTAATTCAAGTATTCGGAAATAAAATAATAAAGTGAAGAAGTGACTTAGCCACTTAAAATAAAATAATTATTTTTAGTACGTGCCATTGCTTTAAATTTTCGTTTTCGTTTAGTTCAATATTCAAATATGGAATTCATACCCGACAGGATTGCTAAAAGTCCTACACTAACGAAATTCCTTTCGGGTGGCTATATCTACATATTACATTTTCTTATATCTTCAAAAAAACTATTGAAAATTCCGAGAAAACCAATCCTTTTCAAATAATCCCTTCTACTTTTTCTTTCAGATGTGTCCTATTATTTTGTGCAGGTGTAGGTTTAATAAAACAGTCTACTGTGTACCTGGGAGTTCTTCTATTTGCAGCCTACGAAAAATGTGACCCACTCTCAGCGGGCTACATAAAGAAGATCGATCAAATTCTTCCGTATTACGCCTTAAGCATATCAAAATACTTGCCAGGTTTAACAGGAATTTTTATTGCTGGCATTTTTTCTGCAGCACTGTCAACCATGTCGTCCAATTTAAATACCTTAGCGGGTTCCATTTTCGAGGATTTCGTAAAGCCCAAGTTCAAAGGCCTCAGCGAAAAGACCTCTAGTAACATTATGAAGGTAAAAATTGTTTTTTATTTTTTTTTATTTTTGCTGGTTTTAGGGAGTTTCCTTGCCTTCGGTCTTAAGACTTTCCGACACGAAACTTCAAAAACTTTTATTTTTAAAGGTGATTGTTTTGTGCATGGGCGTCTTGGTATTGTTGATGGCATTTTTAGTAGAAAAACTGGGGGCCATTCTACATCTTGCCTTTTCGGTAAATGGTTGGACTGCCGGCACCTCCCTTGGGATCTTTACGATTGGAATGCTCTCGAGAAGAGTCAACACGAAAGTAAATCGGGATAACGTGAAAACCCCATTGAATGTTGAAATTTTTATAACATACGTTGCAGGGTATCATTGCCGGTGCGATAGCGTCCCTTATTTGTACCGGGATTATCCTTGTTGGAGCACAGCTGTCTACAAAGCCTCCAAGTCTGCCGTTCAGCACCGAGAAGTGTGAATTGCCCCACAATGGAGAGTTCGTCGAAGGCTGTTCCGAAAAAGAATACGAATTAATAATGCATCCTATCTTGCAGGGAGGCGTGGAGGAGGTGGGTCGAACAGGGTGTAGCACACCAGGATGTTCACTGGATATTCAGGATTAACTTCATGTACTATGCCCTTGTCGGTGTAGTTGTTATGCTGATTGTCGCCTATCCTGTAAGTGTAATGACGGGAGGTGGTGGCACAAAAGTGGATGAAAGACTTTTAGCACCATTCATGAGGGAGAAAAATTATGACGCCAAAGAAATGAAGTTCGAAAAAGTGCCTGACGATACGCCGGACGAAAAAGCTTAATACTGCTTTAAGGATATATTCCTAGAAATTTTTTGTATTTAAGTACAGAGACATTGTGACTCTATGAGCGATTTATTTTTTCTCAATATAACTTATTTTTTTCTCGAAAAGATTTTGTTGTTTATTTAATTTTGTATATCTAGGAAATTATTCTCAAAAATTTAAAATAAAAATAAATTGTTTTACCGACCTCTCCTACCGAATCTAAGAGGAATTCCGCGAAACCTGTATTAAAGGTGTTATAGCTTGAAAAATAATTACATTGATGTCTAGTGAAACTAAAAGACATTTAGGTTTTTTCTTGTTATGCTACATATGCCTTCTATCTTCTACTTTAGTGAATTGTCTATCTTCTACTTTAGTGAATTGATAAAGATCGACATCAAACAAATAGGACTCCAGTTTAAATATCAACCACAATCGAATGGAAAAGGCTCAGAGAAGATTTATGTTCTAAAAAAAAAATTTTAAAAATATACATTTTTAATTTATATGGTCATAAGTTACGTATTCAGAAAATTAAAGGTCTAGTTAAGCAAAAGCTTGTTCTTAATCGAATTTATTATGATTATACTTACGCAAAAAGGCAGTTAATCATCTTTACGTAACATTGCCAATGGTTAATTAAATAATCTTAATTAAATTGGACTTGAAAAGCAAAGAGGACCCGTGTACGTAAGCCAAATTATATATATTAAGAAATTTTTACTATACTTTTGACCGAAGTAAGAAAATTTCATGACTAAATTGATTACATGTCGTCAGCATAGATAAATTT